>JASPKZ010007151.1:775000-1220215 GCA_030220185.1 Diploptera punctata
ATACTCCTCTTTCACTCCCCATTCGGGCGACATGTCCTGCCTATCGCAATCTACGATACTTACCTGTTCTCACTGTATCTGGATTCCCCATAAATATTATGTAGCTCACTCTTATGTAGTTTTCTCCATTCACTTGTCCGTTTGTCATTGAACAAAAAATCTAATTAGGGATAATGACTATAAATAAGTATAATCTATATTAAAAGAAAAGTGTAACATATATATATATATATATATATATATATATATATATATATAGGCCTATATATATATATGTCTATTTGTTTGTCCGTTGTGTGGGTTTAGATGCTAATCGAGACGCCAGAGGAAAAACGCATAAACTGGGCTTTACCAGGAATATTATACATATCCAGAGATTCTTTAACGTGCCATGCAACCTTATACTTCGGACCGACGAATATTAATCCTCCTCTTCAAAGAAGCTGCTGTCGTGAATTTTTGTTCCAAAAATTTCACCCATCTTGTCTGGATCGAACTTATACTGGGGTGGACTAGCTGCTATATGGCCATAAATGTTGACATTTGTTATACAGTTTTTTAATATTGACCCATAATGCATTTTAAAAAACTTTAAATGAAATGCGAGTTATAAAAATCATTAACATATTTAATCATCATCTTAAGGCACTACAACTTCAAAATTTAATTTTTTGGCCTTCACAATAATCTTCCTCCAAACTCTTCCATCTTCTGCCAATTTCAGGTTTGTCACCCTCATCGTCTTCAAATCCTCCCAAACATCGTCCTGCCATCTCATCTTAGGTCTACCAACAGCTCTAGTTCGGTAGGCTTCCACTTATTTAGTTTTTTAACTCATCTCTGTTGATCCATTCTTATCAGATGACCGAACCATCCAATCCTAAGAGATCTGACATGATTTATTATATTTTTATTTTTATTAAGGTGATCAGCCAATTCTTGAATTTTATCAGGTTTGAGTAACGTCATTATATTCCAGGTTCCTATGTATATTCTATTCTTATTCCGATTGACTCTCTTGTGTCTGGTACCATTAATCCATCCGGCTGATTCATATTGAAACTTGAAAGCAAGATTTTTTTTACTGTGATAGGGAGCCAAACTAACGCCAAACTCCCAACTTGGAGGACCAGGTCCTTTGATTTCGGGGTTTCCATCCCCTAGACCGGTTGCTTTCACCACAGCTTGGATACTGGTCTTCCCTTTAGATTTCCTCTTCCGCCTTTTGTGCTGTTCCGAAGGACTCCTTTTCCGCCACATCCGCCGTTGGGTCGTCTTCTGGAGTGCCCCTTGACCTGTCCGGCATTGGAGGCCCTAACAGTAGCTATGCTACCGCCGGCATAGCTCTAGGGGTCATAGGAATACGCAAGACACACCACCACTTCATGGTCATTACTCCCTAGTTGTGAGTTAACATACTAATATCTAAATTCACTTGTATTTATTTTGTACGAATTTTTATGTTATTATTTGCATTGAAAAATGTTACATCTGACGATTATGTACATGTTATTTAAATCATAATTAGGTTCATTAGAATAAAGTACTCAGGAAAATTTTTGGACCAAAGAGAGATGAACAGACAGGTGAATGGAGAAGACTATGTAACAATGAACTACATGGTCTTTATAGGAAGCCAGATATAATAAGTACAGTTAAGTCTCGTAGATTGCGTTGGGCAGGACATGTTGCACGTATGGGGAATGAAAGAATTGTAGGAAAGCCAGAGGGTAAACGCCCAGTTGGTAGACCAAGAATGAGGTGGGAGAATAACATTAACTATGATTTGAGGGAAGTAGATTATACAGGGAATGATTGGAAAACATTGCTCAGGATAGGGATGTATGGAGAGCTTATGTCCGCGCGGCCATGAACCTACGGGTTCGATAGTGCCAGTGAGTAAGTAAGCAAGCAAGCCTGAATATGCCATCTAATATTAATTATTTATAAATGCAGAAAAATCAACGGACAGCTAATGACAAATAAGGGAAATTTTGAGGAAGTGGCTGAATTCAAATACCTGGGAACAATAATCACAAATAGGAATAAGGTGCACAAAGAAATTAAACATAGGCTCAATTCTGGAAATACGTGCTATTATGCATTACAGAGGCTCTTGATGTCCCAACTCCTTTCAAAAAACGTTAAACTGAAAATATATAAAACTATTATATTATAAGGCTCCGAAACCTGGAGTCTTACTTTAAGGGAGGAAAGGAGATTACGAGTATTTGAGGACAGAATTCGTAGGAAAATTTTTGGACTAAAGAGAGATGAGCAGACAGGTGAATGGAGAAGACTACCTAACAGTGAACTACATGGTCTTTATAGGAAGCCAGATATAATGAGAACGTCTCGTAGACTGCGATGGGCAGGACATTTAGCACGAATGGGAGATGAAAGACGTGCATGGAAGCTTCTTATAGGTAAAGCAGAGGGAAAACGCCCAGTTGGTAGACCAAGAATGAGGTGGGAGAATAACATTAAATATGATTTGAGGGAAGTAGATTATACAGGGGATGATTGGAAAACATTAGCTCAGGATAGGGATGTATGGAGATCTTATGTCCGCGCGGCCATGAACCTCCGGGTTCGATAATGCCAGTTAGTTAGTTTAACATAATATATATTCCCTATAAATATGTCGCATCCATGTTTCAAATATGCAACCGATAGATCTTGACGAGAGCTGACGAGTGAAACTCAAAGGAACGTCGTAACTTCTCCGAGTTAAAATTTATACTAAACGAAAATGATGTGACGCTGCGAAACGACCTCATAATGGCGGTACTTCCCCCTCCGTCGCGTGCGATGCGTCACAGTCCCACTCAACGTAACGGATTATTTGATCCTTATGTATCGAGTGGTGCAATTAAATTAAGGGCATAGATAAACAAAATAAATTAACTTTTACTACGAAATTGATGCAGGGTTATTCACAATAAGTATTACACTCTCCTAGGGGTTGTAGAGGGGATTTCGTAGATAAAGTTTTGATAAGGAACCCATGTCCGGAAACGTACTATTTTGATATAAAATAAGTTTGAATATCGAAACACAATGGGCTGATATCACGTGTCTTGTGTTTCAGAATAAGTATTATATATTTTTAGGGGTTGTATTACAAGTGTGGTTCCATGTGGCGACCCTGTTATTCTTTGCATTAAGTTGACCTGCGACGCATGTTTTCATACTCACGCCCTACAAGACCTGGTGTGTGCTCAATAATTTCTGCTGCCGCCAGAATTCGTGCAAGATCTTCCTCCACCTCGATAGGTGTAGAACAACCCCTAGAAGTCTGTAGGCCTAATACTTACTCTGAAACACAAAAAGACATGATATCAGCCCATCGTGTTTGAATCTTCAAACATAGGCCTATTTGACATCAACATGGTACGTTTACGGACATGGGTTCCTCATCAAAACTTTATCTACTAAGTCCCCTCTACAACCCCAGGAGTCTGTAATATTTATTTTGAATCACCCTGTATGTTTTCTAATGTATGACTTGAGGAAGAAACGGTGAAAGGATGAAGCGATATAAAACATCAAATTCCCTTACATTGTGATAAGGAATGTTAAGATAAACCGATATTTTTCTGTATCTCGTTAATGTCAGATTTGTTTAAAGATAAATGCAGTAAATTTTTCATAGACAGAAAAGGGCATATGACTCTTGTGAATGTTTCATCGTTTTGTATTTGTCATTGAAATGGTCTCCAGCTATGAGAGCGTATCCTTTAAAACAGGGTTGTACAATATTCACTGCAAGAATTAGGAATTTCAGAAGATTATCAAATTATCTATTGTGCTGAGTGTTTCATCATTTTCTTCTCATTAAAGATCATGTATGATATAGGCCTATCCTGTACGTTGCATACATTATATCAATCCCAGCTGCATTAAATTATTCTTCACAATTGGATGGCGTTATGCATCAACTGGCTATGCACCATTATGTAAGTTTCGAGAAAAATACGTTTAAAGTTTAAGTCAATATTCACTATGTATTGTAGCGCCAAACTAACAATACTGGATATTGCAAGTTATTTTCCTTGTTTTACAGTTATACATTAAGAATCTAAGAGCGGTAACATTTGGAGCTTAGCGGCTTAATAAATCATTTAGATTATCATTTATGAAGATCTGGTTTCATAACCGTTCGTTTCTGTAGGAGGGATGACGTTTACATTTTTCTTTAATAATAAGACTATGTTTAAAGATAATCAGTTGGAATATTATTACAGTGTGGTGTTATCGGTAAATTTTAAGCATCATAACGCGGAGGAGTCGGAAGACTATCAATTCGCAAACCAGAGAAACATTTCTTAGCGTTAGAGTTCATTTTGAAAAAGAGCATGAGAAGAACGGTATTGTATTTCCTTTTACGGACGTAGTACAAGGGTAGACTTGACAACACAGTACCGGTGTTGTCTGACCAATGGATCTGCCCCCGTAATATACGCGAACTTTGCTGTCTCGGTAAATGTCATCCCTGCATTCCTATCTCTCTCTTTTCTTTCGCCCCTCCCACTCACACTTTTGAGCCTTCTTGAGGGACAGGTTATTTCCACTTGCAATCCAGTGTTGTCAACTCAACATGAACACTGTAGCACGGAGCGGTGAATGAAATATTACTAAGCAAATAATAAAAGTCAATCAGCGTCATTAGACCTACTAGGAAGTAACAATCATACATTATTCAGTAATCAAGATCCATGAGATTGTTTGGGGGAAATTTGGCAACATCCCTACTCGGAAAGTTATCCTGGCTGCTGTTTGACGTTGTGGGAGGTTCAGTGCGTAGAATGGAGTGATTGCAAGCGTTAACTTTTCTAAGAACGATTATACCGCTAAAGGGGTACAGATCCGTTGGTCCTACAATAATTTCAACAAGTGTGACGTATGTCTGTGACGTATAATCTTGGTAACAACCGTTGTTAGTGAAGCAGCTAATCAGCTGACCGAAAGATGTCGTGTGATTCGCTGCCGGAAAAAAGAGCGACTGTACTTAAAATAATAATAATAATAATATTATTATTATTATTATTATTATTATTATTATTATTATTATTATTATTATTATTATTATTATTATCATCATCGGTTCTGTCAAACAGGATACAAAAAAAAACATAATTGAATAACTTTGAAAAAACATAGAATAATAAATAATTCATGCTTTAAAATCCGTGGATTCTACTTGGATATGTTAGTAAAAGTCGGTACTGGAGTATTAGTTCCTATGCTAACATTTAGGTCCACAGGTTCACACCCGGCTGCAACCAATGGGTTCGTTCGTAAAGGAAGTAAATCCATGGATTTCCATGTCGCAGATTTACGGCATGCAGAAGAAACCCAAGCCTGAAATAAGTGACTTCTACGGAATTCTGATGCTTTTTTACTCCCAGATTTGAATAGCGAAGCTAATTATCTGAGTTTTTAAATTCTAGATTAATAGGATTTAAATAAAGTGAATAATAGGATTAAACTTAGGAAAACATTCAGTTCATTGCAACGTCTAGTTATCAAGACCAGCCACTTTACTATAACAAGAAACTTGATGTCATTGTGATGGACTGAATTTCTTTGGTTTGGTGTACAAACAGTCAAGTACAACATAAATTTAACTCTCACTTTGTAAGTTGATAGAGCGACAAGGAAAGACAGAAAATACCTTTACAATCTACACTTACACACAATAATAACAAGGAAACATATTGACTATATATGATCATCATCACGAACTAGGCTATTATAGATTCATATTAGAATCAGAAAATGACATTGGCAAAACTTTTTTTTTTGCACGATAGTGCGTTCTGTCGTACTTATAACATTGGCGACCAGGATTGAAAGTTCAATTTCATAAACCTCGGGGTTGCCACCTATAAATAACTAAATAAATATACTTAATATTACATGTTACCTAGTGCGGGAAGTAAGACCAGTGCCCTTTATGTTATACTACTACAATGTATATACAAAAACATATCCATAAGATAGGGTTAACATATATTATACGAAACAAATCACTGCATTTTAAATGAACTGAACTTTATTTGTAACAATATAAAACAATAAATTCGTACTTGCGCCATTTTATCCCTGCTTGGTCACGGTCTGCTATAGTCTCAACTAAATTATTTTCGGCATTTACCGTATAAACATTGGCCACACTGTTTACATCAGTCAGTTGTTTATAATGCACACACATATTTCCAATAAATATGTTATTATTTTACCATTATTTATTATTTTGAAAACACCATCGTGCAAGAAATAATGTACAATGCATGTTTGTGAAGAGTTTTATAGAATCTCGGAAATTAAAAACCTCGCTGTCGCTCGGTGTTTAATCATTTCCTTACTTATGTAAAAACCACTTCCCAACCTCGCATTGTAATATATAGGAACTTCGGGTAATGTTGACCCCTATTTTCAATTTGTTGTTTTTCTTCTTTTAATTAAGGGATTTGAATTTTATTTAATTACAGCGATTATCATTAGTGTTATACTTACTTACTTACTCACTGGCACTATAGAACCCGTAGGTTCATGGCCGCGCGGACATAAGCTCTCCATACATCCCTATCCTGAGCTAATGCTTTCCAATCATTCCCTGTATAATCTACTTCCCTCAAATCATAGTTAATGTTGTTCTCCCACCTCATTCTTGGTCTACCAACTGGGCGTTTTCCTTCTGGCTTTCCTACAAGAAGTTTCCATGCACGTCTTTCATTCCCCATACGCTCAACATGTCCTGCCCATCGCAGTCTACGGGACTTAACTGTTCTTATTATATCTGGCTTCCTATAAAGACCATGTTGTTCACTGTTAGGTAGTCTTCTCCATTCACCTGTCTGTTCATCTCTCTTTGGTCCAAAAATTTTCCTAAGAACTTTATTCTCAAATACTCGTAATCTCCTTTCCTCCCTTAAAGTAAGAGTCCATGTTTCGCACCCATATAATATAACTGGTAGAATAATAGTTTTATATATTTTCAGCTTAACGTTTTTCGAAAGGAGTTGGGACATCAAAAGTCATCATTAGTGTTATAACTATGGAATATAATTGTTATTTTATTAAAAAATGACATCTTCATAATTTATAAACTTGTTTACATTACAAGAAAGATCCACTTTAATCTCCATATTCGGGTAAAGTGGACCCCCATAGTCCACCCTAGCTTTTAGTATACTTTTTAAGTTTATTTAATCTATTAATTTATACAGACACGCCGTAGCGTAGTGGTTAAGGCACTGAGCTACAAGCCGGAGGGTCGAGGGTTCAAGTCCCGTTGGGGGTCAGGATTTTTAACTGACCCAAACCCTCTGGCGGCACTATGGCCCTGGGGTCGACTCAGCCTCTAACTGAATTGAGTACCAGACGCTTGTTCTGGGGGTAAAGGCGGCCGTCACGCAGGGCTGACAACCCGGCTGACATAAAGTGCCGATTGTCTAGAAAAAGTGGGAGCCTTAACCTCCTACTACCCCAAGGGTCTCCGGACCTGTTGTGGGATCACTTTACTTTACTTTACTTTATGATGCATCATTATATTAAATTAATTATGTTTCAAAATGTGAAATCTGTTTTTAAAATGTGGTAACAATTGTTTAAAATCTTACAGCTGTGCATTTACTTATTGCAACTCTATGAACAAAACTCTGAGCATAATTTTATAGCTTTCTGATCATCATCAGCAACAAGGATTAGACCTGCTGGTCTGTTCCGATCTCATGTTACAATTGGTCTATCCATCTTTTACTGGGTCTTTCAACATTTCTTCGTCCTGTATTTCTGATTATTTTATATGTATATATATTTATTTAAATTTGAAGACAGGCTATGTGTAGGCCATACTATACTATTAACCAGGAAAAGATTCTTACCTGAACCCTAATATGAACCCAATATCTCCTGCTTTTCGTTCCGGAAGCTGAGGTTCAATTCCCGTTGGTGTAGAGATCAGGGTGAGTATTCCCTGTGTTTTTTTTTTTTTTGTCCTGCGCTACCTTTGTTGGTGGCCCTGAGTATCTAAATAATAAATTTCGGTATTATTACTCCCTCGCTACCGGTGACCGGCCCATGCCATTAGTTTGTAAGTCCAATGGAGCGCTGTTCCTATAAAGGGCGGTGTGGATGAAAATAATCATAAAGAAATAATTCAGAGAAAAGACGTTTCCACTTGGCAACTGTGGCTATCGATTGCTGATATGATGATTTTAAGGGCGTTAAAACCATAAAACTAATTCAGTTATTTATGTTGTAAACTTCTCCATTCTGCTGAGTGATTGACATTTTCTAAGTAAGTGTTATCCTTTTCACTTTATTAAGATTGACTATATGATCGTGTTCGCGAAATTATTGTTGTTCGTATCTAACTATTCGATAGAGTTCTTGAATTGCATGTGTCCGCATGCAATTTTGCTTGTTTTCCATATGATGCGATACTGTGTTTTAAAATTTGTACCAAAAGGAATTAGAAAAACATATATTATTAGCTTGTCCGCAGCCGGTAGGTGCCTTCCATTCCGACTACCCAGGTTCGAGTTCCGGCGGAGTAGGGGAATTTAAACATCCTCTCCAGTCTGAACTTGTGTTACTTGTCTTGTAGTCTTCGGTAATTGGAATGATATTAAGCTAATTACATGTCACCCATCCCTGTATACAGAGTGATTCAGAAATATGGCTATGCGTTTGAACGCATTTTGTGACAAAAATATTATTATTAAAGGAAATATTATGTTATCATTGGAAAGGGAATTCTTCAAATTACAACAATAGAACAAAACAAAACAAATCACTGCTCACGTGCAGCTTGGCCGGTTGATTCTTGCGGCCTCACGATCAGTAGCATACGTTATTGCCCATGCAGCAATTGTAATATGCTGTTGCATATTCAACGCCATTTTGACTAATGACGTAAGTTCTACACTGTTTTGTTTTATTCCATTATTGTAATTTGAATAATTGCCTTTCCAACGGTAATTTCATATTTCCTGTAATGGTAACATTTTCATCACACAACGCGATCAAACGTATAGCCATATTTATGATTCACCCCATACTTGGCTAATATGCGCCTATTTGATCCAAAACCTTCTGCTCTAGTACCACTTTCAGTTCTATTATTCAGATTTGCTGTTATTTTTATATCATTAATATTAATTTATGTTTTTTCTCCTTTTTATTCTATGTCATGGAATTAGGCCATAGACATGTTTCCAAATCGAGACCATATCTCTCCAACTAGTTATGGGGCGCCCAACATGTCTTCTTCCTTTGGGTTGGTAGTGAAGGAAAATTTGTGGGAGTTTATTGGGTGTCATTCTTTCTATACGTTAGAGTCAGTTAGATCTTGAATTTGGAATTTTATCTATAACATTGTAGATGTTTAATTTGGTTCTTATTTCTTCATTATATTTATCTAACAATGTATAGCCTGCTACTGAATGTAAGGATTTCGTATCAGCTACTTCGATTATCCTTTCGTCTGATCTATTAAGTGTCCAATTTTCACGAGCATGTGTTAACATAAGTACCGTCATAATTTTATAGAATTTTAATTGTGTAATTTTTAATGTTTTATTTTTTAGAGTTCTTCTTATTCCCTCCATGGTATATTTACCTTGTCGTGGTGGAGTGGCTTGTGTTCTTAAATGATCCCGAGAGCTATGCCGGCGGTAGCACTGCTGCCGATAGGGTTACCAATGCCGGACTGGTCGAAGGTGACAAGCCAGACGAAAAAAGTACCTTGGTCGAAAGAGTGACAATCTCTCGCCGTAAAAATACAACCGTCAAGAAATGCGGACATGGGTTCAACTGGGGTAAAATTTTCCGGAGGTCAAATAGTCCCCCATTATGTTCTCCGGGTGGGGACTACCTCAAGGAACCCACGCCAAAGGCTCAAACGTGGATATGTTCCTAGGAACATGGAATGTTAGGACTTTATACAATAGCGGGGCGCTAGAGGTATTAACCCGTGAATTAGATAAATCGCCCTTGGATATAGTCGCTTTACAGGAAGTTAGATGGCCAGGAGAAACATTAACTATGATTTGAGGGAAGTATATTATACAGGGGATGATTGGAAAACATTGGCTCATGATAGGGATATATGGAGAGCTTATGTCCGTGCGGCCATAAACCTACGGGTTCGATAGTGCCAGTGAGTCAGTTAGTTAGAGTTCTAGTTATTGTTCCGCACATATAATAAAATTTGTTCAATTCTAGGTTTATATGATTATTTTGGCAGTAATATATGTTAACCCTCAGGGGTCCTCATCTGGGGGATATGTGGATGGCGACCACAAGGTGCCCAAGCTGTGCAAAACATTTCTTCCACTTACTTGTGTTTTGCGCTCTTTTAACTTTTCTATCTAACCTCTCTTGGTTAACTCTTGTTTTTTTTCGACCCCGACGCTATTAGGGCATCCGAGGGCTAGGGAGTCCTTCCTTTCTTCCATTTCTTCTTTCCTTTATTTTCTTTTCTTCTCCAGAAAAGCCTGACCAGAGCCTATAAGATGGCAGCCCCATCACTGGTCTTGCCTTCCTTTGGCCAGCAACCAATCGAAGGGACTATTATTATGCTTTCAAGTCTTATACGAGAATTTCCCATAAGGAAAAATTTTCTATAGGATCGTAACAGGTCTTGGCCTAATACTTGGGAGGAAGAAGAAGAAGAAACTCTAGTTGAAATTGTTTACTTGTTCTGTTAATTTGTTATTAATGTATTTTTAATTCATTTAATTGACTTATGAGTCTCATAGAATTGCAGAGAATACAAAAAGGATAGAGGATAAAATAAAAAGAAAGAAATTATTCATGTAGCCTACATTTAATCTAATTATGCTTAAGGACGATCTTCAGCGTGATATTTTAATCTTTAGTAGTTTAATTATTTCACAAACAATACAAGGATGTTAAAGTATTTCAAAGTATGTATTCGCCATTTGCTTCATTAGATTCAAGGTGAGATCCTAAATGGGATTAGTGTCATCAAATAGGCCATGGTCGTCATCTTCCTAATCGTTCTCAGTACAAAACATCTTAAAATTACTTACCGGTATTTTACTTACGCATCTACGTGCAATTGTTAAAACATTCCTTCAGGAATTATTAATGTTTAAAATTAAAGCTATCCGTAGCTCTGCAGCAGAATGTTCTGATTAAAGTACTCATTTTAGGAGTACTATGTCAAATATCGTAATATATGGTCTAGACAGTGTAATGCATAACCAAGTTCTAGGGATACAAGTATTAATTTCACTTTAATTATGAAGTCAGTAATGTAATCAAGTTCTAGTTATTATTGTTAGCACGATATGTCAGCCGGGTTGTCAGCCCTGCATGCCGGCCGATTTTACCCCCAGAACAAGAGTCTGATACTCATTTCAGTATAGTGTCTGGTACAGATCCGCAAAACTTTGAGAGGACAAGTATTGATTAATACTTGAATTAAGGGTAGACGATTGTGAACAAGGGGTAAAAAGTAACTGGTAACAAAAAAAATTAGGCATTTATCTCGGAATATAATTATGTAAAATTAATGTATTGTGTTAATAATAGATTTAGCTTCAAATAAATAAGTAAGTAAATAAATAAATAAATATAAATATATCCTATCTTAAACCACCTCAGTCTAAATATTTTTTTTAAGTAATTGAATTTGGGCCACCGCATATCTATATTAGATACAGTTTTCTTAACTCCTACAACAAATGAGAAAGTGAAATATCAACTACAACATAACATAGTAATTCTGCCCGAAGGCAGGTCCTTCACTGCAATCGTAGCATTTTCATGCTATGCTTGCAGCTTTACTAGGGAATTGTGTAGGTGTGGTAGCTTCCCGATGCTTTCCACACCGGTGAAGGATGATCGTGATGATGATGATAAGGATGATTATGATGATGATGGCCATATGATTTCGGGGACCGTTTGGGCCTTAAAGTTATCCTGACATTTGTCTTACAGGTGAGGAAAAACCCCGATAAAAACCTCACCCAGAAAAACTGCCCCGACCGGGGATCGAACCCGGGCCCGCTGCGTGACAAGGCAGCACGCTACCTCGAGACCACAGCGGTGGACCATCAACTACAAGTACTTATATAAAATCTGCTCTAGCAGTTTTATTGTTGTAGCTATCTATTTTGAATGCAGAATATGTATTGAATTTTAACTTCGAAAAATTATATATACATTTTTTCGTATAAATTTAATATATAAAAATGAATGTTTGTTTGTTAGTACTTTATGCGCGGCCATACCGTTTATCCAATTGTGATGGAGTTTTTTGCAAAATGTTCAGGAGATACTCGGGATGAACATAGGCTATAAGAGAGTTGAGATACTCAACTCCTACACGCTTAAAAATACCCCTTGTAGTGAAAAACGTGAAAAAGTCCCTTTTTTTACCCTTTAATGGCTTACGCTGCCTAAACCATAACAAATACACAAACTTAATGTACACATAATTGAATATCTCAAAAAAACTCTAAAGAAAAGTCCGCGACAGCATATGTTTATCTTTTACAGATAACACACAATAGCCGTTCTTGTCTTTCATTGATGCCAAGGAGATCGGGATAAGTAGATTCCCGGGCAAGTATAGCAGCGCACGGCGGGTATTCTTTTATGGATAACTCAAAATAACGAATTTTGTCTCTCAGCTCATTTATGCCAAGTACATCGGGATGCGTAGAATCTCGGGCAACGCCGGGTAATCAGCACCGACTATCTAAAAATAATAACGATATAAATTTATACTTATTTTTTCTTTTACTTATTCAACTAAATGCAAAAACACATTATAATTTATTTAGGTGTAGCAGCGCATGCCGGGTATTGGTTAGTTATCTATAACAAATACGTTTTTTGTTACAATGCATTATGTTTATTCATTTTCAGGTTGTGATGAGTTGGGATTACGAGTACAAGCGGCTCTTCTATTTATTGAATCAGCAAGGTCAGTACTGTTATGCTAATTATAACTTAATATATTGTTCTTGCATGCGATCACTTTCATGTATTATCATGTTAAGATCAATGAATGGAATTAATGTATATAAGATTTTACTCTCTGTTGGTCAAGTGTAAAGATTTCAGAAGACGCCGCGCCATACTCCCACTTCAATCGCTGTTTATTTTAATTGTATGGATATATTTAAATTAAAATTTAAGGACTGATAGAAAAGACATGTTTTAAGATTAAGCTGTGTTTCACGATCGAATTTTGGGGGATCACTCCATTTAAATGCCCAATAACAATACCTAACATAATTTATTTTTTTAATTATTTCATTACATTAATGCCCATTGTAGGTAGATAGACACATTTCAAGTTATATATATATATATATATATATATATATATATACTAGAAGTCCAGGCCACGCCTTGCTGTGGCTAAGGTATACGTTAAAAAATTAAATTACGTTGCTGTCTTTCAGCCAGATTACTTAAAACTAATACTTACACACGAAATTAATCATATTGAAAATAAAATAAACACTGAACACACTTAAATTATGAAATAATCAATATTTGTAATTCAATTGAAATTCGAGGTTGCAACAAGAAGCACAGCCATCTGGATCTCTCTTTTGTTAAATATTAAACCAATTACCTTACACCGCCATCTGTTAGAATCGTATGGAACTCACAGATAATTATAACTCTTTGTTAAATAATAAACAATTTGCAATAAAAAAAATAATGCGATTATAAATGCAGTTATAAACTACCCTTAGTCTCAAGTTGGATCAAACTGCACACAGTGTGCAAAATTTTGTTAAAATCGGTTCAGTAGTTTAGGATTCCATCGCGGACAAACAACGTGACACGAAATTTTTATATATTAAGATACGTGTTTGTGTTCATAGGCGGCCCCATTGCCCAATTGGTTAGGAGCTCGCTTTTCCAGTTACGTAACTTCTTGGTCATTCCATGTGGAGTTCGTGATGGACGAATCAGAGACAAGGCAGATTATTTCTCTGGATTTTACCATTTTCCCTGCCAAAAATTTAATTTCACCACTCCTCTATAGGCTTATTTATGCCATCCATTTCGTTCCATTTTACTTAATCTGCCATATGATACGAAAGACCTGCTCAGCATAGGGATGTATGGAGAACTTATGTGCGCGCGGCCATGAACCCATGGGTTCGATAGTACCAGTGAGTTAGTTATTAATTCCAGAAGAGTCACGCTTGTAAAAAATGCAATACTATTTTCATGAGAACATGATCATAAGCTTCTTTTCTTCGGAATTCCTTAAAAAGAGTAAAAAAAAACCTTTTGTAAGGTCTCTTGAAATTATATGACCAAAGAGAGGCGAACAGATAACTGAATGGAGAAGATTTCTTAACAGTGAGCTGTATGATCACAAATTTGCTAAACTTGGCTCCACCATATTAGCTAAAATTAAGCTGTATAATACAGTAATAAGGCCGGTTGTAAATTGTGACAGTGAAACGCGATACTGAGAGTATCTGATAAACAAAAACTATTAATCTTTGAAAGGAAAATCTTACGGAGAATTTTTGGACCAATTAGAGAAAGGGATGGCACATGACGTATACGAATGAATTTCGGTTTAAATAATTAAATACAATATAAAATATAGTAAACCACATTAAAGCTCAAAGACGCGCTGGTTTGGACATGTGAAGAGAATGCAAGAAGACAAACTTGTAAAAATAATATACAAATGGAAACCAATATACACCAGAACAGCTGAACGCCCATAAAACAGATGGACAAGATGACATGATAAAAGAATAACAGAAATGAGAATTAAAATTTGGACAGTCTGTATCCATAATAAATATGAATGGTGAAAAATAGTTGAGAAGGCCAAAACATCACTGAAGTTGTAGTCGCCTACTAGAAGAATAATTGGCTCACATATCACTCATCAAGACGATAATCTTGTGCGAAATGGCCCCTGCATGATGGACCGGAAGATGATCTCCGTACGTCACATGGTCTGCCAGATGACCAGACCTAACCACGTGATTTTTTTTCCTATAGAAATTGTTAAAATTCAAGTCTACACGACGCATTATATGTTTTGGCAATAATACTTGAAGAGAGTGTATAATTAAGACTATTTAACTCATGCCTCAAATGGTAGTCAATGACCAATCATGTTTCAATGAATTTTGTTTTACAACCAATGACAGTCGTGTTTCATCTCGCTCTTTATTGCTTTCTCTTTATCAGGTCCTGCTTTTGGTGATAAAGAAAGCCCCTCCTTTTTAATATTCTGAACATCTCAGAGTATTATTTCTCTCCAATAAATAGATTGAATATAGCAAATAATGAATATATTTCGTGATTTTACAGATTGTTTATTAAAAATAAATTAATAACCTATAATGTTAATTAAAATACACAATTTGATGTGTTTCATTATTTCTCCACTAGGATTATTCTTACAATATTATGATCAAATTTGGCAATAAATAATATGATCAAGTTGCAGTGAATATACACAACCTCACATTTTTTATTTGTTTTCAAACATCGCCGTTTACATTAAATATATAAATATTTTAAAATAATTATATTTATATAATGATTTTTGAGTAAACACCTTAATTTTATTCGTTAAATAGTCCTAACAAATGCCACTCTTGATTTAAAAATTCTCTAGATACATTCACTCGTGAATGTATGGATGATTTGTAAATCACTCGTGGCATTACTTATGATAATTGGTAGGGTCAGAAGTGAATAGTAAAATAAAGTATTCATATATTTTTCACCCATAAGTATTGCTGCAATTGCAAAAGGAAGAATTTATGCCGCTGTCAACAATGTAACACCACATTACTTCGTAACACTTGGGCCGATGTTGAATACCGGTTGGACACTTATGGTACCCATGTCGTGGATTATGGAACATGAAGTAAACACAATTCCCATTCCTCACACTTTGTAGCAAATAATTGTTTTCATCTATAAACTCGTATTAGTTCAGACGTTATAGCTATTTATTTTTCTTATAAGTGAACTAACTAACTCACTGGCACTATCGAACCCGGAGGTTCATGGCCGCGCGAACATAAGCTCTCCATACATCCCTATCCTGAGCTAATGTTTTCCAATCATTTCACTTATAAGTTAAACATCCTATATTTTATAGCGAAGAGATAAGGAAATCCATTATACTAGTTTTAGGGATGGTGTAACGTTATCAAACATGCCACAAATAAACTGTATGCACGTATTTTAAGCATGTTCCATCTTTGGATAAGAAAGCAAGGCATTTATAAAGGGACATTGATTAAGCATCATTATTTCTGATGATTTCATTTCTTAAAAGCTGTTTTCAGGTGAACAGTATCGTCAATATAATGATAAGCAGTACATTTTAACCATCATAAAGTAATGATGAATTACGTACAAACTGGTTTTGAAGTTCATCTGCAACGCACCAATAAATTTAATATCAATGTTAACCAGTAATTCTGTCCAAGGTCAGATACATCACAAATGAACTTTTATGTTATGAAATAATCGCTCACTATGGTAAGGATGACCAGATAATCATCGAATAGGCAAAATATGAAGCGTTCAGTTATTTACGCTTATACACTGAAGCTCTGGTTTTCCTCCAAAAAAAAAATCGTGGCGAGATTCTATTTAATTTCCCATTCGTGTTACATTTTTTTTAGATCGCAATATAAAGGCTTACATTCGTGTGAATACAAGTCCGAATTACAGTGTTGGAATGTCCACCGCGGTGGTCTCGAGGTAGCGTGCTGCCTTCTCATGCAGCGGGTCCGGGTGTGATGCCCGGTCGGGACAAGTTTCCTGGTGAGGTTTTTCCGGAGTTTTCCTAATTTGTAAGACAAATGTTAGGGAACTTTAGGGCCCAAACGGTCCCCAAACATCCTGTTGCCATCATAATCGCCATCATTTATATATGCCTTTCATTAAGCTAAAGATTAAGGGCTCTTCTGGCGCACCACTGCCCTGGTGAAGTGGAAAAGAAGACCTACGGTCTTAACTCCATCAGGTAAAATAAATAAATAAATTAAATAAATAAAAATAAAAGTACTATCACCTATCATATCATCGGGGCAGCCGTAACCTCGCCTTCCAGGCTCCTCTATCTCAGAAGTGATTACAATTACGCCAGTATCAGGAGAGAACACCAGAATTATCGAAATAACAAACCTGGGGCATTGAATAACATAAAATTGTTGGAATAACCTGGAAATTCGTTCTGAGAATAACATTAAATTCAGTTAGACCTACTGTTTTGTCTTGAAATTCTATAATCGAGAGGCTTGTACCGAATAACTATATCAAAACGTAACCGGAAGAAGAAATTAAAGACTAAAATAGTCATATACAGTACATTTTAGGATAATATAATTCCAAGTTAGTTAAAAATTATTTAAAACTTGTATTTCAGTTCACATGTTACTTAGTTCTGATTAGTTACAAGGGCAACATAGAATGTTTCGGAAGTCTCTTTAGGACTATAGATCTATGTTTTACAGATGAAGAGATCAAGAGGGACAGTTTTTGTTTATAAGTAGCCTGATCTTGTATATCTACTGCTATACAGCCCATGCGGCATAACTAAGAAAAAGCACGAGTTCTAATTTTTAAGCGTTTGCACATAGACAAGTGACATGTTTACTTGCACAAGTAACTGAAAATGTCCACAATTTGTATAAATGCATATCGTAATATATGTGTATCTTAATGACTGATTCATTCAGGAACCGCATATATTACCATTAAAACTGCTGCAATAAGTCGTTCTGCAGTGTTGACAAGAGTTTCGTGTACAAAAAGTTTCATTTCTCCCCGTACTAAAGAAATGTAGTGGCATGAAATAGGGAAATAGAGAAGAAAGCGTCTAGCAGATAAGCCAAGAATTAGGTGGGAGAATAGGATTAAACATTATTTGGGGAGGTGAATTATATAGGAAATAATCGGAAAATATTAGCTTGTGATAGGGATGATGTAATTAATATAATACAGTATATTATCAGATTACTCGTGGTAAGAATGATACATTCATGGAATTAAGAGTAACCTGATGACAAGAAACCGGATGTTTAGGCATTGAAAAGGCAAGCAAAGAGCCACTTAAAATAATTGTGTAATAAATATTTAAAAGGGCATTTATATTTTAAACAACATTATTTAGAAGGAAAAGTTACAAAAATACTAGACCAGAAATTTTAAAGCTATTTATGGTTGTTATATATAATTACCTTGTCTTTCTTCAGATTATAAATTCTGAAATTTTTACACATAATGTAATTACTCAATTATGTTTTAAATCGACATCGCATAATTTTACACATCTAGGATGCAATATCTCATATGAAGAAGAAAATGATGTAAATGCAAAAATATCTAAATTTTTAAGAATTTTAGGGTTAATAAATTCTATCTTCAAGCCACAGTTAGTCCAAAAACATTCAAGACTAAAAGTGTATAAAACATTGGCTCTTCCAACTCTTTTGTATGGTAGCGAAGTATGGACATTGAAACAGAAGGATATACAGAGACTTAGATCTGCTGAAATGAGATACCTTCGGACGACTGCAGGATACACACTACTAGATCACAAGAAAAAAAAAATGAAGACATCTTAGAAGAATTACACATGGAACCTTTAGAAAACAAAATTTCTGGTTATAAGTCAAGATGGATGCAAATGTTCATCGAATGGAAGATCACAGAATACCCAAACAAATGTTAAGATATCAACCTACAGGAAGAAGAAGACCAGGACGTCCACTCAAAAGACTTCTGGATGGTGTTTCTCTTGAGGACGAAACAGGTCAACAAATGACCTAAATTCGTGAATGTACTATGATGTTGATCGACATCGCAGTGGAAATCTTCGACGATTAGGTAGCGACCAACATAAACTCGAAATAAAATTATATGTGCAGCAAGATATTACGAGTATTTGACAGTAAAACTCTTAGGAAAATGTTTGGTCCAAAAAGAGATAAAACAGACAGGTGAATGGAGAAAACTACATAACAGTGACATACATGATATGTATAGGAAGCCAGATACATTAAGAACAGTTAAGTCTCGTAGGCTACGATGGGCAGGACATGTGGCACGTATGGGGATGAAAGAGGTGCATGGAAGCTTCTGGTAGGAAACCAGAGTGAAAACTCCCAATTAGTAGGCCAAGAATGAAGTGGGAGAATAACATTAACCATGATTTGAGGGAAATAGATTATACAGGGGATGATTGGAAAATATTATCTCAGGATAGGGGTGTATGGAGAGCGCGGCTATGAACCTACAGGTTCGATAGAGCCAGGTAGTTAGTTAGTTAGTTAGTTAGCAAGACATCTTTACAG
The DNA here is from genome assembly GCA_030220185.1 of Diploptera punctata. Taxonomy (NCBI): domain Eukaryota; kingdom Metazoa; phylum Arthropoda; class Insecta; order Blattodea; family Blaberidae; genus Diploptera; species Diploptera punctata. The sequence goes on from JASPKZ010007151.1 coordinate 794,362, forward strand.
GAACTTACTAAATTTCAATAAAAAAATAAAAAGAAGTACAAAAATCGCAGAAAAGGGTAACATAATTAAAAATAAGCAACAAATACAAAGAGGACAGAAATAAAACTTTCTCATAACATTTGATAATTCATGATTATCATATTATATACTTAAATATTTTCTGACGGAGCGATGAAAAAAGGCATTTTGCCATAAATCCAGGTTCTGCTGATTACAGACATCCACTCTACCAATAAGAACATGAGTTTAGAGTTACACTTTTTCATAAACAATGCATCTACTGCTTAATTGTTTATTTCATTGTAGACGTTGCTAAGATTTTAAAAAAAATTATTTTTAGATATTTGTTTAAACCCAATTTTAAATTTATGACATATTTGCAAAATCTACAAGTTTTATGGTGCAAAATGAATATAAAATAATTTCACTGGGTAAGTACAAAAATAATATCGAGATTTTCAAGAATATTATTTCAGAAAGCAAAATTTGAAAGATGTGGAGTGAAAAATACTCATGGAACATGATATAAGGAATCCAAATATGTACTGCCTCATAGTATATTCTTAGAAGAGTGTATTGAAAGAACGAAAAGGGCTTCTGAAAAGTCGTTATGATTCAGAAGAAGACAGCTATACGTAATTAATTTTCAAGAGGAAGAGATAAGATATATTCAAATATTTCAAATATTGAAATGATGGGGGAAGTTGTATGTAAAGCAGTACGAGGCTTAGCACCTAAATTTGGTATGTATGTAAGTATAACGAGATACGTTAGTGACAAAAAAACTGGACTTCTTATCAAAGAGTCGACGCGAGCATTTAGTAACAAAATGAATAATCGCTGTGACAAGAAGAAAAATAAGTGTGAAAAAAAGATCGATGTATGCGATAAAATTAATGAGATTTGCAGTAAAATAAAAAATCCTTGTGGTAAGAAGGAAGAAATGTGTCCAATACAGAGAGATGCTTGTGGAGAAGAGATGAAAAAGGACCCAATAACTGGAGATCCTCTTTGTACGCGAAAAAAGCCAAAAATATGCGAGGGATGAAAATTAATTATTAATAAGTTTTCTTATGCTGAATTTAAATAAATGTATGAATCAAGCGTTTAGCTTAAAATTGATCATATAATGTGATTTACATTTAACATCAATAAATACATGCATTGTTATTAGTAGATTTATTTGAAGATCTTGCCATAGTCTACCTTGCCATCTGGAACTGAAATCTGTAAATAATTATATAAGTTTTTTTTTAATAATCAATGTTGTCATTTCGACATTTCTAGTGTTCTCTTCTAGCATTGGGGTAATTGCAATCCACTGCTGAGGTTGGGGCGCCTGGAAGGCGGAGTTACACTGCCCACGATGTTAAGATAGATGATGATGATGATGATGATGATAGTGGTGCGCCAGAAGAGTCCTTGATCCTAAAGTTAATCGAAGGCGAATATGAAAGATGATGATGATTATGATGGCCATATGATGTACGGGGACCGTTTCGGCTGTAAAGTTCCCTGATATTTGTCTTATAGGTGAGGAAAAAACGAAAAACCTCACCCAGGGAACTTGTCCCGACCGAGAAATGAACTCGGGACCGCTGCGTGATAAGTAGCACGCTACCTCGAGATCACAGCGATAGGCTTGTAATTATATAAGTAACTTAATATATTTTATAACTAGAAAATCTCAATTTCGGGCAATTTTAACACCTTTGGCAGGTCCGTTATATACTTGTTATCTAGGACGGATAAATAAAAGAGGCAATCTAAAAATACTACTATAAGAAAAAAATGATTACTGTATAAATACGAGAAGTCGGTGATCTCTTAGTCTGGAGGTTTGTCCATTAAAATGTTGGATATGGTTTCAGGTTATGAGTTATAAGACTACAGGCGTCATCTACTAAGTCATTGATTTGCTGTCATATTCCTATCAACATTGGCAAATGAGGAGATATATTTTCTTTACTGACTTCTGATTAAGACCCAGTATTTTAATTGAATGTTTCTTCTCTTTCTAAACTTAACCGCATATGAGGAATTCAATTATAATTGTGAAGATATACCAAAATGCCGCTAGTAAAGAGTTCATGCGTCCGATTTCCAAACTTTCAGCCTAACAATTTCTCATTTCTATAAATCGGCTTATGTCACTTTTAAATTGTGAAATATTTGTTTTATGTGATATGTTGTACATATAGTAATGATAATTACATTATTATTACTATTTTTACAAGTTTACTTCCAAACCAGCTTATCGATTTTCCTTATTTTCTTGTTTTATTTTATTTGTTTATTTTCACGTTGTTATACTTTTTTCACCTTTAAAGATACACGCATACATATAGCATACGCACAAGGACATTCACATAGGCTACATCCAGATTCTGTTGAAATGTGTTCAAAAAATGTCTTACTTTCAAAGTAGGAATCGAATCAGGGCTCCTTGCTCTGTAAAAGGTATACTCGTATGACCACGGTACAACCTGTCGTTATTAATCTGATATATATATATGTATAATAATAAAATCAGTTACATGAAATGTCATTGACCATCCAAGGAGCAAGTCCTCCGGGAGGGACTTTAAGCCCTGTGTCCCGAGTCTGAAAACTTTCAGGCTCGTAAAAGATCTTTAAGTCAGAATAAAAAACCTTTAAGCAAAAATGTATTGACGTCAACATCCTAGTAATATCTTAGTTACCTGCTAGATGTCTGATTGGGTGGTATATTGACCGCATACCATTCATGATATCTGTGAACAAAAAAAGAGTAACTAAAGTAGCTTGGTCTAGTAACTCCTAACAAACGAGAGACTTGGCTTAACATTGAGTTACGCCATTATAGATATATAGATAGATAGATAGATAGATAGATAGATAGATAGATAGATAGATAGATAGATAGATAGATAGATATAGATAGATAGATAGATAGATAGATAGATAGATAGATAGATAGATAGATAGATAGATAGATAGATAGATAGATAGATAGATAGATAGATAGATTAAGAGTAGGAGTTAACATGAATCGGACTATTAGGAATGAGAACGCTTTCAACGTTCTATTGTGTGTTTTTTTTTTCTCCCAATGAAACTTGATGTTGGTAAAGATGATTTAATTACCAAATGTAAGATATATTACGTGAACTAGAAAAATCGGACCATAAATTTGACTTTTTGAGGAATTCGCTTAGTTCACGCAATTACTGCGTGACTGACTTTTCTTATATTCTCTTCTAAAACCATGTTAATTTCTATCGCAAAAAAATGTCAGCCTAAATGTAAATCCTAAATATGAGAATACAATAGGAAGTAACATTGTGAGGTTCTACTTAATAAATAAGATGGGTCTGCATTCATCTTACCTCATATTTCATTGTTTCTAGTAAGACATGTTTGAAAAGATCTTTGCTCCTTCTTCAGTCGGTACGGACTGATAATCTCAAGTTGTCGGACCTGGATCTGGACTCCTGTTCCCTTTTTTGTGGCCCAAAGAACTCGTTTTTAAGTTTCTCTCCTCGGGAATTTAAAAGTTCATAATTCTCTCTCTTTTTTGTATACTTAAGATTTAATTATAGGGAAAATACGACGTAGAAGTTATTTAAAGATTTTAATACAGTTTATAATATTGTTCAGTGTTATAGAAGTATGATATTAAATGTTAGGTCTAATTGGGTTTCTATCTTTGTGATTATATGTACGCGAATGGTGAGGCAACATTTTATACAAGTGTACTTTGAGCTTAATTATGTGAATTAATTATTTTTAAAGATTTTAATACAGTTTATAATATTGCCCAATGTTACAGAAATATATTAAATGTTAGGGTCTAACTGGGTTTCTATCTTTGTGATTTAATTACGCGAATGATAAGGCATTTTTATATAGGTTTATTTTGAACTTAATTATGTGAATTAATTATTTTTAAAGATTTTAATACAGTTTATAATATTGCTCAATGTTATAGAGGTATATTAAATGTTAGGTCCTTCTATCTTTTTGATTTTATGTACGCAAATGATGATGCAACATTTTTATATATGTGTATTTTGAACTTAATTATGTGAATTAATTCTCACAAGTTGGCTAGTATAGTTTATTTTGAAAATAACTATTGTTATAAAATGGATATAACGTGAAGGACACAAGTGTAATATATAATAGTAAGAACATGATCACTATGATTATCGTTTTAAGACTGCGGTTATAGGATCTTAAATAATCACGTTGTATTATGTAATGTGGGATTTGCATGGTCTCGTTTATAAGAATTGTAATTTTGTTGGGGAATTTCACTGCAAGAACTAGCATGGAGTACTGTATATTTAGTGACATTTCTTCACCAAGTAATTTCTCCAACATGCCCTACATTTTTAAGTTCGTCGAAATTATTCTTCGTTTTTTCTATGTTTTCGTTTACCTCCCCCATTTTGTGGATTGTATACTCCCAAGAGATTTACAAGACAGTGCCCTGGTCAGGTCCATAGGCATGGAGCAAGAACTCTGAAACAGGCATTATACAGGTACACAATTTGCAACTTAGAAGGCAGCGTTGGGCAATACAAAAGACACAATCACACGCAAACTCAATTTTGAGATTTAAAAATTGTTTACCGTACCGAGAATTGAACTTGGTTTGATGACATGAAATTTGACTTCAATTCCATGGAATAAACTTTAAAATAAAAATCCTCATAAGATAGGCTCCAAATATTTCCTTTTAGCATATGATGTATTATAGACCTCCATTGGATACTGTATAGAAAACTCATGCTACTGCTTATGTTGATATCATCATCAGCATTACAGCCCGATTCGACCCTCGGCTTCGCTCAGAACCCTCTTTGAGACATCTCTGTCTCTAGCAAGCAGCCACCATCCTTCGGTTCTCAGCTTCCTCAAATCCTCCAAAATCCCATCCATCCAACGAACTCTCGGTCGTCCCACATTTCTTTTTTCTTCAATTTATGTTCCATGATTTTCTTGGATATCTCATATTAAGTCATTCTTAGTACGTGTCGTGCCCATCGCAATCTAGAGACTTTAATTGATGTATTCACATCAGGAGACTTATACAACTGATAAGAGCTCAGAGCTATATCGCATATGCCATTCTCCTTTGTCGCATATTGGGCCATACATTTTTCTTAATTTATTTTTTAATGGACTCGTTTTTGACATATAGATCTTGAACAATGCCCATGTTTCACTGCCATATATTAATATTGGTTTTACCAGGTGTTTATATAAAGTGCGATCAGTATAGCATTGGACAGCAGACGCGAAGTTTGTGTTGTGCGGTGACGAAGGCTTATAAGTGCAGACACGGAACTTGAAATGTGCGCAGACTCAGCAGTATACAAGCACATCCCACGCATTCACGGTGGCAGTCAGTTTATGTGCTTCGAGTGGATAAGGTGCTCGCTCGCTTTTCCTTGTGTACTGAATGGAGTGTGTATAAGTTATTTCAATTTTAAAATTTGTATCTTATAAAACAGGCGTGTATAAGTGTAAACTGAATGACGTGTGTATAAGTGTAATGTGTAAACAGTATAATGGCTAATATGTTTTCTACTGAACAGCATACTCAGTCTGCCAGCCAAATACGAAGACTCTTTGAAACGCGAATCCCGGGTGTAAAAATTCCATCACATTTAACAGTCCATACTATATACAACAAATTTCATCCAGCCTAAGAAACCACACAAGCCGCGTAGCGTTCTCACAGAAGAAACAATAAACCTCTGTTATCGATTGGAACACTTAGGCGCCTTTTGCAACAAGTAGAAATTTCTTAAAGCTCTATACAAAAGCTACTAAACTGTTAAAATTGCATCCAGATAAAATAACCAAGACGCATGCTCTTCAACCGGGTGACCCTGTTCCAGTACCTGCCTCAATAAAGTTGGTAAGTACGACAATTTGTAAAATAGTTACGAAAATGTGTGTGGTTGTATCGCCGCGATCTTACGCTGTCCGTTCCCCGCCGCGAGTGCGTCAGCAGTGTATAGTAAAATCCCCGCGTCTGCTGTCCAATGCTATACTGATCGCACTGTAGATTACATTTTGTTTCTCTTGTAAGAAGCCTTGATTAGGTTGAAGTCACATACAAGAAAACATGCAATACTTCAAGACTGCATCACGAGCAGGTGTGTAACTCTTTGAAGGTTTATCCAGTTTTACCAAAGTAGCGTTATTCAACTTTAAAATATTCAGTCAGTTGAAAGGGAAACTAATGCCTGGCTTCGATATAAAATAAAAAGAAATAATATAAGGCTTCCAGAATAGTATAGATATTATAAATACTCGTTACCAACCCCATCATTCTGAGCCATACAGCATGGTTGCTCTTGAAGTGTAAGAATAAACCTATTCTAGTGTACGCAGTGGTATGTTTCGCAATTTTACCATATTGGTAAGCATTTCGCTTGTCCGGTTCCTAGGCCTCATTGTTGCATTCTCGATCTGCCTCGTCCATTTTCGATTCATTGTCAAAGTCATCCCCAAGTAGATAAAGATTTTCACATTTTCTAAATTCTCACCACCGCACCGTATGCCCACTTTCCCTCCTGCTCTATACCGACCCGTTTTTAAAAGTCGTGGCTTTAGTTTTGTTAACGTTAATAGTAAGTCCCCAAGTCGTACAGTATGTCGATAGTAAATCTAAACTCTTCTGCATGCCATCTACTTTCGTGGAACAGAGGCATACGTCGTCCGTGTACATTAGAACAGGAATACTTCGCCCACCCACCGTTGGAGCATCGATCCCCTCTACTTCCAGCATCAAAGCTATGTCGTCGACAAATACGTTAAATAACAATGGTGACAAGATGGATTCCTGTTTTACGCCCTTAACTGCCTTTATCTTCTCTGAAACTTGATCCCTCCGATATTTAACACAGAATTCCACTTTTCTATAAATTCCCATTAGCGCCCTAATCATACTTCCTGATATCCATACTTGGCATAATATCTCTTATAGAGCATTGCGTTCAACAGAATCAAAATGTTTTTTTAAGCTTTTAATGTACTGTGCGTACAAGCGTTGATACGGAGTTGGTGAATTAGAGCTCTTACGTCAATATCCACATTGCACCATATGCATGATAAAACGTGCAATTCGTCTCATCGCTTGGACGCACATTATTTGGACGCACAGTAACATTTTTAGAAGTAATAAATTGTTTAAATTTAATTTACTTAATGCGCTTTAAATCGTTGGAAATTGAGTGTCTAATATTTAGCCAATATATATATATATATATATATATTTATATATATATATATATAACTTTAACCTTTTTTTTAAATTAAAAATCAATATGTATTGTAACGTTGTAAGAAAGGTATATAAAAATACCAAGAATATGATTGAAAGCATTATACATTAAATGTAAATGGATAAGCGGACCACTTCGCCAGGAATTGAGGCATAAATGTAGTAGTAATAGGACTTTATTAGACTAAACGTAAGATATATACAATGTTATTTACAAATATGAGTCGCACGAGCAGTAAGCCGTACGTGCTGTTGACAGTCCGTTACAATAATGTAATATTTGGTAATAGTACAAAGAAAAACAAAAAGAAAACAATAATATTACAACTACATAAAGAAAACAATAATATTACAATTACATAATACAATAACATTATACACTAATTAAGTTATGTGGAATTATTAAGAAGAATTAATGGTATTGCATATTGATAACATGTATTTATTCATAAATGACTGTTGTTCTTATTTTCCGCGTTTTGTCCTGAAATTTACCCACGTTTATCCAATTTTCTGGATTTACCATTAACTCGTAGCATGCCAATCTTTCACGATTTGAATTTAGAAATCTTTCCGGTAATAACTGTATCGGTAAAGCTGACTCCGTTTCATGTTGTATAAGAGAATAGCATTCCTGCAGAAGGCAACGGTTACATTCTAGTGTTTAAGATGGCTCCAGTAAATTGGGTCCCGATCCTAGGAAATACAGTAAATTGGTCCCAGGTCGAAAAAGGGTAGTAAGTAAATTGGGGTTGGGTCAAAAATGGTAGTAAATTTGGTCCCAGTCTATTCGTATCACTCAGAGAACACCACATGGTGATCGGATTTCTCATCCCCCAAAAATCCATTATATTTTTAAAAAGTAGGTTTAAAACTATATTAGCCAGATGGTAAAAATGAAAACTAATTTATTTCACAGATTCGAACCGAACATACGAGTACAGGGAAGTTCGGGTAATGTTGACCCTTCTGTTTGAGTGGACCCTGTTAATATCTTCTTTAATTAGTGCTGCCCTCGAACAGAAAATATTTTCTTCTTCCCCTCATCAACTTTGATAGGTTCAAGGCCAGTTTCTTTTATTATTTGTGAGAAGAAGAGTTTATTTGTGATATTTATGAAAATTACCACTTTAAAAGTTTTTCAAGCTAAGAATCAATTCTTAATTTCTGCTATTGAATATTACAAATGTTGAAAAAAACTCCTAAATATATTTGTATATGTTGTTTTGATATACTGACGGATTTGGTTTGATATTATGTGACATGGTGGCTGTATAAAATAATTAAACATAACAAAGGAATTCTGTTAATGTGGACCCTCCACGAGGACCTGGGTCCACTTTACATGAACACGTATATTTTATCAATGAGGATGCTATCTGTAAAAACCTATCCACTTAATTAATTTTATTTAATATCCTTGTAATTTTACTAAACCCAAAGACCGTCGCTTTCTGCAGTTGAATGACGTGTGAATGTTATAATCAACAATATTTTTTCAAAACATTAAATAAATATCAACGCTTTTTAATTATGATCAGTCATAAATATTTTCAGATTAATCTGTGTCTGTCTGTGTAAATTAATAGAGTAAATAAACTTAAAAATAAACTAAAAGCTAAGGTACTCTGGGGTCCACTTTACCGGAATATGGAGGTTAAAGTGGACCTTTCTTGTAATGTAAAAAAGTTTATGAATTATGAAGATGTTTACATATTTGAATGAAATAACAATGCTATTTCATAGTTACAACACTAATGAGAATCACTGTAATTAAACAAAATTCAAATCCCTTAATTAAAAGAAGAAAAACAACACATTCAAAACAGGGGTTCAAATTACCCGAAGTTCCTCTACTAATTTGTCCCGTTTTCGACAGTGTCATTTTTCCAGCAATAAATTGGTATTTTCTTTTCCTCTCTTACCCTTTTTTGCTGAACTTCTACATCAAATGTCAATTTCGAGTGAAGATATTTATCTTTGTAACAAATTAATAGTACCTTACAAAATTAATAAACAGCATAGGTAAGAAAATTACTGAAGATTTTCAATTCACCCATCTTACATTATAACGGACATGGATTGAATTTCATTATCGTTTTGAGTTGTGCAGAGTGTACTGTGTGTTTCTGTGAAATATATTTCGATTCGATCCAGTTTATAGACAGTTTCAATAAATGAGATTGAGTTGTAAATTTTTTAACAATGTTTTCATTTAATTCATGCTCAAATGGATTGCCCTATCGTTTCAGTTTGATACATTTATTTTTAACAGTAATAATGTATAATGTTAAATTTTTATTTCGTTGAATGTTGTCTCATTCTTGGACCAAGGAACCGTGTGCTATTTTAGACTCGTACGAAATGACTACGCTTCTATTATTTTTTAACTCGCTGATTTTGTAATAAATCTTGCTACGGACGAAAGCAATGTTTAAATGTTTTTCCTCTAATTAGTGTAGTAAATTTACTTACACTGACAATAGATTAAAATCGCACGAGAACAATAGACAAGTAAATTGCTTTCAGATTTAGTTTCCATAAAATACAATAGAAAAATAAATTATTTGTAGGAAGCGATAAATCTTAAATCCATGAAAGAATAGCTCTACCCCTTAATGTTTTTGGTTATTAAATTTAGTATAGTTTTATATTGGTTAACTATGAAGTTATCAAGTTATATTTATAATATAGCCTATATAATCCCACGAGAGCCAAGGCTCCTGCTCAATGGCAAGGTAGCTCGAATTCACCTCATAGGTGAACTAGTCATACATTAGTTAGGTACAAAAAGTGTTTTATTAATGTTTTTGTTTCATCTCAGAAGGAAATAAAATAAGCAGAAAAATAATATAGTCAGGATTATGTTGTCCACGAGAATACAATTAATTGCACAGCAACAAAGAATTTCTCGCAGACTCGAAATGTATCAGTAACTATGTTTTCGAACTCGCAGAATACCAAAATATTAGTTTTTTCGAATCACCTAACAGAAGTCAGATATTTCCACCACAAGCTCCTTTCCGTGAGAGCCGCAGACGCTATTGTATCTGAAATTGGGCACCCTTCTTTTTATTTCGCGTGGTTTTATTCCTCTTAAGGGTTGTTAAACCATCAGGAATGCTCAGATATACAGAATTTCCTGACTCACTGTCAAATACGTGAAGTAGTGGTGGCTTGTAATACCTCATTCTGGGCAGTTCGTCTTACGTTACGAGTTAATCATTGTGATTGTGAAGTATCGATATATGCATTATTGTGTATCATTATGAAGAAATTAAATTAAAACAATCTACTATAAAATATATTAATGCGTAAATTTTGCAATGTCTCGCCGCTATGAGAATTCTCCTAGTTTATTCTGTTACGTATGCGGAGAGTGTAGTACAAAATCTCAGCGCAGAGCTATCACTCCACTAGTTATAAAGGCGAACAATTTTATTTTGGGGAACTATAGTACATTTGGAGATAGTGATAAATATTGGGCCCCCAATTCTTGCTGTACAAACTGCCAAAGGACTGACTCCAGGTGGTTTAAGGTTTTCCTCTGCCTCGTCTTTCCTCAGGTATCCATTCGATAACACATTTTGGTAGCCGATCCTCTTCCATTCGCTGGACATGTCCGTACAACCTCAATTCCTGAGTTTTAATATAATCTAAAATAGTTTTTTCAATCTTCATTTTCTCCCTTATAATGGAGTTTCTCTTCTTGAAGTTCTTGATGCTCTTCGTATAAAATCCATTTCCGTTGTAAAATATACTTATTTGTTTATGTTGTTAATGGTCAAAGTTCTGTTCCATTAGTAATGATGCTTTTAACAATTCTATGATATATATTAATTTTATTTTTATTACTTATATTTTTATCCCACAATGCTCCATTGGGGCAAGCAATTGCATATTTATTATATAAGAAATAAAATTAAAAATATATATCAAATTTTGTCGTTTCCCCGCAGATGATTTCATATGACCTGAATGCAATGTGTTACGATATTGAGAGCTATTTTAATTATTATTTTTATTGTCTAAGTCCTAATCGTTTACATGTAGGGCCTACTTACAAAAAAGAGTTTTTTTTTTTTAGTTTTATAGGAAAAATTACTATGAGGTTTAATTTAAGATTTAAATTAAAATTCTTTATACTTCACCTCATATCCAGTATTCTAATATTACAGTTTTCAAAGCCTGGGCGGCTTCATCCCCAATAATATCTTATCGACTGATGTGTCGTTTAGAAACAGTTCTCCTGAAAGACACATCAGTCGATAAGATACTAGTATTACTGAGGATAAAGCCGCCTAGACTTGTAAACCGGTATAATTAGAAAACTGGATATGAGGTGAGGTATAAAGAATTTTAATTTAAATCTTAAGGAGGTTATTGTTCTTGCTCCTATCATCAGATCTATTACCTCTACTGATTGGGAACTACATATTTGAATATGTAGATACATTTATATATCAAGGTTCGTTGATAATTCATAATTATATAAGCACTAAAATTAGGAGAGGGATATTAACAGGAAATAGATGCTACTATGGACAGTATTTATAGCTGGACTTGGTGTTAATTTTGAATATGATTTAAAGGAGGTTATTGCTCTTTCTCAAGATATAGGGTATAAAATCTAAATTACTAACTTTCCAAAGCAAAATCACAAAAATAAGACTTTGATTAGACCCGTGCTAACATATTCCTTTGAAACGTGATCGTTGAATAAAAAATATATGAATGGACTCAATATTTTTAAAGAAAAATTCTCAGAGCACTGTATGGACCAATCAAAATAAATAATTATTGGAGAGTCCAATACAGCAATGAATTATATGAACTGTTCCAGAATATAGATATATTTGCTGTATTGTAAAATTCAATCGATTGCAATGGACTGGACACTTAATAAGAATGGAAGATCAAAGACCACTAGAATAACTATTCTGTCAATCCAGGGACAGTATATCCAGAGGGAAGCCAAGAAACATATGGGGTGATAATGTGAAATAAGATAGGCCTACCAAATTGTTGGAGCACGTTGTTGGATAGTTAAAGCTAAAATTAGAGAGGAATGGCGTAGACTTCCGAGGAAAAGCAAGATTCTGAAGTAAGATAGTTCACTCAGGATAAAGCCAGACTATCTTCTTAGATAAGTACACGAAGAAATATTAGATAATTGATAAATTAAAACTCATTACAATAATTAGCTTCAACGTTATTTAACATTTAATTATCCTTATATCCAAGCGGCTCCGGTGGCGCAAGCGGTTAGACGCTCGCCTTTCACCGCTGGGGTCCCGAGATCGAGTCTCGGTCATTCCATGTGGGTTTTGTGGTGGACGAAACGGAGCTTGGGCAGGTTTTTCTCGGGGTTCCTCCCGTTTTCTCCTGCCACAATTTCATTACACCATTTCTCCATACTCATCTCGTCCGTTTCGTTTCATTTCATTCATCTACTCCTGTGATGGTGCGTCAGGAGTCGTTGGCCGGCACGATTGTCATTCACAGACCTCTATATATTGGGGCTTATCTCATCTTATCCCTCGACCCGACCCTGAGTTGGACACGAGTTGAGGAATTTATTTATTTTATCCTTATATCCAATTGAATCTTTGAACTAACGTTACGGTTCAAATCATTCCCGAACAACTAATGTTTCTTTAGATATCTGGTTTAAATTCGAAGTAATAATTTTTATGTCTAGCCACATGGACTAGTGGTCAGTTTCTGACTACAGTTCATGGTGTCCCGGTTACACTACACACATTTTTTCTTAAAGGGAATTATTTGTGTGATCGCCCAATTGTAATTTTAATGAAATTAAATTTCGATATAGAATGAAAGAAAAGCATAGTAATACTAACTTGCAAGGATATGAAATGTTCACTATTTGTGCCTATGTTTGATATTACAACTTAACGAAGACAGTATGCACTATAGATATTTTATATAGTTTATACATGCCATAAATTTCAAAGCATAGCTTCAAACGACCTTTATGGAATGATGATTACCTTGTGTACTAGAAAGGGACAAAATTATTGTAGCAGGAAGATCTTCTTTCTTAATCTGTCTCATTCCTTCCTCATACTGTGCATGAATTACTATTAAGGAAAACCCAGCTTAGCATCGCAACATTTTTTATTATTACAGACTTGCCGCACCCTATAATATATTTGACCTTCTGGTCTCGTGGCCAGCGTACCTGGATACAGAAGAAAGAAGCCACGGTTTCTATTCGACTCGAACACATGACTCTTTTTTCTGAAAGGAATTATCCTAATTGCATCAGGGTTTGGATGTAGGTGAATGTCTTTATATATCATTATGATCTGACAAACAAGTTTAAGGCCTAAAGCTTGTTACGGTTTCAGTGAAGCATTCTCTGTCTATCATTTTTTTAGGATGCCCTAAAGATCTCTTCCCTTGAGAACGGTATTGAAACATGATTTTTGGAAGTCTAATACTATTCATTCGTTGCACATATGTTTCCACTGTTTAATGGTACACACACACCCACACACACACACACACACACACATATATATATATATATATATATATATATATATATATATATATATATACGGGATGTTGCAGCGACAACGGAGGTGAGGTACTATATTGAGATATCGTGCTGCCTTGTCACGCAGCTGACTCGGGTTCTATCCCCGGTCGGGGCAGTTTTTGTGGGTGAGGTTTTTATCGGGGTCTTTCCTCACCTGTAAGACAACTGTCAGGAAAACTTTAAGGCCCAAGCGGTCCCCGAAATCATATGGCCATCATCATCACCATCCTAATCATTATCACATCATCATCATCATCCTTCACCGGTGTGGAAAGCAACGGGAAGCTACCACACCTACAATTCCCTAGTAAAGCTGCAAGCATAGCATGAAAATGCTATGATTGCAGTGAAGGACCTGCCTTCGGGCAGAATTACTATGGATGGATGTTGATCATTTTGTAATAAGGTACCAATGTCCGGAAATGATGTGTTTTCATACTATGACTGGTTAATTATGTCGCAAGATCAGTGTTAGTTCGGAGGATTTAAAGACTCATTATATGACAACGCCTCGCCTGTGATACGTGGCTGCTACATGACGGAGCTCTTAGCTCATGTCGATGCCAATGTGAGGAGACATTTGAATACCACGTATCCAGGTCGATGATTGACAGGGGGGAACAGTCCCATTGTCTCCCAGATCACCTGATCTTAATCCTCTCGACTACTTTTTGTGGGGCGACGTGAAACAGTCTGTTTATCAGACTCCAGTAGAATCACGTGTGGATCTTACAGCCCGAATCCACGCTGCTACAAAAATAATTCAAACGTGGCTAGGCGTATTTGTACGTGTGCGCGAATCACTATACCACCGATGTACAAACTGTAATGAGATGGAAGGTGGATATTTTGATAACTTGATGTGACTGTGACAGTATTGTCAATTATTGAGTCTTGAAATCCAACTAACGGAACACTTGAGAAGTTAGCTACTCATAGTGTGAAAACGCGTCATTTCCGGACATTGGTAGCTTATTAAAAATGATCAACATATCTCAATATACAACCTCACCTCTGTTGTCGGTGCTTTTTTTTGCAACACCTGTATATATATATATATATATATATATATATATATGTGTGTGTGTGTGTGTGTGTGTGTATGTTTGTGTGTATGTTTGTGTGTGTGTTTGTGTGTGTGTTTGTGTGTGTGTTTGTGTGTGTGTTTGTGTGTGTGTGTGTGTTGTGTTGTGTGTGTGTGTGTGTGTGTGTGTGT
The DNA here is from genome assembly GCA_030220185.1 of Diploptera punctata. NCBI lineage: Eukaryota > Metazoa > Arthropoda > Insecta > Blattodea > Blaberidae > Diploptera > Diploptera punctata. The sequence continues at coordinate 809,425 of JASPKZ010007151.1, forward strand.
GTGTGTTTGTGTTGTGTGTGTGTGTGTGTTGTGTGTGTGTGTGTGTTGTGTGTGGTTGTGGTGTGTGTGTGTTTGTGTGTGTGTGTTGTGTGTGTGTGTGTTTGTGTGTGGTGTTGTGTGTTGTGTGTGTGTGTGTGTGTGTGTGTGTGTTTGTGTGTGTGTGTTTGTGTGTGTGTGTTGTGTGTGTGTGTTGTGTGTGTGTGTGTTTGTGTGTGTGTGTGTGTGTGTGTTTGTGTGTGTGTGTTGTGTGTGTGTTTGTGTGTGTGTTTTTGTGTGTGTTGTGTTGTGTGTGTGTGTGTGTTTGTGTTTGGTGTGTGTGTGTGTGTTTGTTTGTGTGTGTGTGTGTGTGTGTGTGTTTGTGTGTGTGTTTGTGTTGTGTTTGTGTGTGTGTTTGTGTGTGTGTTTTATGTGTTAACAAGGAAAAGAACAAAACAGGAAGATTAAACAATAAACAAAACAAATTAAAGAAAACCGAAAAATTAAAATACATAAAACTATTCTCCAAATAATTGGTAAAAATACATAATGACTCAAAATAAACATGCATACTAGAACAAAAAATATATATGTATTGTATAAATGAAAAGTGGACTACTTATTACCAGGACATTCGATAAGTAATGACAACACTATTATATTATCACAAAAAATTATTTCGGTTACTTTTGATATTATGAACTTCATTTATAGTCTCCTGCCAAGTCAACTATACGTTGCCAACTTTTTGAAGACGGAACTTCATCTGCAGCACCATTTCTAGAAATCTATTTCTCTGGTCGATCTAGGGCCTTCTGGATATCAAATCTTGATTGAAATCGAATGCCTCGTAGATGTTCTTTGATCTTTGTGATATAGTCTCAATAGCTCATGTCTGGTGAATTTGGTGGATGTTAGAGTACTTCCCAATTCCACCTTCTAAACAAATTGTACTGAACATCTTTTTAGGGCGGTATTACTTAGTAAATATAAGAAACGGTGAATGTATTCGCAAAGTATTGTTATTTCAAGACTTTCAATAATACATGTTTATACGTTACAACAAAGAATACACAACAACATGCTACAAGATTACGATGGTCATCACTAGGATCGCTGATTTACAATTAATTTGCTTTATTTTTCCCATTCTTCGCAGATGACAGTTTTGGGCCAGTTATGTTGGATACGTCATGTATTTGGATCATATTTTCTAACGCCACGCCGTCCAGTGCGCTGATTCTGGAACGCGCATTCTCCTTGACGGCTAATTTCCTTGTGGCTATTTTTAGAGGGTTCAACTGCTTATCCGGGGCGATGTTGGAAATTAAAATTCAATAAGCAGATACAGTAAGTGTCCAAATTAAATGTATTACATTAGTTTATGTGAATATGCCGAACTATAATGAAAACAGCTAATGAATACATAACCTTTACTGTTATTGTTTTGTCTCTCTCTTTTTTTTTTAGTTTGCAATAAATGTATGTTATTTAGGATATAATTGCGTTTTCTAATTTCATTCACAAAATTAAATCACTGTATCCGACAGTATACATTGCTAATTGAAGGGTTAAAAAATAGCTTGAATAAAAATTATGTGTCTACATATATTATATAGAGGTAAACCGTGCAATATATTTTAACCATAGTCTTGCTAGTGTGATCTTCACAATATAAATAATTTTACTGCACGAGTCGATTCTTTTAAAATGTTAGAATTTACAATGGTTTGCTTCTTCTAACTCAGTGTGCTCTGTAATAAATTATATAAATTATATATATATTATATATATATATATATATAGTATATATACTGACAAAGAGGATTAATTATTATGAGAATATGGATTAATAATAAATTTGTGTGTGTATGTGTGTGTATATATGAATGTATGTATGTATGTGTTCTCTCTCTCTATCTCTCTCTCTCTCTCTCTCTCTCTCTCTCTCTCTCTCTATCTCTATCTCTATCTCTCTATGTATCTCTCCCTTCCTGTGTATTTGTGTGTGTGTATGTTTAATGTCATAGTATTATGACTCAGAATATGGATGGCGTAAAATAATTCTTAGCACAGCATGCAGCATGTATTATTATTAATATTATATTGTAAACATCATAATAGTCAACGAACCTCTGGAACAAGTAACAAATTTTAATTATTTGGCTTCCAATTTTACAATAAACACAAAAACTGGAATAGAAATAAATATGAAACTGACGAAATTTCAAATGATATGTGGAACTGTACATAAAACATTAAAGATCAACAAGAAGAGATACTAGATTGAAGTTTTATAATAAAATAATAGTTTAAAAAACTAAAACAACACGCTTTATTAGAAAACCGACCTAAAAAATGAAAAATAATTTTAATTTCCAACACGCTTGGGATAAAATTAAAGAGGTCAACAAAAAAAATCATCTTCAACACATATAGAATAAAACTAGAGTTATCTAAAAATAATAATGTTACCATCAAAAGCGTGGGTGCTCTATATCAATTAATATATTTGATAATAAACAGATATTGGTAAAAGTAAAGTCTCTAAGAAGACAACGCAAAAACCATAAAAAGCACCCCACGCTTTTGATGGTATTTTTTTTTTTGTAGATAACTCTTGTTATATTCTAGATGTGTTGGAGATGATTTTTTTGTTGACCACTTTAATTTTATCCCAACCGTGTAGGAAATTAAAATTATTTTTCATTTTTTAGTTCGGTTTTCTAATAAAGCGTGTTGTTTTTGGTTTTTTAAACCATTATTTATTTTTTAGTTTGGTTTTCTGATAAAGCGTGTTGTTTTAGTTTTTTTAACTATTATTTTATTTTTTTATTTTTAGTTTAATTATCATAAACCGGAATCCCATGAAAATTTAATTTCTTACGATATTTTTAGAGTCTAGGCACGAATATAATTATATATTATTTTTAATTATTATCTAACATTATTATAATATTTTTGAATATTTTAATATAGATAAATAGTTACAGTTAATTGTATCCTTCTCATATTTTTTTGGATAAATTACAATGTGGTAAGTTTACAAAATTGTCATTAATATTTTACAGAAAAAGATAAAAATGTAAATATCTTTAAATTCGATACTATTGTAATATGAGCTGAAAGTAATACTCTTCTAAAAAAATCATACGGGCCGGATTTGAACCAGCGACCTATTGATTACTGAAATTATATACCATTACAGTCCACCGCTCTACCAACTGAGCTACCAGAGGATATAATATTAATTTCTTACAACGACAGACTAAAATGTCGATATGTCCGCAACCTATTATACCGGTCTATTTTTTTGATGTCCTGATGATCCGGGCCAGGATCTTATAATAAAATTATCGTATTGTCATTGGTCCTTTACAAGTATACAAAGTTTCAAGTCGATCCAATGTTTTTAAGTGGGTGAAAATATGTTGAAAGATTCCGTTACATACGTAGATAGACAGATACAGGTCAAGCTAATATAAAGTGTGTAAAAATTGGCAGTTCCTACGTTACTTTATGGGAGCGAAACTTGGGTAATGACCAAAAAAATTACAAAGTAGAATATAGAGCATAGAAATGAACTTCCTTAGAAGAACAACAGGCTGCACAAGATTGGATCGGATAATGAATGTAGATATAAGAACAGAGTTAAATGGTTCAGACATGTAGATAGAATGAATGTAACAAGATTGCCAAAAGCAGCATTTAACTACAAACAAAGAGAATCAAGGAATGTATGAAGGCCAGTGAAAAGATGGACAGAAAAACTTGCGGCGGAACAGGCAGTTTGCCTAACTCGTGAAGTGAAGAAGAAAATATATTATTTTGTTATTATTAATATTGTTATTCGAAGATAATGTAGCTTTATTAAATGTTTTCGCAATAGGTAGTACAATTGTACGTATTTTACGTCAGCTGATGACACTTCCTATTGCACGCCCAACTGTGTTTCATGCATCTAGTTGTGAACAAAATTAAAAAGAAAAACTATTAATTTATTCTTTTCAAATACTTTTACATCGTCATGCAAGTTATTTAAATTCTTCAAGGATATCGCAAAAAACAAAACAATTACAACAAAAATACAAACACAGTATTTAAAAACATTCAATCATCTATTTGAATGCAACCCGGATATTGAAAATCGTCACTTACTATCATTTTTCAAATACAAAAGAGGCCTTGACCCCAGTGGATGAAATCGTAAATCCATATTCAGTGAAGGTTGAAAAACTATTCACACGGAATGTTAAAATTTCCGACATGGCTTGGAACATGTTGTTATATAATGTATCGGAAAACCAGGCGAAGTGAATGTCAAGTGATCTTCTCATAGGAGTCAAAATGTCAATGTCAATCGGTGCAATACCTGGGATCATCATTTCCGAGACATAACATTATAGGGAATATATGGTATATATGATGTCTGAACAAATGGGATACAATTTAATTAATTAAGGAGACATGAATATTCTATATCATCATTCCTAATATTGCATAATTATACGAAGAGTACACATTTCCTCACTATATGTTTAATGGTTTAACTTCAAAATTTTCAGATAAGAATAAACCGTTGTGAGCAGTTCAACATAGATGTTTGTAATAAAATTATCCGGTGTACGTAAAATATAGTTGTAGATAGTAGGCCTATGTTAATTAACGACGCTCTTTAAATAATCAGATCATTAATTACACTGAGCAACAAAAAATAAACTTTTTTTTTGTCTCAGAAAGAAAAATATGTGATTCTGATAGTATTTTTTTATCCTGAATTCAAATATGATACCGGTTTTTCTCCATCACGCAAGATTTTCGAGAGACAGGAATTTATAATTTCAAACACTTTAATATTTTCTACATTCGTAACTACACAATATTAGAACATTCGGACTCGCCTAGAAAGTAAGAAATGACGATTTTCTGCTATATTTCGCCTATGGAGCATCCCTCTTGATGGTCCTACAATAATCGGCCAGCATATCAGGATTCCATTTGCCTTGTTATCTCTTTTTCATAGCTGAAATCTCCTCATGAAAGTGATCCCCGTTTTATTTTACAACGGACAACGAAAAAACGTTTATTAAAAAATAATTATTTAAATTCATTAATTGAAATTGAAATAAAAAACTGTGGGTGATGGAGAAATTCCGAATACATATTTGAAAACACGATAAAAAACTGCATTAAGTACAACTATTGGTACTCATGAGACAAAAATCACGTTGACCAGTGTATTAACTCACTGGGACTTTAGAACCCGGAGTTCGTGGTCGTTCAAACATACAAATGAAGGGTACAGGGAAAAACCATCATCATCATCACTTCAGGGATTAGGCAATTGCCCGTTCCGACTTCATAATGCATCAGCCCAACGTCTTCTAGGTCTTCCAACATCATGCCTTCCTCTTGCTTGATAATTTCTTGCTAACAATGGATATCTCTCCTTACTCATTCCATCCATGTGATCAATCCATTTCTGTCTGTAATTCGTGACTTTATCCAATAAAGGCTGTACTTTCAATTCTTCTCTTATATCCTCATTTCTTATTCTATCAAGTCTTGTACATCCTTTTACTTGTCTTAGGAACCTCATCTCCGCCGTCTGTATTCTATCCTTCTGTTTTTTTCACTGGAGCCCAAGTTTCACATCCATACAATATTGTGGGAACCGCCATAACATTATACATTTTTATCTTGGTTTCTTTTCTAATTTTATTTTTGAATGTTCTCTGTATTGTTCCACACACCGTCTGAAATTTATTTATTTTGGAGTCAATATCTCTTTCCACATTGTAGCCAACATCACAGCCCAAATATTTGAAACTAGACACCTGTTCTATACTTTGATTTTCTAAAATAATTTTGGATCTCACTGGATCTCTTCCTCTAAAAGCCATGGTCTTCGTTTTCCTTACAGAAATCTGTAGATGGAAAAACTACAAGAGAAAATTAAAGTTATAGACCAAATTATGGAAAACTTATTTACACATTTAATTATCAATGATAAAAAAATTAATCATATTGAGAGAGGAATGTTGATCAATCATATAATTTAAATTACCAACATAGAATCCAGTAGACGTACATACAGGCAAGGGTACAGGTAAAAACAACGAAATTCACGTTTTCCTTGAAACTTAGAAAACAAACTTCTAGTTGTATAACATGCACGCTTCCTTACCTGTATGCCAAACTTCGGAGGTAAATAAATCCATTATGATACAGTATATATTACTGTTTAACACTTCTGAATTGAATACAGCTGTGGTCTCGAGGTAGCGTGCTGCGTTGTCTCACAGCGGGCCCGGGTTCGATCCCCGGTCGGGGCAGTTTTTCTGGGTGAGGTTTTTATCGGGGTTTTTCCTCACCTGTAAGACAAATATCAGGTAAACTTTAAGGCCCAAACGGTCCCCGAAATCATATGGCCATCATCATCATAATCATCCTTATCATCATCATAATCACGATCATCCTTCACCGGTGTGGAAAGCAACGGGAAGCTACCACACCTACAATTCCCTAGTAAAGCTGCAAGCATAGCATGAAAATGCTATGATTGCAGTGAAGGACCTGCCTTCGGGCAGAATTACTATGGATGGATGGACTTCTGAATTACATTGCCTTCCATGGAGAATGTAATGACTCTCAATTTCGACAAAAAAAGTGACTTACCTAGATCTCTCCCTGTACACTTCATATGAGCTCTCCATAGGCCTAAATGTCTACCGACCATTTCCGGTATAACTACCTCCCTAAAATCATGGTTAATATTATTCTCCCACCACTTTCTTGGCCTACATTTTGAGTGCTTTCTCTTTGGTTTTCCTGCAAGAAGTTTTCATTCCCCGTGTACCACATATCCTGCCTCACAGTCGACAACACGTAATTAATCATATTCCTTCTGATTTCCAGTAAAAATCATGTAGCCCACTCCTTTGTAGTTTTCTCCATCCACCTGTATGTTCGTCTTTCTTTGGTCCAAAAACTGTTCTAAGCATTTGATTCTCAGATAGATCTACTACTATTATTTTTTTTTAATTGAGAGGCTTCCATGAAAAAAAAAGAAATAATCGCCGTTTTATATATTTTTAGGTTTAACGTTTTTTAGAGACGTTAGGACGATAAGAGTCCCTGTTATGCATCAATGCCCATTAGGGCGAACCGTTCTTCTTATTATTATAATAGCTTGCGTTTCCAGAGTTGAGTATACATTTAATTCCTTTATTCAATCGTTACCTATTTATTATTGTTCCTAGATATTTGAATTCTGACACTTCCTCAAAATTTCTTCATTTGTTAAGTTCCATTCTCATTTAATAATGTATTTCTAGGGGTGACCATATATGTGTTAACTCCAGGCCCAGTTTCTTAATAGAATGTGCGCATTGTCTTTTAGTACATCCACACTTCGTGTAAATAATTACATCATTGGCATATACTAGAGTAAAGTGTTAAAATAATAAAATATGTACATGAGATGACAATCATCCTCAACCTAATGCTTCTCTTTGCTTTAATAATAGTACATTTTTTACTTCACTGTTTCAACGTTATATAACATAATAAATCAAAGTCAATATCTCCATGAAGGAGATTGATAATGATAACACTGTTGATGAAACGAGTCGACGGTTTGTAAATCTAATTTTTTATTAGCGATTTCTATTTAATATAGTGAATCAAAATCACACTTTGTGTTCAAATTTTTTGGGACACACAATACTGTAATTATTGGATCTTTATCGACATGAAAATGCGTAATTCCTTACACCCTAATTAACATTAGCCATATTTTAAAATTAATTGGTAGCAATTTATGATGCAATTTATTTGTGGAATTTAATTTTGTGTAAAATAACTTTTAGTAATGTATTCGTTAAAAATTGTTTCGATACATGTAGCTCTTAAATTCCTGATTTTCCATGCGTTCTATTTATGTGAATAACTTTTTTCTTGCCTCAAAATACATTTAAGTGAAATTAAGTGCGTGTGTGTGTGTGTGTGTGTGTGTGTGTGTGTATATATATGCTATGAAAAGAAAAATAAATGATTGAGTCGGGATTTGAACCGAGTCTCTAATCGTACAGAGTTTAGAGACTCGGGTTCAAATCCCGACTCAAACATTCTTTTTTTTTCATATCATATTTGCCTTCATTGTCAAATGTCAAAAATATAGTTATAACACGCACACACATATATATATATATATATATATATATATATGTGTGTGTGTGTGTGTGTGTGTGTGTGTGTGTGGTGTGTGTACACACATATGCTATTTTAACATTTATTTTATGATTATCTTAATAATAGATTATTTAGTATTTTTATGATCTGTATTATCCTTAGTGTTTAAAAAATCTAATATTCATTAAACATTTAGCATCAATATATTGGGTTTTTCGAGAGACATTTCCATTTTTATATCATATAGATGTAGCATTTGTTTTACGTTATCTAATATCTATGGTTATTAGCGTCGCACAGGAAATCCGGGGCGTAAAACCACTACAATTTTTCCTCAGAGATCTCTTATTTCTGGCTTGAAGTTCCTCTAAGTTCCATAAATCTACAACACGGGATCCATGACTTCCGTTCACAAGGAAAGTTCAGGATATTTAATCCTTAAAAAAACCATCGACCCTGATCGGGTGTCAACCCGAGAACCTCGGAACCAAAGGAAAACGTAAGTTCTAGTCAAAAGGTTCGGATAAGAGAATTAATATTTTAATTTTCAATACAGTACTTCTTTTCTCACAAGCTCCTAATAGAATTTTGTAGTTAGTAACACCTTCATTTGTTCTATAGAATGAACAACTTTCACAACAAAAAATGTCATTATGCATTTAAATTCGTAAGGACATCCAGTCTGGGCAGTCTACTTCATTACCATAAGCTACCACATTGAGATGGTTTCTCGGAAGAACTGGTCTTATCCGCGTTTATGTCCGGATTGCTAATTCAAGCTTAATTATATGTGAAGATGTTCAAGGTCGTGGTGGTACTCGACGTCACATGGTGTGCACTTTAGCACGTGTGTGATCACATTCTTAATGTAACCGTGACATTTAATCCTTTCAAATTATTGTATCTGGAGGGATAGGATTCTTAATAACAGAGCAATGCCAATTCTTTGTCGGGCTCCCGTAGAGTATTCACGAAGTTAAAGTTTACCTATTAATAGTATGGATGATACTAGGAAATGTTCAATGAAAGTCAAGCATCAAGCAAGATCAACAAGGATCTTATCTCATAATCATCATCCTTCACGGATTAGGTTTTTGCTGTTCCGATCACACATCTGTTCAGTCCAACGCTTTCTTGGTCTTCCCACCGATTTTCGTCCTACAGGATTATATATCAGTGCCATCTTTGATATCCTATCCTCTGTCATTCTTTCCAGATGCTCCTTCCAATTGTCCCTGTGTTCTTCTATTTGTTGAAGAAGTGGTTGTACTTTCAGTTCCTCTCTAATATTCTCTTTTCAATATGTTCTTCTCTTGTACAACCTTTCACAGCCCGTAGGAATCTCATTTCCGCTGCCTGTATTTTACTTTTTTCCTTTGCCTTCAGGACCCAGGCCTCATTTCCATACATCGCCACTGGTAGTGCCATCGTCGAGTAAAATCTTAGCTGCGTATCCTTTCTTATTTTGTTCTTCAGTGTTCGTCTGATTGTTCCACAAATATGTTGAAATTTCTATATTTTCTTATTTATATCTTGATCTTCTTCATAAGTTATACCGCAGCCCAAATACTGTGAGTGTGAAACCTGTTCCAAGACTTTATCTTCTATTACTAGTTTTGTTCCTACTGGGTACTTTCCATGGAACGCCATTACTTAAGTTTTTGATCTTATCTATCGCTTGAAATTCATATTACACAATTGGACTATGATATGCATCAACCGACTAAGAGCCATTTAAAACGAGATTTTGATGCCATCTGCTGCATTGACTCATGAAATAAGTGTACGCACACTTTTAGCGCCAAATCTTTAAACATAGCCCTATTATTAAAGAAAATTGTAATCGTCATCACAGTCCTATATCAGAGATTATGTGTTTTGCAACAAATGACTATGAAACTAGATCTTCATAAATGCTAATCTAAATTTTGGATCATGCAGCTAAGCTACAAATGCCCTGCCCTTAGATTGTTCATGCATAATTGAGTATATGATAATTTCTGATTTGATAATTACTTATATGATATATAATTGATTATCAAGTCATATATGATTAAATGCTCTTGATAGCGTTTAAAATGTAAAAAAAAAAAACTTTAAACATATTTTTCCCGAAACTTGCATCAACGGGCTATGTGTCATTATGTAACTGTTAGATAGGCATATATCGTCGTGGTGACTGCAATAGGTCGTATGTCACCAAAAATCAGAATTGTGTTTTATTACATCATCGTAACCAGCATTCACTTTGCACAAGCTACAGATGGTCCTATGTCATCCAGGAATATTATATAATATTGTAATATAATTTTAATAATCACCTTAAATATATTATTAATATTTTTAGAGATAATCGGTTTTTTTAGCATACTGAAAAGTTTTTTTTTAATTACATACAACCTTTTGCAGTCACCACGACGATATATTTATCCAATCATAAACTTACGTCTTTGGTCGAATAAAGTGTGAAAAAAATCTTCTGGAAAATCTGACAATATAAATGTTATCAATAGAGATTGTATTATATGCATTAGCATGTTGCATATGCATTTCCATACCTTTTTCACCTGTTATTGCACATTTTAACTAAAAACTAGTGATAATGCATATTTTCGCGCTATATTTACATTTTAAATCTGTGTTGTTTTGCAATGTACATTTCGAGGCCATTAAAAGTGTAGTAAACGATTTCGATAGTGCAGAGGCTTTGGCAGTTTGTCAGTGCAAGGAAGCATATGACGATTCCAGTATTTAAAAAAAATACTTTGATTATCACTCATTTTTCCCATATACCTGCAACAATTAAAAAGCTTGAAATTCAAGGTTTGGCGTTGATTGATTCTATTAATTTAATGGATAAAATCCGTCAACTGAACTCCTTATTGCCGGAGGTATTCCCAAGCAAACATAAGGAAAAGTTAAAACGTTTTGAACGATAACCCAGGCTTTGAACTTTTGTGTCAAATTAGTAGTTTTATAAATGGGACACAATGGGACGGGCGAGCTTTTGCCATAAATAATAAGTACCAAAATAGCGCCCAAATACTGTCCAGTTACTTCAGTTGACGTACAACGGTCCTTTTCTGTTTATAAACGTATTTTGAGCGATCGAAGACACAACCTTACTACCGAATATTTGGAACAGTACCTGAACGTTTCTGTTTACAGTAGTAGCCAAATCTAGAATATTTTAATTTGTGAACAATAATTTTTTCCTGATACCGATTGATAATTTATCATTTATCAGTGATTAATGATAATATTAATAAATAGATCATAAAAATACTAATTATTATGTTAATTTAGAAATAAAATATCTAATAAAGTAATAATTATGTTTTTTTTATTATTTGGTATTGCATATATTGACTTTTTCGTGCATATTTGCATGCATATTTCGAGCTTGTTATGTTGCATATAATCCGGTCTCTAGTTATTATTTATACCGAGATCTGATAGGATGTCACTAATAGCTAGTGTCATTTTCTTGAAATTTTTCCCCACTATTTTCGAGTCGTCTCTGGGATTTCTATTATGTCACAATATAGCATTTAATCAGCGCAAATATTTCTAGTTTTTTTTCATACTTTTTCAACTTCTTTGGATTTCTGTTAAATAAACAAATATGTGTTAGTGAAATGCATACACATTTGTTCAATCGTCAGTCGATTCTTACAATAAAAATATATATGGAGGAATTTAGCAAAATAGTGCTCATTTAAAGAATATGTATCCAAAGCATTCAATCATAAGTGATAGAACATTGCTTACAAAGACTGTGGCAGTTTGAAATGTGAATTTCAATTAGCTATATTTAATATTCATTCATAGTAATTCTGCCCGAGGGCAGGTATTTCACTGCAATCATAGCATTTCCATGCTATGCTTTTCAGCTTTACTAGGGAATTATAGGTGTGGTAGTCTCCCGTTGCTTTCCACACCGGTGAAGGATGATGATGATAATGATAATGATAAGGATGATGATGATGGCCATATGATTTCGGGGACCCGTTTGGGCCTTAAAGTTTTCCTGACATTTGTCTTGGGTGAGGAAAAACCCCGATTAAAACCTCACCCAGAAAAACTGTCCCGAGCGGGGATCGAACCCAGGCCCGCTGCGTGACAAGGCAGCACACTACCTCGAGACCACAGCGGTGGACCCGGTGATCATAATGTTGAGTGATTCCGGGCTTTGTGCCCGTGGTCCATTACTGGTGTTTCTACCAGTCGTTTCTCCCTCAGCTGCGGAGGGAGAAACGTCTGGTAGGAAACACCGGTAATGGACCACGGCCACAAAGCCCGGAATCACTCAACATTACAGTTTTATAAATCTTAAAACTTTAACACAGTGACCTCAACGGAGTTTCGTAATGTATCTTAAAAATCTTGGAAATACTTACGCACATTTACACACAATATGTTTCGTATGTTGAGTGTCGAACCACTCAACAGCGGAATTAGATCTTTCTCAGGTTAGAAAGAAGTGAGATGCAATGACTAGAACAAACGTATCATTCTTCTCCAACGTTCAGTATATCTGTCAATCGCGAGTCATTACACGTATGGGCTGCATGTTAAATGACAATCACTTTGTAACTTATTACTATTATTATTATCATTATTATTATTATTATTATTATTATTATTATTATTATTATTATTATATGATGAGGATTTGTCTGCTAATATAATAAGATATCGCTGGAATACTATCAAGAAATTTGCTTTATACATTTATTTTGTGGTACTCAATATGTTGAACCTCAAACTTGTATTATATATTGTATCTTCAAGTTAAATATTCTTCTTTTCACTATAATATTTAATATATAAATGATGTTGGAATTGTTGAAGTAGATGGAAATAAATTATAATGTAATTTGTATCATATATTGTATCTCCAAGTTAAGTATTTTTCTTTTCACTATAATATTTACATTTCACGGTACATTATAGTATTCCGCCTGCTGTTTTCACATGTGCCTTCTGAGCCATTATTTCTAATACCAACACGGAGATGTCTTCCCCCTCAACATTTTAGTAACAACTTGTATAACCGTTTTCATTAACATTCGTTGCAAATGTCATGTGACTGGAATCGTAAATATGATTCTGTCTTAGTTAAATTGAACTAATATTCAAGTTTAACTGAATATTCAGAAGAATATCCGTACACCTTTCCAATCAATGAGAATATACGTACAATATTCAAATTAAACATTTTATAAATATTAAACATTAAAATTGTTTCAAATATTTACAACAAATAAATATACATTTTATATGTAGGATAAATAGTTTTATAAATATTTAAAATTTCAGAACTATCTCATGTATAAACAACAAAAAATTATATTTACAACATGTAGCAATGGATATAATTATCCAATTTGAGAGAGAGAGAGAGAGAGAGAGAGAGAGAGAGAGAGAGAGAGAGAGAGAGAGAGAGAGAGAGAGAGAGAGATAAAAAATATTTTGCAAAGGAGGGCTGTTAAAACATTATAGTAAAATTTGTATTAGTCATAGTTACCTAGGAGTTTTGGGTGAATAATTTTGTACCAGTACTTGAATGAATTACTGAATTTCGTTCCATTAATTTAATAAATGACAGTGATAAGCATAATTTAATTTCAGGTGTGAAAATTTATCTGGCTTTAAGGATTGAACAGCAGTTAACTATACTCATATATGACAGTACTGTTAAATTAAACTATTACATTATCATACTGCATATATTTTGTCAATGTTTTTATTGTTTCTCTTTTTGTAGTATTTACAACGCGTTGTACTGGATCGGTCTCCTGTAAGGAGAGAACAGTTACTCAGAACCACATATTATTCATTTTCACAGTGTCAGGCCTCTCTGAATCTGTAGGTCTAATTAGCAGTATCCTAGGATTACCATCAAAGAAAGCACTGGACAGCACAAGACAAGGGATTACCCCCCAGATCCAAGGTAGACATTTAAAATCTTCTACTCCAGAAGTCTAATCCGAACTGCTGGATGAAAAGGTCTTAGCTATATCGAGTAGTTGCATTGATTAATTTAGTTGTATGTTACGAAATATTATAATTTGGCAAGTTGACTTATTTGCCTCTGAGGACCGATGAAGTTAGTGATAATGGCGATCGATTTAACTCAAGGCTGTCTTGCAGATGCTTTATTCCGTGTAACCTCGTTGAGCAAAGTTAGTTATTTTTACTGAAACTGTCTATAATGATGTAGCTTCGTTTAAGAGGTCATTGTACTGATAATGTTTGTATTTTCTTGGACAGCAAGCGTGATGAACATCGCCTTGTAACAGATCATACAGTTGTCACAGAAACACGCATTCGCAATTACAGTTTTCTTCAATAAAAATGCATTAGAAAAGATTAATAGGACTTTTATATGTTTTAAATTAATAAATTCGAACTCTACATTCTGACTTCATTATTTTCTACCCAAGGCCTGTCCTTCACTACAAACTCTGCATTTTCCTCTCTGTTTTTAGACATACTACCAATTTATATTTATGTTATCTATCATCTTATGTATTATGTGTATATATATATATATATATATATATATATAACCTGCCTACAACTCAATGGTATTAATGAGCTGTTAGTTTATGCTGATAATGTAGTATTATTGGGCGATAGCGAACATATACTAAAGGCCAACACACACATAGCCTACACACACTATTGAGTAACACTAAGAAATTGGGATGGAAGTAAATATCAATAAAACTAAATGTATGGTCACACATAGAAATACATTATATAATGGAAATGGACAGCTAATGACAAATGAGGGAAATTTTGAGAAAGTGGCTGAATTCAAATACCTATAAATAATAATCACAAATAGAAATGAGATGCACAAATAAATTAAACATAGGCTCAATTCTGGAAATGCATGCTATCGTGCACTACAGGGACTCTTGACGTCCCTACTCCTTTCAAAAAAGTTAAAATGAAAATATATAAAACAATTATTCTACCAGTTATAGTATATGGATGCGAAACACGGACTGTTACTTTAAGGGAGGAAAGAAGATTATGAGTACGCTATTTGAAAATAAAGTTATTAGGAACAATTTTTGGACCATAAAGAGATGAACAGACAGGTGAATGGAGAAGACTACTTAACAGTGAACTACGTGGTCTTTATAGGAAGCCAGATATAATAAGAAGAGTTAAGTCTCGTAGATTGCGATGGGCAAGACATGCGGCACGAATGGGTAATGAAAGATATGCATGGAAGCTTCTTTTAAGAATACCAGAGGGAAAATGTCCAGTTGGTAGACCAAGAACGAAGTAGGGGAATAACATTAACTATTATTTGAGGAAAGTAGATTATACAGGCAATGATTGAAAAGGATTAGTTCAGGATAGGGATATATAGAGAGCTTATGTCCACTCGGCCTTGTAACTATGGGTTTGATAGTGCAAGTGAGTTAGTTATATATATTCTTAATTGGGTTTTCAGCCCGAGTGTGCTTTAATCTCCTCTATGGCCTTTTTCCATCCTTCTCTATCAATCGCCAAATCCCTCAAGTTCTTTATTCCAAATCCTTTCACATCTGTTTGTACACAATTCCACCGTCTTGCTCTTGGTTTTCCTCTTAATCTGATTACATCTGGATTGTTATTGAAGACAATCTTCAATTCCCTTGTAGTTTCCAACCTTGTGATATGTCCTAACCATCTCAATCTTTGGCATTTGATAGGCCTATCTGTCACCAAATTCAATTCCTTACACAATTAATATATCTCATCGTTGTATCTGGCCCTCCATCCACCTTCTGTTTCAATTGCTCCAAAAATTCTTCTTAAGATTTTCCTTTCAAATACTGCTAGTTGTTTGCATGTATTTTTATTTAAAACCCATATTTCGGTACCATATGTTATAATGGAACTCATTAAAGTTTTGTAAATCTTAATTTTTATTTTCTAGATATTATTTTGTTTTTATCAATTGTTACTTACTTACTCACTGGCACTATCGAACCCGTAGGTTCATAGCCGCGCGGACATAAGCTCTCCATACATCTCTATCTTGAGATAATGCTTTCCAATCATTCCCTGTATAATCTACTTCCCTCAAATCATAGTTAATGTTATTCTCCCACCTCATTCTTGGTCTACCAACTGGGCGTTTTCCCTCTGGTTTTCCCACAAGAAGCTTCCATGCAAGTCTTTCATTCCCCATGCGTGCCACATGTCCTGCCCATCGCAGTATACGAGACTTAACTGTTCTTATTATATCTGGCTTCCTATAAAGACCATGTAGTTCATTGTTATGTAGTCTTCTCCATTCACCTGCCTGTTCATCTCTCTTTGGTCCAAAAATTTTCCTAAGTACTTTATTCTCAAATACTTGTAATCTCCTTTCCTCCCTTAAAGTAAGAGTCCATGTTTCGCACCCATATAATATAACTGGTAGAATAATAGTTTTATATATTTTCAGTTTAACGTTTTTTGAAAGGAGTTGGGACATCAAGAGTCTCTGTAATGCATAATAGCACGCATTTCCAGAATTGAGCCTATGTTTAATTTCTTTGTGCATCTCATTCCTATTTGTGATTATTGTTCCTAGGTATTTTTTATCAATTGTTAAGAGTGAATAATATGCCCTTTCGGCAGATATATTCTTCGTTGCACCTCACTCTTTATTTCAATATTTACTGTCAATATTGACCCGAGATATATAAATTCATACATCTTTTCAAACTTACATGTACCAATTTTGACTTCCTTTACTTGGTCGTTTTGTCTTTTGGTAGGCCTAATTGACATACATTTTTATTTCCTTCTATTTATTTTAAATTTCAACTTCTTATTTTCCTCTTCTTCATAATTTTCATCATTTTTTTCCCATCACCATCTGCTATTAGTTCAAATTTGATTCTTATTGGTATGTCTATTTCACATCATTCATCCTTTTTCATATTCATAGCGCTCCCAATCTTTTCTCCTCATCGCCTCCTCTTCAAGCATTCCCACGCTTCAAACAAAGCACTCACTAGTTTTCTTTAATTATTTTCCCACAAGTACAAATAAAATATTTACTCTTATTTTAAAGGCATCTTCTGTTTGAGCTTCTTACAACCAGCTCATGTTGTTGCTTATGCTGCACTGGATCCTAAGTAATTAAAATTGAAGGACTTAGGGCAATAGCATGATAAGCCAAATATTGTTCTCTCTGAGATACAAGATTTAAATGTTTCAAAAAATTATAAATACTAATTGGGCAGTATTGTTGTTAATACAGTGTGTGTGTCTATATGTTTTAACTCGTCACTGGCACACTTACAAATTATTTTATTGGATATTTCAATACACTTATTTTCTATCATTGTAATCAATTATATTTCTTAACAGAATGTGGCTTATCATGTTACTGCCCTAAGCCCTTCAATTGTATGATTGATCAACATTCTTCTCTGAATATAATTAATTTTATATAATTACCACTATAAATACATTTTCTATAATTTGGTCTATTCATCCTTTTCGATATTCATAGTTTGGAAATCATTGCTCTAGAGTAAATATTTAATTGTAATGAATGAGTCAACTATATTTGAGGGTATTTATACAACAGTCGATACGGGAATCGCAAGTGTTAAACGTTAAATCAAAAGACTAAAAATGTAGGTATCTTCTTTACTCTTAGATCTGTAGGCCTATGTTACAAGTAGAGATCTCTTGACAAACCTATAAAGTTGTATTCATGGTAAGTTCCCACTCAAAATAAAATAAATTATATCGTCTTGCATGGAAGCTTCTTGTAGGAAAGCGAGAGGGAAAACGCCCAGTTGGTAGACCAAGAATGAGGTGGGAGAATAACATTAACTATGATTTGAGGGAAGTAGATTATACAGGGAATGATTGGAAAGCATTAGCTCAGGATAGGGATGTATGGAGAGCTTATGTCCGCGCGACCATGAACCTACGGGTTCGATAGTGCCAGTGAGTAAGTAAGTATATCGTCTCGAGGTATCGTGCAGCCTTGTCACGCAGCGGGCCCAGGTTCGATTCCTGGTCGGGACAAGTTTCCTGGATTTTTTTTTGGGTTTTGTTTCACCTGTAAGACAAGTGTTAGGAAGCTTTGAGGCCCAGAATGTTCCCAAACAACTTCTGGCCATCATCATTATTTCACGGTGTGGAAAGCAATGGAAAGCTACCACACCTACGAGTATAATTACTTAGTAAAGCTGCAAAGCTTAGCATGAAAATGCTATGATTGCAATGAAAGATCTGCCCTAGGGCAGAAAACTATAGATAGATATTCAATGTTGATATCTAAAATTCTATATTAAATATGAGATCTCTATACAAACAGGTTGGTCTCCAAAATATCACATATAATTTTAGCTTTAGGAGAGGAAAAAATTACATAAGAAGGCTGTGTTTGTTTTTAGGAATCATTAGTGATAGTGCGGATGAAAGATCAAATTGAGATGATGATCATATGCAACATAGGAAGAGAAAGGTAGTCTCTGCAGAACCAACAAGGTCGTCCTTCAACTGTTACGTAAAATGTAAATAATTGAAATCACACTTTGTGTATGGATTTTGATTTTTACAGTGAAACGTAGGTTTTTAGCGTATGCAAATAAACTTGATAAAGTGATTCTATAGTAAAGCGATCCCACTACAGGTCTTAGGAGGTTCTTGGGGGAATAGGGGGTCAAGGCTCCCACCTTTCTAAAGAATCGGTGCACGGTTTTCACCCTGCGTGACGGCTGTCTTTATCCCCAAAACATGCATTGTATTCATTTCTGTTAGAGGCTGAGTTGATCCCAGAACCAGATACCGCCTGTAGGTTTAAGAAGTTTAAAAATCCAGATCCCATCGGGAATCGAACTCACGACTTCCCAACCAGTACCAAAAAGGAGCTATCGAGTTTATATAGAGTGTAACTAATTGAAACGAAAACATTATCCTGGTTTTAGAGGAGTAGCTGACAAGAAATTTGAGATAGGGAATCCAAGGTCTCAGAAAAAAAAACGGAGATGATGGTAAGCCTATTAAAGTTGTTTATATTTTACATGTAATTCAGTATTAAAATTAAATGGGGGCATAGGATGTAGTGGGATGGTTTCAGATTTGTTTATGGATCGGATGACGTTCAGCTTTTAAAATCTAATTAACAATATTTTTAAAAATATATATTTTTTTAATAATTGCTCATTATCTGTCAGTAATTTTGAAAATTCTTGTAAAAGCTAAATTTTATGATTAATTAGATTTTTATAGTTGAATTTTATCTAATCTCTACTTGAATCCGAAGCCATTTAATAAGATTCAATACTCCTATTTAATTGTAATGTTAGATTTAGATCAGTTTAAACAACTTAACAGATAACAGTGATATATTTTATCTTAGATTCTGGGTTCTCTATCTCAAATTGTGGACTGCAAAACTTCGGTTTAATTAACTTACACTTCGTATGTTTTCTGGGTTTAGTTATTTATTTTTCGTCTTCATCTTCCTTACGGAGCAAGAGATAAGAATCTGATTTGCATTACATTTGCCTGTTACATAAATCTTATAAAGAGTGTCACATTTTCTTAGATTATATTGTTTCAAAATACATACGGTTCTGACATAGTAGATCGATCTGTTTTGAGATAAACATTCATAGCGTTTTCCGAGAGATTTTATGACTTGAACGATTATAAAATGAAATGATTTTCTTCATTTTTAATTATCACTTCGCATCAAATTATTGGTATAAACGAGGAGAAAAGGATTCCCAGGGACCTGACTGCCTGTTACCTTATACAGTTGTTCTAAGAATATTTGAGAAACTTGCAAGTTTAAGTCCTGGTTACAGGATTATCGCCTTAGCTAATTTCACCCACTCTCTTCAATTTATATATTGACGAAGTTGTCAGAAAATGGGAAGTAACTTTAATTTCTGATAATAAAATCCGTGTTGACACACTCATATTTAATGATGATCAGGCTATAATGGCTTCATCAGAGAATGGCTTACAGAGATCAATTTTTAGATTAATAATATTGCACAAGATTACAACTTAGAAATTTCTTCAATAAAAACTAAAGAAATAGCCCATTATGGTAAAGAAATGAAAAGAATAAAAATAGTTCTAAATGACATTACGCTAGAACAAGTAAAACAATTCAATTATCTAGCTATATCTTTAGGTTATTATAGAGAAAAATACATAAATAATAAATTACAAGTATTTCAATATTTACTATGTGACACCCTTAAAAGAACACTGGGAAAGAAAGTAAGAATATAAACACATTAAAAATTTTATAAAGTATTGGCTGTAACAGCAATATTGTATGGCTCAAAAATATGGACTCTGAATAAACAGTCAATTAAAAGAATAGAAGCAGTAGAAATGAAATATTTACGATTTGTGACAGGATATTACTTCAATGGATAAAAAACGGAGTGAATATATCCGTAAAGAACTACAAATATTCAGTTTGATAGATAAATTAGAAGAATATAGGAGAATGTCTGCAGAATGGATACCAACAGATTGCCTAGGAAAAATATGAACTATCAACCAAGAGGAGGAAAAAGAGATCGGTGACGCCCACGGAAGAGATGGACACAGAAGTTATAATACTCAGAGCCGGAACAAACCAAAAAGGTTTACTCCTTGCAAGAAGAAGAAGATTACTAATTTCATAGTGCGACGATTGAATTTGACATTTTTATGTTATGTCATGCATCAACTTAGGCATATACTGTGCGTTATTACATTAATTGTTTTACTAAATTATTAAGAGATAGGCCTATGATTAGAAAAACAAGTTATGTAATGGAAATGCCGTTATTAATGGACCAAGTTCAAAATAAAACGATATGTATAAAACAACATTTTTAAAACAAGATTTTTTGAGCCCCTATGTATTGATGTTTAGATCTCGATTGAGAAATAGATAATAAATAAAACAGTTTACGGTGACCATGGCCTCATTTTAGTCTTGTAAATCGAGTCTCCATATCTTAAAGTACATAAACACGTCAACGGCAGATTGATAAGTCAATAGTTGGGTAAATGTCATTAGTTCTTTAGAATGTTAGAATTTTTGTCGGGGTTATTGCCCAAGGTTATTTTTACAGTATAACTTGTAATTATGTTTTGTTTTAATTGCACTTATACCTAAAATTCATGCCAAAATCGTGACGTTGGAATATTTTGTGTCAAAGCCACTGCTATAATCATGCGTACATCACTGGAATTTGCATTTAAAACATAGACATTAACAGTGAACTCTATCTTAAATAAACATTTACAACATTTTTACCATTATATTTTACATAGTAATGCATAGTAGATAATGAATTGTTGACCCTAGAATGGGGTTTTAAATGTTTTTAACACATTATATAGGGCGATTCAGACTTTCTGTGACAAAATATGAAGAATGACAGGTTTTACAGAGATGATAATTTTTTATCAGTCAACTTTTGTTTTCTCATGCTTCCTTTTTTAATCAGTCTAGCTTCACTTCCAAAGTGACATTCCTGAATTTATTTTATAGTCGGTATTTGTGTCGAATATGTAAATTAAAACATTACAGTCAGTTTGTCTTGAATTCTTTGATAATTGCAAGAAAAGGCACACTTTTCCTTATTGGATCAGTGGTTATGCTCCTTGCCTCTGGTCCCGAGGGTCGCGGGTTCAAACCTGGCCGGGGTCGATGGATTTTTTTAGGATGAAAAAATCCAAGGAGCAAGTCCTCCGGGAGGGACTTTAAGCCGTGGGTCCCGAGTCTGAAGATTTTCAGGCTCGTAAAAGACCCTTAAGCCTGAATGAAAAAGGCCTCTAAGCACAATTTACCGAATTTTCCCGTCCTAGTACTACCTTTGTTTCCTAGATGTCAGTATGAGATGGAACGCTGACCACTCAAATGACATCTGTACGTAAACAATTGTAACTAAATTAGTATGGTTCAAATTCTTGCCTGTAGGGGGAGAGCGCCTAAATCTCTGTTAAGGGAAACATGGCCTTACAAGAAGAATAATAAACTACTGATCATTGTAGTGTTGGCTGCATATCTGTTAGAATACATAGGATTTGTTAGAATTTATGTAATGTATCATGATCAGCCAGATTTGCAGGAATATGATTTTTTTACGTTGGATTTCGGGATATAGAACTGTTATTTTTTGATAATATTAGAGTTGTTTAATTTAGTTATTTTTTCATCTTCTCGTTTATTCAATTCCATAGTTGTACAGTTGAGTTACACTCGAGAGTGCGACTTCCTTCAGAGGAGAATTTAAAACCCGTTTATCTCATGTCTGATATATGCAATACATTAAAACATCTTTGATATGAAAAATATTTCCGGATTAAGTCTTGGAAAAGGCGATTCGATTACCATTATAACTTAAATGGGCGATAATGCAACATTAATCCCAATAAACAGCATTGTAAAAAGGCATTAAATATGTAAAACTGCGATCGTATCATTTTTTCTATGTTGTGATATCATCATTTATTATCCCGCATAAATAAAAAGTAATGCTTATGAAATAAGTAACTATCAGGAAGTATATGACCAAAGATATTTCAAAGATTCCAGAACGTTGTTATCCTTGACAGAGTTTTGAACTTAAAAATATGTAATGTTTGTCAACCTAAGTTATATAAATCAAGTTCAGTTTTAAGGTAGACAGTTTTATTGTTTATGGTTGTGCATGGTTTCAAGCAAAACAATTAAAAATCACTGATGTATTTAATTGACTACTTAACTCATGCCCCAAATGGGAGTCAATGACCAATCACATATCAATGATTTTTTATTTACAACCAATCATAGTCGTGTTTCGCCTAAAATTTACCAACTAAAGTTTATCATAATAAAGAAAGCACCTCCTTTTTAACATTCTGAATAGGTCATAGCATTATTTTGCAGTGACTGACCCTCCAAGAAGTACGGCTACCAGATTGTATATATAGTGCATGAATGTCAGCAGAAAGCGCATGCGATAGATAAAAAACATTTATAACAATTGATTATACCACCAAAAAAAAAACACTGTTTGCACTTTCTTAAACGAATTATTTTCCAGGAAATGACGTTGTAGAAAAATATAATTGACATATTTACATCATAGGACATCAAATTAATTAATACCTATAACGTTGGTTATCAATTTCTCCACTAGGGCGCATTCTTACAAAATTGCGATCCTTTGGCAATAAATAATATTATGATCTGGTTGCAGTGATGAACAAAGGAAGGAAATTAAGCGTACCAATCGTTTCTCATTTGTTATCAAACATCGCCGTTTACATTAAATATATAAATATTTAAAAATAACTATAGTTAAATAATGATTTGTGAGTAAACAGCTTAATTTTATTCGTTAAATAGTCCTAACAAATGCCACTCTTGATTTCCAAATTCTCTAGATAAATTTGAAATCACTCGTGGCATTACTTATGATAATTTGCTTCCAACTTGAGTGGGGTTTTAGTTTCTCAAATCCAAAACCAATCAAAGATTTCCAAATGCAGATGTTCTCTGGTAGGGTAGTCAATGATATGAATAATACTATAACTTGGCACCATCGAACTCGTAGGTTAATGGACGCGCGGACATAAGCTCTCCATATATCCCTATCCTGAGCTAATGTTTTCCAATCAACCCTTGTATAATCTACTTCCCTCAAATCGTGGTTAATGTTATTCTCCCACCTCATACTTGGTCTACCAACTAGTTTTCCTACAAGAAGCTTCCATGCAAGTATTTCATTCCCCATTCGTGCCACATGTCCTGCCCATCGCAGTCTACGAGACTTAACTGTTCTCATTATATCTGACTTCCAGTAAATACCATGTAGTCTTCTCCATTCACCTGTCTGTTCATCTCTCTTTGGTCCAAAAATGTTCCTAAGAACTTTATTCTCAAACACTCGTAATCTCCTTTCCTCCCTTATAATAATAATAATAATAATAATAATAATAATAATAATAATAATAATAATAATAACGAAGACGAGGACGACTACGAGGAGGACGAGAAGTATGACGACGAGGAGGAGAAGGAGGAGGAGGAGAACAAGAAGAAGGAAGGAGGAGGAGAACAAGAAGGAAGGAGGAGGAGAAGAAGAAGGGAGAATAAGAAGAAGAAAAAGGAGGAGGAGAAGAAGGAAGAAGAAGGAGGAGGAGAAGAAGGAGGAAAAGAAAGGAAGAAGGATGAGGAGGAGGAGGAGGAGAAGAAGAAAGAGGATAATAATAAGAAGAAGAAAAAACAAGAAGAAAAACAATAATAATAAAAATTATAAAAATAATAATAATAATATAATAATGCTTTATTTAAGCTCACCAGAGTTAAGGCCATAATACCTTCTCTTCCATTCAACCAACGAACAACATAATACTCGTTTAAAATGTTATACACGTATTAACTAACGAACTAACTCACTGGCACTATCGAACCCATAGGTTCATGGCCTCGCGGACATAAGCTCTCCATATATCCCTATCCCGAGCTAATGTTTTCCAATCATCCCCTGTATAATCTACTTCCCTCATAGTTAATATTATTCTCCCACCTCATTCTTGGTCTACCAACTGGGCGTTTTCCATTTGGTTTTCCTACATGAAGCTTCCATGCACGTCTTTCATTTCCCATTCGTGCCATATGTCCTGCCCATCGCAGTCTACGAGAACTAACTGTTCTCATTATATATGACTTCTTATAAAGACCATGTAATTCACTGTTATGCACTCTTCTCCATTCACCTGTCTGTTCATCTCTCTTTGGTCCAAAATTTTTCCTAAGAACTTTATTCTCAAATACTTGTAACCTCCTTTCCTCCCTTGAAGTAAGGGTCCTTGTTTCGCACCCATATAATATAACTGGTAGAATAATAGTTTTATATATTTTTAGTTTAACGTCCCGTTGGGGTCAGGAATTTTAAACTGACCCAAACCTTCTGGCGGCATTATGGTCCTGGGATCGACTCAGCCTCTAACGGAAATGAGTACCAGACGCTTGTTCTGGGGTAAAGGTGGCCGTCACGCAGGGCTGACATCAAGTGCCGATTGTCCAGTAAAGTGGGAGCCTTAACTTCCTACTACCCCAAGGGCATCCTGAGACCTATAGTGGGATCACTTCACTTTTTGAAATAAGTTGGGAGTCAAGAGTCTCTGTAATGCATAATTACACGCATTTCCAGAATTGAGCCTATGTTTAATTTCCTTGTGCATCTCATTCCTTTTTGTGATTATTGTTCCTAGGTATTTGACTTCAGCCACTTCCTCAATATTTTCCTCATTTGTCATTAGCTGTCCATTTCCATTATATAGTGTATTTTTATGTGTGACCATATATTTAGTTTTATTGATATTTACTTCCAGTCCCAATTTCTTAGTGTTACTCAGTAGTGTGTGCGTGTTGGCCTTTAGTATCTCCTCGCTATCGGGCAATGGTACTACATCATCAGCATAAACTAACAGCTTATTAATACCATTGAGTTGTAGGCCTTCTTCATCCTCTAAAAATTTAATGGCATGCTCTAGTACAAAATTAAATAATAGAGGAGATAGTGCATCTCCTTGCTTCAACCCATTCTGGATTTCAAAAGTGTCCGAAAACTGTTTGCCTACGCGCACACTACTCTTCGTGCCATTTAGATACATTCGTATAAGTCTAACTTTTTAGGAATTCCGAACTCCAGCAGGATACTATATAACTTCTCCCTGTTAATTGAATCGTATGTCTCTTTGAAGTCTACGTATAGTTGATGTACAGTACCATTATATTCCCATTTATTTTCTAAAATCTGTTTTAAACTAATAATCTGATCTGTTGTAGACCTGTTTCTTCTAAATCCACATTGATGATCTCCTAGAATCTCATCAATATAAGGAGTAAGCCTGCTTACTAATATATTTGTTAGAATTTTATATGGAGTTGAAAGTAATGAGATGCCCCAATAGTTGTTGCAATCAGTTTTATCTCCTTTCTTATGAATTAGTATGATAATCGATTATTTCCATTCATCTGGAAGAGCTTCTTTATCCCAAATAATATTAAGGAACTGGCGTATCTTGTCCATCAATTTTTGTCCCCCTGATTTTATCTGTTCTGTTGTTATACACGTATATTACAATTTTAAAATTTATTAAAGTATAGCTTAAACAATGCACAATGAGAATATAGCCTAAAATTAATACAGTAAAATAAAATAAGGAGAGCTTCCTATATGAATATTTATAGGTACATACAAAATGCTTAAATATAGTGGTTATCAGATAGAATTTTCATTATGCGAAACTAAAATATCAATTAACTTAGATTTAAATAATGTAGTGATCGACAATCCCTGACATGACTTGGAAGTGAGTTTCATGTTATATCCTTAGATTTGTAAAAGGTTCAGAGTATAAACAGACCATTGCAATGTCGCACTTCGATTACTGCGTATCATTACTGACTAATCTGACAACTGATTGAACTGATAGACTACTGCGTGCTTATAATGCATGCATCCAATTTATATTCAATCTCCGACGTTATGACCACGTGTCGCTTTCATTTCAGGCCATATCGTGGCTACGTCTAAATGACCGAAGAATTCTACTTTCACATATTTTGCTATTCCCAATTCTGCACGCACATTTACTAAGGTAATTATAAACGCGTTTTCAAAATTTATCAGCTCATCGCAGTCAACATACGACTTCACTTTCGATATCACAGCACAAGACACGTTTATCTGTTAAAGTATTATAAACAACTACAATAAAATCATAAAATTACGATGGAAAAATACAAAGTGTGGAATGATTTGACTTAATAATAATAAAAATGCAAGTAATGGATTTTAATTATTTAGGAGTTTTCCTAGACAATAAACGGACAAGAGATATTAATAGAAGGCCTAATATGTTTAAACATATTTGCGGTACAATTAGAAGAACATTAGTAAAGAAAGTTCGTAAAGAAACACTCCTACAGTTTTACAAAGTTTTAGCTATTCCTGTTCTGTAGTAATGGCTCGGATGTTGGACTCTCACCAAAAGTTAAAAAAAAAAAGACTGGAAGGAGCCCGATATGAAATTCGTACGAAATGTGACAGGATGTACTCTTTTGAACAAACGGAGGATTGGAGATATTCGTGAGGAATTACAAATAACTAGTGTGATAACAAAAATAGAAGAATATATAAATAACTGGTTTGAACATGTTAGTAGAATGAGTGAAGAGAGGATACCTTATAGGATGTTAAATTACAATCCATAAGGACATAGAAGTCGTGGACGACCATTTAAAAGATGGAGCGAGCAACTATAATATGGAGCCGGGACTGATCAAAAATGGTCTAAACCGTGATGGTAGATGATGATAAAAATAATGTATTTATTTATTTTAAGGTATTTAGACTTTGTCTACACTCAATCAGGTTAAATAAAATGTAGAATACTTTGTCTTATAACTTAAGTTATAACAAAAAACATGAAATTATGCCTACAGTATAGCTGCTATATAAAATGTGTGTTGATTGAGTCTAAATTTAACGATTAAAATTAAATAATCAACTGATTTGGTGTTCATGATGTAGGCAATTTAATAAATACAATAAAATTGTAGAAGATAGGAAAATGAAAATAAAACTACTAATGACATAGAACAAATTGAATTGTGGAGAAAAAAATATTATTTAACAAGTACTTGTATAAGCGTGATTTAAAAGTGTGCTGCAACCTATGATAGGCCTACCTTTATTTTACAGTGATTTCAGATGAGGATGGTATTTTTTATTTTCCTTTGTAATCTATCAGAACCGATCATGATCCAAAGGTGTATTGCAGATCATACGATATTTCAATTAATGGTCACAATCCTGGTGAATTATACGGTCGAAGGACATGCTGCATATCAAACATATCAACAACGCATTTCCTTGTAATAGACTATGTCACCGGAGACCATGGATTACTTATATAAAAACACTCAGACACCATCCCTAAGCAACCTATGTCGTTCTGCTCTTCTGTGCAAGTAAATTGCCAGATTTATTTCTTCAGTCAGAACCAATAAGTAGTGATTGCGTATATAAGACCTAAATACATAAAATATAAACTGCCTAAAATGATTTTTTTTTATTTTTACTTCAAATAAATAATCATTTATAAAACTAAGAATTTTAATAAGAAAAATAACTAATTTAATAATTTGTTTTTATATAAAAGACTAAAATAATCCATATCTTGGCTGGTCTTCCTCTTGTTCGTCTCCCGTCCATTGGCCTATCTTCTTTAGCTCTTTTTTGCAAGTCGGTTGCCTTCCATTCTTTCAAATGACCTTTCCAATATTTTCATCGATCTAGAATAAATTTGGTTATGTCTTGAATATGACATTTGTCCCTAATTTTTGTATTGTGTACCTTATCAAATAATGTTTTCCCGTAAATAGTTTTTATTTTCAATAATTTTATCTATTATAATATTAAATAAGAATGAACTTAAAGAGGCACCTTGCCTGATCCCTTTATGAGCGTTATTTCTTCAGTTTGCTGTTCTTTTACTTTGATTACTGTTTGCAGTGTGTGTTAATTTATATTATAACTCTAATCAGTTCATTAGGAATTCCATTCTCCCACAAGCTATGTACAACATATTCAAGCTGTACTCTATCAAAGGCTTTATTCATATCAATGAAACTTAAGAATACTGGTTTATTGGATTCCCAAGTGTATGCTCATCCTATACGTCTTACTCCGAGGAGTGATTTGGGAAATAAACAGATGAAAATCATACATATTATGAATAAGAAGAAGAAGAAGCTAAAATAATAAAATATGTTCCTGAGAACACAGCCGTCCACAGCCAAGCTAAATTTCAGTTAAAAATTTTCATAGGCCTTTTGAAATATATAGGCTACCATATTATAACTGTTGAAGATGGAACGTGTTTCGAAAGACCGAAGAAGTTTTTTTAACTACAATTTTATGTAGTTGAGGACGATTGAGATCTCGGGTATATAATTATTTTATTATCCTAACTTTTTTATATAATGACGGTGGTTCATAATTACTTTAAAAGTATTGACTTTATTCTGTTATCAATCATATATAGGCTATATAGTCCACCGCTGTGGTCTCGAGGCAGCGTGCTGCCTTGTCACGCAGCGGGCCCGGGTTCGATTCCCGGTCGGGACAGGCTCCTGCGTGAGGTTTTTTCGGGGTTTTTCCTCACATGTAAGACAAATGTCAGGAAGCTTAGGGCCCAACGGTCCCTGAAAATCATCCGGCCATCTTCATCATCCTTCAGCGGTGTGGAAAGCAACGGGAAGCTACCACACCTATAATTCCCTAGTAAAGCTGCAAAGCATAGCATGAAAAATGCTATGATTGCAGTGAAAGACCTGCCCTCGGGCAGAATTACTATGGATGGATAGATATATAAACTCTCTTTATAGTGTGACAGGTGTAGAAGGTCCTTGGCTTACTAGCTGGCTGCTGACCTCACATTCATATGTTACAATCATATATATAGGCCTATAAATTATCCAGCCAATATAGAGGTGACATATGGTCAGCATGTAGAGTACCCCCAATCGATAGAGCTGGTTCTAACTTGGAGCCATTACATATGGGATCTACCCAGATTCCTTATAATGCTGTGTGGACATCAGTCTCATATAGGCTACTGCGAAATTTCATGATAAAATTTCTTTCCCGAAACTCGAACCAGCGGGAGGCCCCTAACTCTGAGTTAAGAAAGGATACATTTCACCACTCGGCCACAGTATGGAATACCATTATGTACTCTTTAAATGTATTAATTCCAATATTTGGAATAATTTAAGCTTATTTAGCGACTAAATCACACTGTGGAAATTAACTGGACATAGCAGATTGGCGTGGAATATGCATACGTTCTCAAGAACAGCTGCAGTAGATGATGTTGCTTAATGATTTCGTTTAGAAGTTTACAAAATACTTGTATAATTGACTTGCCAATTAAGGAAAATGAATATATTTTATACAACTTACATTTATAGCTTGTAAATAAAGTTTTATCATGTTTGCATACCTAAGTGATTTTGATTATTCATTTTGTTTAATGATGCCCATATACTACAGGGTACATCTACCACAACATACTGACTAACCCACTGACACTATCGAACCCAGAGGTACATGACCGCCAGGACAAATTTCTCATACATCTCAATCCTGAGTTGATGTTTTTCATTCACTCCCTGTGTAATATATTAACCTCTCGAATTTTGGTTAATATTATTCTCCCACCTCATTCTTGGCATACGTTTTCCATCTGATTTTCCTACATGAAATCACCATATCCCTCTTTAATTTCCATGTCTCCTGCTTATCGCAATCTCTGAGATCTCATTACACAGATAGATCATCGGTTGATTAATGTCTTTGACATCGTCCGATTCCCAATAACCAATTTTGTCGGTCCATCCAATCTCCTGTTTGTAGACGTTTCTCCTTCATGTATAAATATATTCCCTGACTCCAGGAGGTTTTCGGTCTTCCTGTGCCTCGTTTTCCCTCAGGTTTCCATTCCAAAACAGATTTTGGTAGCCGATCCTCTTCCATTCGCTGGACATGTCCGTACCATCTTAATTGCTGAGTTTTAATATAATCAAAAATTAAGTGTCTTCAATCTTCATTTTTTCCCTTATAACTAAGTTCCTAATTTTTTCTCTTCTTGAAATTCTTGCTGCCCTTCGTATAAAATCTGGTTTCATATGAACATCACGTAGTTCACTGTTAGGCTGTCTTCTCGCGTCTCTTTGGTCTAAAATTGTTCTAAGAACTATATTTCAAATATTCGTATACTTTCTCCTTTTAAGTAAGAGGACATGTTTCAGCTCCGTACAAGTGGAAACATAACCGTTATATATATTTTTAGTTTAACGTTTTTAGAGAGAAGTGGGATGGCAAGAGTCCCTGTAATGAATAATAGCACGCATTTCAATTGTTGGGCCTATGTTTCATTTCTCCCTGCATCTCATCCATGTTTGTAATTATTATTGTTCCTAGGTATTTGATTTCAGTCACACCAAAAGTTCTGTCATTTGTGTATAATTGTCCATTTCCATTATGTAATGTATTTTTATGTGTGAACATACAGGCCTATTTAGTTTTATTGATGTTTACTTCCAGTCCAATTTCTTAGTGCTTCTCAATAGAGTGTGTGCTGTGACCCTTAGTATCTCTTTACTATCGCCTAATACTACTTTATCAGTATAATCTAATTGATTTTTCATTTACCTCAATGCGTCCAAATAGTATTTTGTCTTTGAAAACATACACAATATATGTCTATATTGGCATATGTATATTTTCGACTAATACGTCGGACCTGGTGAACTAGTGATTTACAAGATCGCCTCTGTTCTGAGATTTTGGAGACCTATCTTTGATGGTCTCAATGTACAGCGTCCGTCTCGAGACCCGACCGAGAACCATTGTTTAATTCCGGCCAGGGTCAATGGATTTTCCGAGTAAAAGAATCTAGGACGGAACTTCCTTTAGAGGGTAAGTTAAAATTTGTCGATCCCGTGCCACGGAGATCTCTAAAACGTTAACTCTCGGATGAAAATCACATTCCTGGCAAAATTTCCAGGTGTAGGAGTTCAGGCTATGGTGTTGCTATAAGCCTCTTGGTAGAAATAGGTGGCATTGGACATGAAAACAAGTAGTCGTTATTTGTCCAGCCCCGCATTGGAAATTAAAGACGTTCAACGCATTTAAATCAAACATTCAGTCTGAACATCACTGTTGATCTGTTACGTAGTAGTAATAATAGGTTTTATTTAGCCTACTATCAAACATGGTGAAGTGGAAGAGAAGACCTTATGGTCTTAACTCCATCAGGTGAAATAAACAAATAAACAAAAATCGTAGCAGAAATGGCTGAAGTTCAACGAATTTAAATCAATCGATCAAATAATCACTATTGGCCAGTTCAGTAGCAGAAAAGGACGGATTTAAACCTATTAAATGAACGCGCAATCAATAAAACAATCACCTTTTTTTATAGCAGATATTGTTAACGTTAAACCTGCTGAACAAACAAACAAACAATCGCTTCTAGTCCATTCTTGAAAAATAAATTAGACAACATTAAACCACGAACGAGCAAATCAACTTGGATACAGGTTGTCCACGAATTTGAATAAATATTCAACATAAAACAAGTAGTATCTAGTTCATAAAGTAATTGTAAAATTTTAAATATAAAATAGATAGCTGAGATCTCAGTCGTCCTCAACTTTATAAAGATCTGTAAGATGTGAAGTACTTTCAGAACATATGCTCCATCCTCAGCATGTAAATCGGTACTATTTGTTTTTGAAATTCTTGTAGAGAGGGTTGATGACATTGGGTGTGTTCTCGTTAAGCAAGTGAGTGTTCCTGGCCTCTTTCAATACCTCGATCTCTTTGAGATCATTGATCTCGAAGAGATCGAGATATTAAAGAGGCCAGGAACAATGGCATCAACACTCTCTACAAGATTCTCATAAACAACTAGTACCGATTTACATGCCGATGATGGCGCATATGTTCGGAAAGTACTTCACATCTTACAGTCTTTATAAAGTTGAGGATGACTTAGATCTCAGGTATCTATTTCATATTTAAAATTTTTACATAGTGGCCTCGACGATATTTCGTCATAAATTTTAAAAATAGTTGTGTACAAAACATAAAGTACAGTACTGGTTAAAAAATTATTTCATTAGACATTATGTAAGTCTGCTCATCTCGTTTGATATCAATTTGAACGTTAACCATACCATAATTCTGAGATTTACACGTCGAATATTTTTATATTTTGCAAAATATTCTGATCGTGAACTTCCATTAATGTTTTGTTTATTCGGTTTCTAAGAAACTGTTTCCAGACCACGCCAATAAATGTATTTAACTATCGAATCTTATATTACATTTCATAAACTAAATATTTACTTATAACTTTCTATTGTAGAAATGAACAACTCCCCTGTTGTAAATACTGTATATTATAACATAGTTGGGATGTCTTAAGGATAAACTTACGTAAGGATCATGGTACACCTTATTCTGTATAAAATTACTCGCTTTAATAAATGTGTCTTAACCTTAGATTAATGATGGGGCATAAAATAAATCAAATCGAAGTAAAATTAGTGTATTTATTCGTTGTTGCTTGTTATGAATTTAAATTTTACTGTTGCACAACTGGAATTTTATCTCGAATCAAGTTTCGTCGAGGAAATTGATCAACAGAATACATTTGCATGAATTATATTCTAATGGAGATTTCTTCATAGCTTCTTGTGACAGAAGTATCAATGAGGCTACAAAACCTGATCGGAACTAAGTGGAAGTAGACTTAAGTCGAATAACATATTTATGTTTTCATTATACGTAAGTATCTTTATCTACACCTTCTATAATAGATAGATAGGTCTATCCTTATAATAAAGAAAATTTCCACGCCTAATTTATGCAAGTGCTGCTTCTTAAAAGTGCGAGATTATATAAATTCTGTTTGGTGGAGCAAAAATATTACAAAAATAGAAAATTAAAAATACAGTAAAAGTTCCTTATTCGCGGGGGATATTTTCCGCAAATATGCCGCGAATACAGAAACCACGAATATGGAATGGTAATTTGTAGGGTATATAGGGGATTCGATCCATCCAAAATTATCAAAATAACATCAATTAATGAGAGATTTTTAACAATTTATATCACTTATTACTGTCAGGTTTAGACGAGGGCTTAAATAATTTAGTAATGTTTTCCTGTTTTGCCAATTTTAAAATATCTTTCAATTAAGATTAGTATTCAGCTGTCAATTCTGCGATAGAATTCCTTATTTTATCTTCGGATTTCTTGATTAATTAACATTGAAACAGCGTGATATAGACACAAACGACTCGCCAACGCGTATAAACAGTCAAGCATTTGTATTTTTACTTTAAGCGGCAACACCACTCTTTTCCGCGTCGGATCTAATTTTATTTCCTTTTACTCGACGTTATAAATTGGCAACAAATCAGAAGAGACACGTGTTATTTAATCAAAATTATTGCAACGAATGGCAAGTTGAAACAATAAAACACCGATCGTGGCGAGGGCGGCATTTATCAACGGACATAGCGGCGCGTGAAATTCTGCGGCGGTGGCTTTTAACAACGAACTTTAGGCTTAGTGACAATAAGGTTTGTTTTACTTTGATGTTAATTTGCCCATTTGGTTTGAATCACTCTTTGTAATAGCCGCTTTGGCACGTGCTTGCAGTAAAAAAGTTGCCGATGCGTTTAGTAGAGAATACTGATCCTTCTAATACACCGACTGGATCCGCGTATAAAAACATTTTAACCGCGAATACAGGAACTGTCTCAACTTTTAACCCGCGAATATGGAGCTTTTACTGTATATCAAACCATAGTTCAGAGTATTTTAACATATGGTGCTGAAGTTTGGCAAATTCTTGCCAGGGAAATGAAAATAATTTTAAGTACAGAAATGGATGTTTTAAGAAGATCAGCTGGAAAATCTGACCATGAATTCGGCTTGCTGAGGAATAAACTTAGTTTACGCAGTTCCTGTTTGACGGACTGTGACATGTCCTTAATATTTTATCTCTGAAATTACTTAATAACTTTTGTTTTTAGAATTGGGCAGCTTTGGGAAAGTGTTGTTTAAACAATCTTCCAATTTCTCTTTAATAAACAAAGGGTTTTTTTTTATTATCATGGACTTTCTTCTAAAGATATATGGGATAATATTTCCGTTCCACATATAAAGAATACGTTATTAGTGACAACGTATTAAAACTAAAATAATTTACTGTTAACATTTGTATATTTCCATTAAATATGGAATATATTTTTACCATTTGGATCATAGCCAGCCCAATTATTTTCTATAACCATGATGTTCCACCAATAACTGGTCGGTACGCGATCCGATGGAAGGGTAGGCTATAACAACCGTGAAAGATGATTGTGTATTAACTCGTGCGTTGTTTCTGAAATGCTGTAGATTTTTATTGCTCATTAATTTTTGTATTGCCGATAGGTACATTTTAATCTGATAGCTAATCTTTCAGCTGAACTGTTACAGTTAAGTTTAATTCTGAAATACTATAGATTTTTATTTCATCATTATTACCAGTTCATAGCATCATTAATATTAAATCAGAGAACATCTTCCGTTCACAACTAACCCAATATCAAGACATGAGCTATTGGATATACCTAAAGATCGAGAGGCGATATGACATTGGATGTTAAAAAGTCTAAAAATAAGAATGAAATTTAAAAATACATACGCAACACTGCGCTTGTCCAACATTTTGAAGGCCCTATCCTAATACTTACTTTTTCACAGCACATCGACATCCAAATTTTCATAGGCCTGTACTATTTTAAAGGGAATATTAATTTTCAAATATGTTTTATTTTCATAATTACATTATAAATAATACTAATAAAATAATAATAATAATAATAATAATAATAATAATAATAATAATAATAATAATAATAATAATAATAATAATAATAATAGTAATAATGAGCCAGTTTCAATGCTGCAGTTTGCACCTTGCAACACGCGATTCGTATTACTAATGTTGGATTAGATAAAAGATTTCATGTCGACCCTGTCCTGCTAAATCTTCACGAAGTATTTCTTTGCATGTGGAACGATCTGCTCTTCTCGGTATGAGCCTACATATTTCAAAGAATGAGTCATTTCTTCTGACCTTAATTATGTTAATTACATTGTATCTTGAATATATAAAAATTATATCACTATACAATTACGGATAGAAAAGTATTTTCTAATAAAGTTACAACAATACTCCAAAATATACATTTTAGCACTGAATTTCTTATAAAATAAATATATTTCTTCAAACAGTTGCATTATTTATACAGAGTACTACTTTTACTCTATTCATTACATAAGAAACAATTTAATTACTGTAAGCTTAGTAAGTAAAAAAGTAATATAGGCCTATTTGAAATAAACAATAAAAATGAACATGTAGCTGTCATAAATATGGTAATGAATTTCATGATTAAATTAAAATGCTTCATACCTCTCCTCATATCCAGTCTTCTAAGTGGATCGCGATTTCAAAACCTTCGCGGCTTCATCTTCAGTGCCAGCGATAACCCACTAAAAGAGATTGGCATTATCGTCGGCAATCTCATTTAGTGGGTTTAGGTTTAGGCATCACTGATTGACATTATCGTCGGCAATCTCTTTTAGTGGGTTTAGGTCCAGGCATTACTTATTGACATTATCGTCGGCAATCTCTTTTAGTGGGTTATCGCTGGCACTGAAGATGAAGCCGCGAAGGCTTTGAAATCGCGATCTACTTAGAAGACTGCATACGGGGAGAGGTATCAAGCATTTTAATTTAATCATAAATTAAACCTCACAGTGATTTATTCCTAATAAAGTTCAATGAATTGTTTACTGTCCGTAATATTAATCAGACTATAAGGTGGATATTGCCATTTATGACTCTCAATAATTCATTTTCATTCAAATTAAAGATTTAAAAACTGTACTCTAGATTTTGAAGCTATAGAAATTCAAATAAAATGTATCCTGCTCTCAATTCTTATTAATAAACTATATAAACTATATACACAGAAAACTACATAATATACAATAGCATAGAAGAACACAGAAAATTCAACAACTATGGAATCTACAAACTAACGTGTAAAAATTGTAATACATTTTATATTGGCAGGACAAGCAAAAATTTCAATACAAGATATAAGGAACACCTAAAAGATTTCATACACGCGGGTGATAAATCAAGCTATGCTAAACATCTCGTTAACGCAGGTTACCAATGAACACAATTGAAAATACTCTCACGATAATCCACAGAGAAAACATTACAGCTAGGATAAAATATATTTGAAGACCTCGAAATTATAAAGGAAATAAACAATACCTCACTTCTTAATGAGAACGCACCCTAGTCAAACCCATTATACGAGATCGTCAAAAAGAAGTCAGTTGCTGCTACAAACAGTTGGAGTATACATAATCGTAAACAACAACAACGAGTAGCAGAAGCTCAACCTGCCGAGGATGGAAGTTAACTTCCGAAAGCGCTCCAGTTAATTTTATATACACCATTTTAACAAAGTTGAGGACGACGGCACCTACCGAAAGGTACATTTTAATTTTTAACTTTTATCTTATATACACGAAGTAGTCCATATTCTAATTTTGAAGAGAAGTTCATAAACGGTGAAACTGTTTTTCATTACTAACTAAGGCAGCGACAAACAACCGCACTGGAAATGCGCCCAGTGTGGTTCCAGATTCGATATCTGTGACTACATTTAGTTCATTGCACGATTAGCACTTGCTCATTACCGTTCAATGTTTACAAACGCAATTAGTACAGGAAGGACAAACGTCTTCAGTACAAAGTTCGAATATGATTCAGCTACAAAATATGTTTTAAAATGCGTAAAGAAACAAGAAATGTATCATAGGAAAATCTAAACATAGATGGCCATTCACTATGTCACGCCTATTTTTTTACCATTGTCACCAGGTTGTATTTATGACATTTCTGGAATTCTCTTCAGGGATTGGCGGAATTGTAACCCACTTCTCGAGTGTCAATATCAGTCAAGTTACCCTACACTTAACAGTCAGAAACAGCTTCTGTTTGCATCTGTTCCATTAGTTGTATTTTGAGTCGCAGGTGCTCACCTATGCTGTAAAGCATATCTTCATGACCAATATACCCAGTCAAGTCGAAGATACATGCAGTTATTTTTAACAAAAGCTAAAATCAAGATCATATGAAAATACTGGAATACACTAACAATAGAGACCTACCGTATAATATTGGCCTTGTGCACTAAGAGACATTAAAAGATATTGGATTTGACATCACTGTGGACTTACATAAACACTGAAGGTTTGTGCCCTCTTATCACCTATGCTTAAATAAAACATAATAATAATAATAATAATAATAATAATAATAATAATAATAATAATAATAATAATAATATTTTTGTTTTTACCACGTTGTCATTTCGACATTCTGGTATTCTCTCCTGGCATGGCGTTATTGTAACCCACTTCTGAGGTGGGGCGCCTGGAAGGCGGGGTTACGCTGTCCCTATGATATATGATATGTGATGATGATGACAACAATGGGCCAGGAGAGGCCTTAATCCTAAACTTAATTGATTGTAAATGATGATAATGATGGCCAGATGATGTTTGGGGACCGTTTGGGCCTTAAAGTTTCCTGAAATTTGTCTTAGAGGTGAGGAAAAACCTCGAGAAAACCTTACCCAGGAAGCTTGTCCCGAGGGGGCATTGAACCCTGGCCCGCTGTGTGACAAATATACTTCAGAATTTCAGAACTTACTATTTTCACTACCAATTTTTGGCGTTGCATTTTTTCATAAGTTACATTTTTTAATTTGTATTAGGAAAAAACCCCAAAAAATCACCCAAGAAATTTGCCCCGACCGGGAATCGAACCCGGGCCCGCTGCGTGACAAGGCAGCACGCTACCTCGAGATCACATGATAATAATAATAATAATAATAATAATAATAATAATAATAATAATAATAATTGTTATTATTATTATTATTATTATTATTATTAATTTATTTCAACACAAGCTATGAATGAAATTACACAAAAACGACATACTTCCAATAAATATTATGATTGTCGTACAGCGATAGTAATTTCACATTTATATAACATTGGTCGACACTTGTAATATTTTCTCCTAGATGTGAATTCACCAATATGAATATAAGCTAATAACCAGATTGGAGAATAGTTACTTCAGAGCTACCAGAAAACATATAAATTTAAATAGCAATATTGTCGATGTACAAATCACCAGTTCCTGTTTATATTTTCAAAAGGTTATAATGTGTCTAGAGGTAGAACTACATGGATTAACAGATTGTCTGTGACATCATAGGTAAAATTAGGATAGGTAATAGAGGAGACGGAATAAGTAATTTGGTATCAGTGATCACTGATTCGGATGCTGCGAGACTTTGAACGATATACAAGATTAAATACATATAACAAACATCTTAGATAGTACTAATGGATTATATGAAGATTTGTCCCAGACACAGTTTGTTCCATTAGCAGTTCGTTAACAAAAGGTAGTCAGAGACAATTCACAATTCGCATTTTCCTATTTTCTCACCAATGTTCCTATGTTTAGTAAAAAACGCATATAGCCCATATACATGCTTGGAAAAAATATAAGGTCAAGGGATGACATAAGATTCAAAATCTGTTACCAGTATATAAGGATGCCGGCTGACCAATGTTGTCGCACCACCACAAAGGCAGATGAAATTAAATGGATCCAAATGGATACGAGTATGTTGAACTGATGGAATGAAGTTTTTTTTTAGAAAGGAGGAACAGGGGGTCTTGTCACCAAAAAGCCATTAAACTGAAATTATTTAAAACTGTTATTCTCCCTGTTATATTATGTGGATGCGAGAGAGAAAAGTTATAAGTATTTGAGAAAAAAGTTCTTAGGAAAATGTTTGACCAAAAATATGTGAACAAACAGACGAATGTAGAAGACACCATAACAGTGAGCTACATGATATTTGTAGGAAGCCAGAAATAAGGTTAATTCTCATAGACTATGTGTCAGGACATGTGTCACGAATTGGGAATGAAAGAGGGGCTGGAAACTCCTTATAGGAAACCGAGGGAAAACACCCAGTAGGTAGGCCAAAAATGAGTCAGGAGAATAACTTACCCACGACTTGAGGGAAGCAATTTCGAGGATGATTGAAAAACATTAACTCAGAATAGGGATATATGGAGGGTTTATGTCAGCGCTATCATGGACCTATGAGTTCGATAGTACAAGTAGTTTAGTTAATTATTTCAGCGATGGCACTTTAAAATCTCATAATGTTAAACATGTAACAATTAATAGCATTTATAAAGTGATGACTGCAAGTGGGAATTTAACTCAAGCCTTCACACGACGTGAAACGGGTTCCATATAAACGGACATGACATCATTTCGAATAATTATAACTCGTGATATTAATTATATAAAATAATAGTTCTATCATTGCTGTTATAAATTTACAAGCGATGCTTCTCCCACTTTTACTCTCAAGGCTAAATTGAGATCAAGTTTGTCTATGATGATGACCAAGGTCGACGGGTGAATCTGGCGCTCTGCAGAGGTTCTGTTCTAGATACTTCAATTCCATCACTTGACCTTATCAAGTACACATACGAGAACATTTATTCTTAAGTTCACTGTTGAATTCTAGGGAAATGTTATTGCCTCAAAGTCAGCAGGCCCAGGATAACTTTCTTAGTTGAATTTTTTCTTGGTTTTTCCTCGCCTGCAAGGTGTTATTAAACTACTTCTTCTTCTTCTGCCCTTAATGCCGGGTTCACCTCGATCCATCCAATTCTTCCTTTCACCTCGGTCCACTCAATTCCTCCATTGGCTTCGATTCCTGCACATTCTTCTCATTTTGCTAGTCCAAAATAGTCTCTGAACATGATTTGCCCATTATAATAACCCTATTTTAATCCCCGTGTTTAGTGTGAGTGTATGAAAGAATGACGAGTTGTCTTAAATGTTGCTGATGAATTATTTACAAGTTCCAAAACATACACAAAAAAGTGATGAACATATACAAAATAAGTAAGAGATGACGTTCATTTATTAAGGCAAGTGACGCCATGAATTCGAGGCGATTTCTGCTACTTGATTTCTATCTTTAGGTATATTATCTATCCCAGTGATCCAATGATTATAAAGTTCCAAGGTTCGCGAGATTAAACCCGGCCGGGGTCAATACATTTTTCAAGTCGTAAAATTCCTGTGTTTGGTTTTCGAAAGGAAACATTTACGGCACGTAAAAGAGTCCCAAACCTGAAATGAAGTCTCAAACACAATTTGTCGGTAATTTCATGGCCAGTTTTGAATGGCAACATATAATGGTCTGAGCTGTTAAGGAGCGTTATTAAAATAAAATATATTTTCATCGTTACATCTGTTTACTTTCGAGGAATTTAGTACGTAATTCACAGCTACATTGCAGGAACACTAAACCGATAAATGCCTAAATAAGATACAGGGGACAGCTGTATGTATATATATATATATATATATATATATATATATATATATATATATATATGTGTGTGTGTGTGTGTGTGTGTGTGTGTGTGTGTGTGTGTGTGTGTGTGTGTGTGTGTGTGTGTGTGTGTGTGTGTGTGTGTGTGTATCAATACTATATCAATACTAATAAAATGCATTGTTTAAAACCGTTGAGGTGGATAGTCATAAAATAAAATAAAGTTAAAATGTACCTACTTAGGTCAGAGCCGACGTCCTCAACTTACAGCATACTCGTACATATTTTATAAGTTGAGGATGATGGCTCTGAACTAAGAGGTTCATTTTAACTTTATTCTATGTATATATATATATATATATATATATATATATATATATATATATGAAGGGCTTAGGGCAGTAACATGATAAGCCACATTCTGTTAAGAAATGTCATTTATTACAATGATAGCAAATAAATGTATTGAAATATCCATAAAATAATTTGTAAGTGCGTCAATGATGAGTTAAAACATATAGATACATAATCTAATAACAGCAATACTGCCCAATTAGTATATATAAGTTTTTTAAAACAGTAAAATACTTGTATATCAGAAAGAACAATATTCTTACAATATTGTTACAATTATTATGTAAGGTTATCAACTCCAGTTATAAAATATAAAAACTTATAAACTCCGAAAACTGACTTCATAATATGCCACTATTTACTTTCTTAGAATATTAATTTAGATCCCTCTAACGTCTCTGTTACTTTAGCATAAGTTGTTTGAAGAGTTTATATCCGGGGCTTTGAAAACACGTATCTTGTGTAGCATACGAGACAGGGGAAAGATATTTCAAGGCAGATCCATATCAGAAAACTCGTAAGTTGGTTGCTATAGGACAAAAAATATTATAATTGTTGGGGCATATGGCGCATAGTCAACTGTAAGATTAAAACTGCTAAAAGAATCAACTAGAGTGTGGTATCTTAGACTAATTATTATAAAATAGGGCTCGAATTGCGAACTCGTAGATCATTATCTTCGTTACAAACCAGACATACGGTATTATAAGCAATGTCATCTGACGTTGAAGTTTCATACACTACACAGTATTCTTCTTAGCCGTAAGAGCTGGTTCAAATTCTAGCATTTTAAGCTTTTATTTGGGAGGCCCCAGTTTAATTTCGATGCCGTCTAACCTGTCTGACGTTTTCGCGTGGCGTTCTTCAATAATCAACAGTAATCTAACAAGAGGTTGTGTTTTTCTGAAAAAAATCACGACCGACCAAGTCGCGAGTGATTTTTGTCTAATGAAAAACTCAACCTCTCGTTGGATTTGGAGTGACTGTTTGGCAAATAATATAACATCAGAATGTATAATATTTACCAAATGTGATGTTATATATTCCGATAATTTAAAATTAACCAAGGTTTAAGACAGGGATGTGGACTATCTCCATTACTGTTTATTCTGTATCTAAATAAAATTGTCCAGGAGTGGAAAAAACTAACCCCCCCCCGGAGTAAAAATATGTAGAGGATATCAAAGACAAACAATCTTCGCAGATGATCAAGTACTTCTAGCGGAGAATGAAGATGATTTTCAGAAATCAGTGTTTAAATAAAACCAAATCCATGGCAATCACTGGAAAGGGACTTTCGAGAGTAAAAATAATAATAAATAATAAACCAATAGAACAAGTAACACACTTTAATTATTTAGGTAATAATATATCACAGTTTCATAATCAAAAAGATGTGGAAACAAATTTAGAAAAATATAACAGATTAAATGGTATAATTAGGAGAAATTTTGGAAAACAAATGAGGAAAGAAATCCAATTGAGATTTCATAATGCCATAGCCAAACCTACTCTACTATATGGAAGTGAATGCTGGACACTTCGAGCAAAAGATAAACCCCGCATTAATAGTTCACAAATGAGATTCCTCAGATCACTAACTGGGGTAACATTAAGGGATAGAATGAAAAGTGATGAGATAAGGATGCAGTGGAATAGTAGGGAAATGGTTGAACATATACAAAATTATCAGATTAACTGGTTCCAACACGTCCAGAGAATGTCAAATTCCCGTTTACCAAAGATGTTTTACCACCTCAACCCTAAAGGCAAAAGAGACCTCGGAAGACCCTTCAACCGATAGAAAGATCAGTTTTTGTAGTCGCAGAACGGGCATCATCACCCAATACTGCATTTGGAAGAAGAAGAAGAAGATATATTCCGATCTTACTTCGGGCGATTTCTAAGCCGGATGTATAGTTATAAATAGCATATATTTACTGTTAAATCTCTTTGGGCTTGGGAAAAATCAATAACACATGATTGTATGAGAAATAACTATTAATAAAATTCATTATGCAACATTTAATAATTTTTAGAGCAACAGAACTAACTTTCGTTTTTGTAATTTTTGAAGTTGTTTTCTTTTGGCATTTTTTGCTGTACCATATCGATCGTACATTATTGAATCGATATCCTTGTCAAAGAAGTTGATTTGCGGAGATATTTCTCTCATTACGAACTGGAAGAGGCAATTTTATCAACAGGAAGAGGCAAAATTATCAGTTTATGAGATACATAGTCAAAGAAAATGCTGTAATTTAATTATTAGGTCTATTTCATCGTTAATAATGATTTCACAATTATTTAATATTGTTGTTCAATTAATTTTCACGACATAAGAATATGTAAAATAATAGGCATAACGTATACAGCTTATACTGATGTATACACAACAATACTACTCGCAATATTATCAAAGACTTTTGGAGTCTAAAAATAAAATTGGGATATGAGAATTTTTTTCATAGCTTCACAAGAAAATTGGACGACGGTTTACTCAAACTTGTCACTTAGAGTCGTCGAACCACGGATATAAGGTTCTTTATCGTAATTATTAGTTTTCCTTTATTATACAATACGTGTTGTTAGAATTTTTGAAAGATCCCTATTAATATTTCAGTTAATAAAACTAACTTCGCTATCCTACTTTGACTTAATTTTGAACAACAGTGTAGTTTCTCCTGTTAACCATATGCAAAGCTAGATGATGAAAATCTCGTACGAGGTCTTGTTCTGCATTTTAACTGTAGCCTACATTTACATCTTCATCTCTTTATAATAATTAAGTCTGTGGTTTTACAATGGTGTTAAAAAGTCCTTCGTAGTAATTGTTTGCCGGATGTGGCTTGCATTGAGACTAAGGTGGCTGATAAAAAAGCACGTTGAACTTTCACTCTTCATGAAAACAATTCATTCCGCTACTGTGTACCTGATAACTACGGTACTACATTACCAATTGAAACGTGCATTGCGTAATCATTTTTGTAATCATTATAGTTTTGAATCTGTTTTCATTAATATGTAAAATAAGGCGAATTTATCACACAGTTAAAATTTTAAGAAATGTAAACCAGTACCTGAGATCTCAGTCGTCCTCAACAATCAGC
This sequence comes from Diploptera punctata, assembly GCA_030220185.1. Lineage (NCBI taxonomy): Eukaryota > Metazoa > Arthropoda > Insecta > Blattodea > Blaberidae > Diploptera > Diploptera punctata. Next base: position 854,209 of record JASPKZ010007151.1, read on the forward strand.
AGTGTAGTTTTGTAGGAGGCCTTTCGATAACTTAAGTATCATCTTCTGCTTTCAGTTTGATACTGACTGTTGCTGGTAATAATTGTATACAGAGGGTTAATTATTTTGTACAGAGGGTTCACCCTCTGTACAAAATCATTTCCAGCAACAGTCAGTACCAAACTGAAAGCAGAAAATGTTGCATAAGTTATCGAAAGGCCTCCTACAAAACTACACTGATAATTGTTGAGGACGACCGAGATCTCAGGTACTGTTTTACATTTATTAAAATTTTAACATAGTAACCTCAACGGAGTTTCGTAATGAATTTTAAAAATCTTGGTGTATCATACAGTCATTGTCAATACTCTGACAATGCAAGAAGAGACTATATGTATATTGATGCCTAAAATTAAAGCAACAAACTGAAATTTCTCCTTCCTGTATGTTTATTTTAATACAAAATAATACCAGTTGATAATAGAATATGAATAATAAACTAATTACAAGCTAGAACACTGTTCTTTTTATGAAATAATATAAAACTTTTCTTTTCATTTCTTATGCTACTGTATAGGATAATCCATCTATCCATAGTAACTGCCCGAGGGCAGGTCTTTCACTGCAATCATAGCATTTTCATGCTATGCTTTACAGCTTTACTAGGGCATTATAGGTGTGGTAGCTTCCCGTTGCTTTCCACACCGGTGAAGGATGATGATAATGATAAAGATGATTATGATGACCGGATGATTTTCGGGGACCGTTGGGCCCTAAGTTTCCTGACATTTGGCTTACAGGTGAGGAAAAACCTCACCCAGGAGCCTGTTTCGATCAGGTATCGAACCAGGGTCCGCTGCGTGATAAGGCAGCACGCTACCTCGAGACCACAGCGGTGGATGTATAGCATAATAATTGATTTAGTTTAAAAGTTTATTTTAATTTCGTACCTTGTATGTCAAAGTTAATTAATTTATACACTCATCCACAACACTAGTTGTTGTTGCTTAATACGGTGTGTGATCACCTCTGGGAGCAACACAGTCTGACACCGATGAGACATGATGTGAATGAGGTCATAATCTCATTTTGAGGTATTGACGCCCATTCTTCGTTCAGAGCAATTAGCAAATCCTGTAAAGTGATTGGTAGATGCTGACGTATAGAAACTCGTCTGCCTAAAGCATTTAAACATGCTCTCTCGGATTTAAATCGGGAGATCAAGCAGATCAATCCGTGCGAGTAAAGCCTTCAGTTTCCAGGAAGTCATCAACCACCTGTATTCTATGAGGACGAATATTATCATATATCAATAGGAAGCGTGGATCAACATTACCCCGAATCAAACGGGCATGAGTTGCGAAGATCTCGTAACAATACCTGATAGCAATTAAACCTTACTTATTTGCCCATACTACTTCATTGAGAGGTGTTCGAATGGTTATCAATAATGCTACCCATACTGTTAATACTGGTCTCTTTCCACAATGTTTTCGGACCGATATCGTGTTCCAGATTTTGTCCAAGTGTGAATCCGTCTAGAATCACTCTGAATACCGAATCTGGACTCATCCATAAAGAGGTAATTGACCCACAGTACGACCGTCCAGCTGTATGTTGATGTATCCACTTTAAATGTCTTCTTCTGTGAACTGGTTTCGGGGGAACACATGCAGCAGGTCTCCGACAGTAAAGTCTTTATACATTAAGCTTCTATACAAAGTTTGCTTCGATACAATTGTTCCAGTGGCTGCTGTAAGGCAGAGCCAAATAACGGCTCTCTCCTTCGAATGTCACTCTTGTCGCCTTATCCTGTTCTCTTCGGGATACCTTTTTGTACTCTGTTACTAGCTACATCCGCGAGATAACAGAACGATACACATTAAGCCATCTGGCCACTTCAGCTAGAGATTGACCAGCTTTCATTCTTCCTGTCGTCCTCCATCACCGGGAGTCTTGCAGGCGTCTTCCTTGTCCCATATTGTAGCTCAATGTTTACATAGTGAACGTGGCGTTGGGATAAAAGAAACAAACAATAAGTACCTTTGATAGGTCCACTGACGGTAAACGGTTTCTTTGTTGTAAGAAGACAAAAATTTGTAGTTTATAATACAAATGCACTGATATTTTGTTTACATTTTACTGTCATTGTGCACTATTTGATTATAAATTGAACACTGGACGGATAAATTTCACTTTTTTTCTCTTTAATTTTGAACGCTTGTGCATTTTTTTAAAGTTTGAAAAGCAAATATAACTGTATAAATCACGTTTTCAACATCATCAGGCAAACTGAAGGAAAATTTACCATTTTTCAGAAAATGGTGTAAGTCTACCGTGCATCTCTTCATGACACATTTCCTAGGATCTTGTCATCGAGGAAAACGTCTTCTTTAACAAGGGAGCGATACTTGGTAGTCTGATATGAGAGCAATAAGATTCAACTAACTGAAGTCAACATATATTATCATTATCACTATTATTATTATTATTATTATTATTATTATTATTATTATTATTATTATTATTATTATTGTTAACATGGAAATATCAACAACAAAATCTAAAGTTATGGCCTTTCAAGGTAATTCCCAGTAAGAAGTAAAATTTGTATTCAGAATTCAATATTAGAGCAAGTTAATTCATTTAAATACTTAGGATATAATCTAACTTATAATGAGGAATGTGATATATCCTTTAAAATACAAAACTATAATAAAGCTTTAAGAATTATCAACCAAGTTTTTAAACCATCAAAAATGCACAGACACACAAGAATGAAAATCTATAAAATTCTTGCTAGACCCATAATCTGTTATGGCAGTGAAGCTTGGACCATCAGAACTCAGGATGATCGTCATATTACAGCCATGGAGATGAAATTTCTGCGACGAACTGCAGGTTATAGCCTTCTAGACCACCAAAGAAATTCAACAATAGCCAGACAGTTAAACATCGTACCTATATCTGAATACCTCCAAGAATATAGAAACAATTGGCTAGCCCATATTCAGCGCATGGATTGTCACAGAATACCAAAACAAATTCTTCACTACATTCCTCGAGGCAGAAGATCTGTGGATCGACGTTTTCGGAGATGGCAGGGGACCGTAACGGGCCACTGGGCCTAATACTTGAAAGGACGATGATGATTATTATTATTGTTGTTGTTGTTATTATTAGTCTTAATTTTTCATATATTCTGTTGGGTTTATTTAAACGCTATTGCTTTTTTTCTGTAAACAGTTCTTTGGAGCTAAAATCCTGCATGCTTAGGTACTAACTAACTAATTTACTGGGTCTATCAAACCCGTAGGTTCCTGGCCGCGTGGACATAAGCACTCCATACACCCCTATCCTGAGCTAATGTTTTCCAATCATTCCCTGTATAATCTACTTCCCTCAAATCATGGATAATGTTATTCTCCCACCTAATTCTTGGTCTAGCAACTGGGCATTTTCCCACTGGTTTTCCTACCAGAAGCTTCCATGCACCTCTTTCATCCCCCATACATGTTCTGCCCATCGCAGTCTACGAGACTTAACTGTTCTTATTATATTTGGCTTCCTACACATATCATGTAGCTCACTGTTATTAGTTTTCTCGATTCACCTGTCTGTTCATCTCTCTTTGGTCCAAATTTTTTCCTAAGAACTTTATTCTCAAATATCCTTAATATTCTTTCCTCATTTAAAGTAAGAGTCAATGTTTCGCAACCATATAAGTAACTGGGAAAATAATAGTTTTATATATTTTCAGTTTAACGTTTTTTTAAAAGGAGTTGGGACATCAAGAGTCTCTGCAATGCATAATAGCATGAATTTCCAGAATTGAGCCTATGTATAATTTCTTTGTGCATCTCATTCCTATTTGTAATTATTGTTCCTAGATACTTAAAATCAGCCACTTCTTCAAAATTTCGTTCATTGGTTAGTAGTTGTCCATTTACATTATATAATGCATTTCTATGTGCGAATAGGCCTATATATTTAGTTTTATTTATGTTTACTTCCAGTCCCGATTTCTTAGTTTCATTCAATAGAGTGTGTGTGTTGTCCATTAGTATCTCCTCGTTATCGCTTAATAATACATCATCAGCTTAAACTAACAGCCAATTAATACCATTAAGTTGTAGGTCTTCTTCATTCTCTAAAGGTTTTATGGCATGCTCTAATACAAAATTGAATAGTAGAGGAGATAGTGGGTCTCCATGCTTTAACCCATTGTGAATTTTAAAAGTGTCCGAAAACTGTTTACCTACACCATTCTTAATAAAATTTAATGTTCGTTGCCGAAATACTAAAAACATGCTACTTAATACAAGTTTCCGGGGAGAAGTTTGATGTGAGAAATATTTAAAACAAATACCCTTCATTCGTAAATTTACAAATATAATTTTATAGAGTATTTTTTTTAGATATCATCTCTTGATAAATAGTATGAACTACGAATTTTGATTTCTTTATATAGAGTGGAAATAAAACGTTGTAAGTGCGAGATTTTCAATTATGAATTTCCATTCCGTTCCATTAATTTAGCTTAACCTCTCACCTTATAGGTACTTTTTACATGCTTCACGCTACCAAGACCTTATGGTGACACGACTTTTCGGGAGAGAGATTGTGAACTATGGACCACCACTTACTTTTTTACCACACAAGAACATGGAGGGCCTCTTCAAATGAGTTACTTTCTCAATGTCAGGACTTCCTCCGAGACAACAGAACATGAAGACGAAACACACCATTCACACACACACACACACACACACACATTCATACTAATAATACCAATTTATTTGGGGTAAATGTAGTCAAATTGTAACATAGACTTTGAATGGCAAATGCACTATTTTCTCAGTTAAAAATTGTACAGGCCTACAGAGGTTTGTGCTTTGTTTTATAAAGCTGGTATTGCCCTAATTCTCGTACAATGTATATGCACATAAAGTGAAAAATCTTTTTTTTCTTTTATGTTTTTTTTTCGATAAAATTGAGCAATACACGTCTGCAATGTTACTAATTATCCGTGTGTGAAATTAATCTTGTTCTTCTTGCAAGCCCATGTTTCCCTTAACAGAGATTTAGGCGCTCTCCCCCTACAGGGAAGAATTTGAACCTTACTGATTTTGTTACACTTGTTTTCGTACAGATGTCATTTGAGTGGTCCGTGGTCAGCGTTCCGCCTCATACTGGCATCTAGGAAACCAAGGTAGTACTAGGATGGGAAAATTCGATAAATTTTGCTTAGAGGCCTTTTCATTCAGGCTTAAGGATCTTTTACGAGCCTGAAAATCTTCAGACTCGGGACCCACGGCTTAAAGTCCCTCCCGGAGGACTTGCTCCTTGGATTTTTCCATCCTAAAAAAAAATCATCGACCCCGGTCGGGTTTGAACCTGCGACCCTCGGGACCAGAGGCAAGGAGCATAACCACTAGTCCACCGCGGCCGATATTGTGAAATTAATAACAGATGTAATTTTGTTTTGAATCTATTGATTAGTTTTTTTGTTAAACACTAAGAGAACGAAATGATATGAGATCAAAATATATCAAAGTAAAAAAATAATTTTCGTGTCTCCTATTTATTATGTGTGCCCCGCGCCGTAGCCGAGTGGTTAAGGCAAGAAGCCTTGGCGCAGAGCTACGGGACTTGCGCTGGTTCGAGTCCCCATGGGGAAAGAAATGTTCTCATGAAATTTCGGCCAGTATGGGACTGGTGCTCACCCAGCATCGTGAGGCATTTGAGTAGCTACAATAATTAGCAGCTCCAGGTTGAGAAGACCAGCTATAATGGCTGGGGGAACCGACATGCTGACCACATGTCACTCCTACACTTGCTAGATGATCGTACACCTCCATGATTAACACGTGTGGATGTGAGACCAGCAGCCGGATAGTAGGCCAAGGGCCTTCTAGGCCTGTCGCGCGTAGAGTTATTTATTATGTGTAAATCAGGTAAGTGCTCACGATCGTTGTAAATAGTGTAATTTTCCTCACAAACCTAAGCATGACCCTAAGTCTAAGACATTTTCCAAGGAATTCCTACTTAAATCTGCTCAAATATATTGTTTGCACTCTGTATATTAAATATAACGATATTACATCTAAAGATGGAAGTCGTCTAATATAATTATTGTAATTGGATATGCACAAAATATACTGATTGAAATTCTAGTACATATGCTACTTGTCCGCCCTAAGGCTTGGGGTCAATGTAAGGTCACTGGGACCAAATGGTCACAATGGGTGAAAGGTCATATAGCCTTTGGATAAATACGTGACATAGTGGGCGAAAAAAAGACACAAGGTCGGAAATAGAGGAGATGTTTCATCGACACATTAAACAAGGGAATGGATATTTTCTTAAATAAGACTTATAAGTATGTGTCTATGCTTTACTGTCCCCAACATTATTAGGCACAATGCACTCACATTGTTGTAGAACTTCGGAATATAGTTTTAGAGATATTATATGAGACGTTGCGGATATTAGGGGCGAAATTTCTCGGAGAACCACTATAGCTTAAATACGAGTAAGCAAGTCGAGTTCGCTCTTAATATCCGCAACCCCTCATATCCAAGTCTTATCGAATTGAAAATTAAACTTTAACAGCTTTGATAATAATTATAGGATATACAAAATTTCAATTATATTTATATAAAATATATGTATTAAGGTATTATGAAGGGTACAGGGGTAAGACAAGGTTTTCTTTTTTGTCGAAATAGAGTTTGAGGTGTCATTAGATTCTCCATGGAAAGCGCTGCCATTTAGAAGTGTGGCACTATGTAACGTAAGGTTAGTCCTGGGTTTATTTAGCTACAAATGTTTGCATACGGATAAGGTAGTATGAATGTTGTACAACTAAAAGTACGGTTTCTAGGTTTCAAAGAAAAAGTGACTTACCTGGTTTTTCCCTGCATCTATCATCATCAACATCATCCATGCAAACATTAGGCCATGTCCCCTGTTACGGTCTCAAAGAGGAATTTTCCATCCAGCTCTTTTTTGGACATCCAAGCGATCTTTTCCCTTAAGGGTAGTAACGAAGCATAGTTTTTGGAATTCTGAGAGATGGCATTCGTTGAAGACGGGCTTTCCAGTTGTTCTGGTAGTTTTGTATATGTTGGAGAATGGGTTATACACCCAACTGTTCTATTATTTTCTTATTGCTTTTATGGTCCCCCTTTGTATAACCTGCTGCAAGGCGCATAAATTGCATCTCATTTGCTGTGATTTGGCATTCAACTCTTCTTCGTGTTTCTCTACCATATATTAATACTGGTCTTGCAAGAACTTTATAAAGTCGTAATCTTGTGTTCTTTTGCACTAAAGATGGTTTCATAATACTGTTTGTATTTATAAGTGTACGAATGATAGGCCATATTTATTTAGTAAAGAAGCTGAACTTTTAAACTATTATTTTTAATTGTATTGATATTCATATAATACATCAAAGACAACTGCCCCAATATTACAAAAATATATATGCGTGTTATTACTGAGGTGCAACTTTGTATATATTCTTCTTCTTCCTTCCAAGTATTAGGCCAAGGCCTGTTACGATCCTATAGAAAATTTTCCCTCCAGCGTTTCATAGGACGGCCCAGTTTGGTCGTCATATGTTTGATCCTTCCGGGAAATTCTCGTATAAGACTTGAAAGCATAATAATAGTCCTCTTCGATTGATTGCTGGCTAAAGGAAGGTAAGACCAGTGATGGGGCTGCCATCTTATAGCATCTGGTCAGGATTTTTTGGAGAAGAAAAGAAAATAAAGGAAAGAAGAAATGGAAGAAAGGACAGACTCCCTAGCCCTTGGATGCCCTAATAGTGTCGGAGTCGAAAAAACAAGAGTTAACCAAGAGAGGTTAGATAGTAAAGTTAAAAGAGTCTGGTATAAGTAAGTGGAAGAAAGGAAGAAGTACCAGATCGGTTAAAGATAAAAGTAAGGAGCAAAACACAAGTAAGTGGAAACAATGTTTTGCTCAGCTTGGGCACCTTGTGGTCGCCATCCACATATCCCCTAGATGGGGACCCCTGAGGGACCATATATTCATAGCCATAGCTGTTAATCAATAATACTATGTAGTAAGTTATATATTATTATTATCGACACTTATTTTTTTAATTGCAAAGTGAGCTGCGAATACAAAATTGCTCCTCAGTAAACGACCTGATTTTTTTCTTAATATTGAGACATATATATTAGATAGTTCTCTTTGGTGCATTAAATAAATATCAGTAAAATTAAACATTGTAGTTACGCTGATTTTAAGTTTTTTTTTCTATTTTTGGAAAAAAAAAACTCATGAATCCAGGTATTTTTAATTATAATTGTTATTTTATATAGACGCTTTAATATGTAAGATTATATATATATATATATATATATATATATATATTATATATATATGTTTTTTAAATAATTTTATGAAAAAGTGAACATGATGAAATTAATTTTGGTAAAGAAATTCCAACCTAATATTTATCTCGTCGACTGAGGGAAACCATAAACTTCAGTCTGGTTACTCGACACCGTTGTTTGAACATAGGACCTCCCAAATACGAGTTTCAAACGGTACCGCCTGAGCCAACTCGCTTGGTAGATGCTATCTACTAAATTTGGACGAAGTAAAATATATTGTTCTAATTAATAAGTAAATTAATGCTTGTCTAATTGTTATTTAATATGATTACTATTGAAGTACTTATGAAGAAAGTTATCACTTATGACAAATAGGTCTAATATTTATTACTAGGAGCAAACAAAATAATTTAAATTTTAAGTCGATTTGAGTTTTATTATGTTTAATAACATCGATTTTGAGACTGTATTGATAATAATAATAATAATAATAATAATAATAATAATAATAATAATAATAATAATAATAATAATAATGATAATAATAATGATGATAATAATAATAATAATAATAATAATAATAATAATAATAATAATAATAATAATAATAAATGTATGTATTCATTGAAATTGACTCTCATGATAATACTATTAAGAAATATTTTGTTCCATTGAGGTTATTGTTAAATGTTTAAAAAAGAACAAAATGTTGTACCTGTTATGACAGTCTTCTTTAGCAAATAATATTTGTATAAAATATTCAGCTAGGCCTTTCAGAACAGCTTTGAAAATGGAACCGGTTCCGAAAGGCCTAGCTGAATATTTTGTACAAATATAATTTGAGGAAGACTGCCACAACAGGTACAACATTTTGTTGTTTTTTTATAGTTAATGATAATACTATTCATTCTCATTATTCATACATTACACTATCACAGCGAGTATTCACGTTTTATGATTATATATATATATATATATATATATATATATATACATATAGATGTTATAACTATATTTTTGACATTTGGCAATGAAGGCAAATGTGATATGAAAAGAAAAATGAATGCTTGAGTCGAGATTTGAACCCGAGTGTCTAAACTCAGTACGTTTAGCGCCCTAACCATTTGAGCCACTCAATCATTCCAATACAAACATACATTTTTCTTATGTATGTAGTATTCTCATACCAATACAAATTGTATGATAGTACTACATATATAAGAAAAATGTATCTTTGTGTTGGAATACTTGAGTGGCTCAGATGGTTTGTATTAGATACTATTTGTATTAGTATGAGAATACTACATATATAAGAAAAATGTACGTTTGTGTTGGAATGGTTGAGTGGCTCAGATGGTTAGAGCCCTAAACGTACGGAGATTAGACACTCGGGTTCAAATCTCGACTCAAGCATTCATTTTTCTTCTCATATAATATATATACACTAAATATTCTCTAGCTGAGGTGTGGAAATAATTAAACCTTTAATTTAAAAACAACTTAAACCAACTCATTTAATAATTACATCATATTTTAGAATACATTGAGAATAGTAAATTAAGATTGATAGGAATAAGTCCGTGTTTTTAATGCAATGAATTGGCAGGTCTTATTAATTAATGTTATAAAACAGTGAAAAATAGCGAGAAATATCTATAAATAAATAGTTATCACTTATAACGATGTTATAATAAGATAAGATATCCTTAACGTATTACAGTCGAAAGGAAGAAATCAATATTAAATTACAGTAGATAGGAATTATATTAAGAAAGTGTTATGAAGCAGTTGGAAAGACTGAATATTAAATTGGAATCCACGAAAGAATACAGGAAGAGGAAGATTGATACAGCTTCAAAAGTAAAAGTTTTTTATATAAATTGCAAATGAATGGGAAAACATAGAAAGATATTAAGAATTTGGCACAGAATAGGACCTGATAGAGGCTTCTTGTGCATGTCCTTTGGTCCTTCTTGAAGATAAAGGAGATTGTTATATTGATGCATCGTATATGTTTCATGTTTATAATGCTAAGTTTTGTCTTATTCTTGAATTTGTAGCATTAATAGAAAATACTAACGGAATTTATTGTACAAATTGTTATTCTGTATCCGAGCTAAGTTCCAGGTGTACCGTAATCAAACTTGCATAAAGTATTACTCCGTCTATTGGGGGAACCGTGGTACAACTTTTACCCGTCATAAAATGGTACCAGTATTTAGTAACTTCCATTTTTTATTCATATATGACAAAAATTACATATGGACCTACCTAATCAGACGTTTACGCGCTCTCCATGATGTCAATAGATATCCTTTATTTGCATTTTCATTAGCTATACAAGCAGAACATACGCGCCATGCTGACTTACCTGTAAATTCTGCTGTTATTTTCACCACATCCTCGATGGATAATGTAGAATATTTTTCACTAAACTGTTTGAAATCATTCAAAATAATATGTTTATCTCCGCTATTCAAAGGTTTTCCTTTTTGATGCTTCAAAAATGTATAAGAGAAGCAGCTATTTGAAACAATTGAAATTCGTAACAAAAATGATATAATTATTTATTTATTTATTTATTTATTTATTTATTTATTTATTTATTTATTTATTTATTTAGTCTAATGCCACTAGTTGTCTTTTATGACATTTTCGGCTTTCTCCCCTGGCATTGGCGGAATTGTAATCCATTTCTTATGTTGGGGCACCTGGAAGGCGGAGTTACGTTACCCCGATGGTATGATGTGATAAATGATCATGAAGCGCCAGGAGAGTTCTTAACTTGAACTTAACCTAAATTCCAGACCTCGGGCAACCACAGGAATAATTCCCTTTAAGGAAAAAGTCTGTTTTGAGCAGTAATCGAACCCGGGACCTTATGAACAGTAGCCAGGAACGCTGACCAGTAGCCCATGAGGCTGGTCATACTTACTTATTGTAATCTATTAAAATTGTAATTATATATTTCAAAATTCTCCCATATAACTTATATATTTTATTATTTTTATTTTATTATTTCTAGTGTTAAAGAGCGATTTACATTTTCTTACACGCTTAAAAGGTAAACAGTTATTTTCCCAATGAAAACGTAGTCCATACATCTGGTTTGTTTACATTACAACTGGAAATTAGCTCGAGAGAGGTATAATTACTGTATTCAACTGCATAACAACTCTTGTTTGGCTATAAAGAGTATATCCTTTAAATATAAACAGAAGTAGTGAAACTTTTTTCATCCTCTATTTCATTCTAATTTAGATGTTTTGAGTATATTAAATAAGCATTAAAATGCTTATCAAGTTGCATAGCATCACGCTTTAGAGCATTATGAAATCACATTGTGTGGGGAAATTTTATTACATCTGGGAGAATGTTCCCATGTCTATATGCAAGATTGCGGGAAATCGTATTGTTAAACACTAACCAGGCCACATATGCCCGTAAGTACATTGTTCTCAGTCTGTAATAATGTAATTATATTGGTAAAGAAGGTTAGTTTAAGGTATTTTCATTATATTAGTGTCGAGCGATCTGATGATATCGTGATAGCGTAATGAAATACCCTATAATTAAAGCTGAGATGTTTTAAAGCTTTTATGTAAGAACGACTAAAGGTATTTTGTTCTTTTGAAAGCTGCGTTTGTTCCCAAACTTGTATTTCTCGTTATCTAGTGGCACAATTACCTAGAGGGGACCAAGATAATTTAACCAAGTGTATTGACCTTAAGTCAGCTATGTCAAGGACGAAAACGAGATTCCTAATTCCTGTTTTAAAATTAGACTTGGCGAATGTGAGTGTTTTAAGAGGCTGTACATCACACTAAGAGATTATGCCTATATATATATCGCTTATATAGACCTACAGGGTGAAGAAAAAACTGCACTTTCGAACTTCATTACGAGTTTTGTAAGAAAATTTAAAGATAAAATGTCCTGAGAAAAATTTCATTAAATGCTTCAGTTCTTAATTGAATGAAGATGTAAAATTGCAATTTGTGGCGTTTACGAACATATGAATTTCTAATCACATACTTATGAGACTTGTGACCGACTATTTGAACATCTGCTGTATTATTTTTTATAACAATATCAATCTATCTGTCCAGGAATATGAAGTTTGTCAATACCATTACAGTATTTTTAATTTAATGTTGGTACATTAGACAAGGTTGTCCACTATTAACCACGCTTTTTAAAATTTATTTCGACGACATGATAAGATCATGGAAGCAAATGACGACTGTGGGAATTAACTTAGGAAATATAGTAATAAAAACAGTAGGCTTTGCAGATGACCAGGTTCTAATAGCAAAAAGAGAAGACGAACTACAAAGAATGTTATATAAACTAAATGAAATATCAAAAAAATACAACATGGAAATATCCTCACAAAAATAAAAAAACAATGCCTTCAAGGGTGCTCATCCAGTTCGGACAAAGATAATGTTAGAAAATAAACCGATAGAACAAGTGGTAAGATATAACTTCCTAGGTTGCGAAATATCATATACAGCAGAAACAGATATAAATAACACAATAAATAAGTTTAATTATATAACAGGTGTTCCTGTTTAGTGTACACACTAAAAAGAACTTTGAAAAATAAAGCCAGGAAAGAATCTATAATGAAATTATACAAGACATTGGCAGTGCCTATTATTACTTATGGATCCGAAACATGGGCAATGACAACACGACAATCTTCCAGGATACAAAGCTGCTGAAATGAGATTCCTCAGACCAATAGCAGGATATCAAAGAACAGACAAAAAACATAACACAGAAATAAGACAACTAAAAATAGAAGAATTAAACTCAACAATAGAGAAATACATAACAAACTGGAAAGAACACTTGGCAAGGATGACTGAGAATAGAATACCAAAAGCAGCATACAACTATTCACCACGAGGAAAGAGAAGCTTGGGAAGACCAAGGAAAAGATTGAAAGAGCAGCAATTGGGAGCCGAAACAGGCTAGTAAATAAGCCTAAACCGTGAAGAAGAAGAAGAAGATGTTGGTACATTTTACTGTAAATCTTAAAATAGATGCTTTTAAAAGTGGCATGTGGTTATAAGTGTGGCATTTATTAACATAATAATAATAATAATAATAATAATAATAATAATAATAATAATAATAATAATAATAATAATAATAATAATAATTTAATATGTAAGCCTATATTTTCCCTTTATAGAGATTTAGGCACTCTCCCCCTACAGGGAAGAATTTGAACCATACTAATTTAGTTACACTTGTTTTCGTATAGATGTCATTTTGAGTAATCCGTGGTCAGCGTTCCGCCTCATACTGACATATAGGAAACCAAGGTAGTACTAGGACGGGAAAATTCGGTAAATTTTGCTTAGAGGCCTTTTCATTCAGGCTTAAGGATTTTTTATGAGCCTGAAAATCTTCAGACTCGGGACCCACGGCTTAAAGTCCCTCCCGGAGGACTTGCTCCTTGGATTTTTCCGTCCTAAAAAATCCATCGACCCCGGGACCAGAGGCAAGGAGCATAACCACTAGTCCACCGCGGCCGACATATAATAATAATAATAATAATAATAATAATAATAATAATAATAATAATAATAATAATAATAATAATAATAATAATAATAATAATAATAATATTAATAATAATAATAATAATAATAATAATAATATTAATAATAATAATAATAATAATATTAATAATAATAATAATAATAATAATAATAATAAGCTTAACTTAAATTGAGTTATTTGAGAGTTTATCATCTAGTCACCAACGAAATCAAGATAGCTCTGTTGCAAAAAAATATTACATTACATAGATAGCCTATAGGCTATAAAGTATTCACCGACAAACTTTTAAGGAACGATATTTATTTATTTAGTCTGGTGGAGTTAAACCATGTGGTCTTCTCTTTCACTCACCAGGACAATCATGCTACATTAAAATACAGCAATCACATTAATATTAGATACCTTACGAAACGATTGACAAAACTGAACAAAAATAAAATAAAAATCTAATAACATGATAAAGTTAATAACAATTAAAGTTAAAACTAATAATAAAATATATACTTAAGAATAATATTCCGTATCATGAAAAAATGCAAAGTAAGATAATAAAATTAATGAATTAATATGTTGGTTACATAAAATGCATCAGCTTTAAATATTGATAATTCTAAATACAATTTGATAAAACAAAATAAAATAATCAACTTTTATATGTTAAATATTGAAAACATCCTAACAGTAATGCACAGAGAAAATAATCCAGCGAAGATAAACGTACTCGAGGAGATGGAAATCATGAAAGCAGTTCACAACAATGACCTTCTGATAAACGAAAACGAACCCAATACATGTAACCCCCTCTACCAGATCTTCAGTGAAACACCAGTTTTGAATCCTGCCGATGATGGGACTAGTCCCGAAAGTGCTACAGTTAAATAACTAATAAAGTTGAAGAGACGGACCTTTCAGGTGAATATTCCATAATTTTATATTTTAATTTTAAAGTAAAATAAAATATTAATGGTTAAAATAATAGTAAAAGAGCAATATTTGTGTTATATCCCTTGAAGTCTGAATTAAGGTAATGTAAACGTAGGCATACGTGTTCAGTTACAGTTCATTACTCACGAGAAAACTAACGGTCCTGTAGAGGAGGAGAGAGGAATTTTTACAATTATAAACACAAGTGCATCTACATGTATAACCACGGCATCGGCATTGTCACAATTCATCTCAGCGACCACGAAAACTACGGATTCGGCAATTATCTCGGTCATTTTGGACAAATTATTTTTCACCCTTCTCACCCCCATACCGATAGCGAAAGCTTAGACTTAAACGGTATCAGGAATGATACTATAATCTCAATAACCCCGAAATAAGTATTCGACTCTATAATTGGTCGCATACATGTCTCCCTCTAAAAAGGTTAGGTCAAACTTGGGCTTGAATATCATCGGGACTGTGATCAATAATCTTAGCGAGTCGGAAAAATACGTATTCAACTCTAATCTCTATCACTTTTTGAAATGTATTCTTCGTCCCTTCTCACCCCATAGGACTGATGAGGTCGAATATGGGCTTAAATATCATCGTAATTGTTACAACTGCTTACAACTATGGATTCGTTACTTGGCTTCGCCAATAAATGTAATATAAAAGTAAAATGAGGTATTAACTCAAATAACAATATAATTATAATTTATTATTTATCAGTAGTATCATAAATTATAAGAATAATTTTGGTTATGCATCTAAGTAACTCACTGACACTCTCTAACCCATAGGTTCATGGCCGCGCGGACATAAGCTCTCCAGACATCCCTATCCTGAGCTAATGTTTTCCAATCATTCCCTGTATAATCTACTTCCCTCAAATTATAGTGAATATTATTCTTCCACCTCATTCTTGGTCTACCAACTGGGTATTTTCCTCTGGTTTTTCCTACAAGAAGCTTCCACACCCTCTTTCATTCCCCATTCGTGCCACGTGTCCTGCCAATCGCAGACTGCGAGACTTAACTTTCTTTATTATATGTGGCTTCCTATAAAGACAATGTAGCTAATTGTTAATCAATTTTCTCCGTTCACCTGTCTGTTCATCTCTCTTTGGTCCAAAAATGTTCCTAAGACTTTATTCTCAAATACTCGTAAAATCCTTTCCTGCCTTAAAGTAAGAGCCGATGATTCGCATCCACATAATATAACTGAGAGAATAACAGTTTTATACAGTAAAACTTGCTCAAAGCGGAATCACATGGGACCAATTTTTTCCACATTAGACAAAATTCCGCACTATAAAAAACTAAAACTTATTGATAATCTTAGATTATAGAGTACCATATATGTCTTTTTACGTACCTTGGATTAATTGTAGTTCCGCTGCCGTTGGAAAGTGAAGTATAGTATGTAAGAGCGACGGTAACGCGCGAAAAAAACAGTCGCGTTTCGTCAGCGTTAAAAATGTCTCTCATGCGCCTATCCTGAATTTAAAGTATGCAGTTTCAGTTTCCGTTCACTAACTACACTTTCGTCCACATCCTTTGATTTCCCGCAAATTTCATTCCACACTACATTGTGTCGTCTTTTAAAACTGTCCAGTCAACCTGAAGATGCCTTGAAATCGTTAATCCCCAGGGATTTAGCAGCAGCTAGAGCTTGACTTCGGAGCATCGATCCGGAAATTAGGAGATGTATCTTCAATCACTTTCACTTTTTCGTTTAATAACAATGATACATACGTTTTACCAATCTTTGTCCCGTAAATTCAGAATGCTACCTGTGAAAGATCAGTCTCAGAACTTAAAATAATGTAAGATATAACAGTGCAATGGTTATTTGTAAGACAGATATATATGTTTCGCATTACGGATGTGCAGTGAAGCCGGAAGAAAATTTCAGGTGTAGGTAGAATCTCCACTTCACCCAACGGTAGGAATAATTCCTTTTTTTTTTTTGCCTAACGGGAATTCAATTGAAGTGAAAACGCACTTCTCTCTCTGTCTTTCCGCTTTATAGAATGTTTTTTTTTCATGAATTGTGTAGAAATATCATTTCGTTTTCGCGTTGGACAGATTCCTTTTATGCAAAATAAATACACGTAAAATTACTATTATTTCGCTGGGACCAATAAATTTGTTCACATTGAACAGATTTCCGCATTATTCACGTTCCGGATTAAACGAGTTTTACTGTATATTTTTAGTTTAACGTTTATTTGAAAGGAGTTGGGACGACAAGACCTCTGTAATGCTTAATAGCACATGCAAGATAATATATTTATTGTTAGTTTTTATTTTAATTATTTTTGTGCTGTATGTATTTTGTGTGTATGTGTGGTACGTTGTTATACATAGGCCTACAAACAATTTTAAACTGTTTAATCTCTAAAATCTAGCGAAGGGCACGTTTACTAAATCTTCAAAAGCGTGAGTAAATTTATTACGGATGAAAGCTTGAACTTGAGATAACAGTCGAGGAATTCTCAACACCAACCGGGAATATTAAATTGTTATAAAACATTAGAATACGCTATTCGTGTATTAATCTCACCAATAGCTTGCGTATCCATTATATTTTGCTTCAAAGCTTGTTGATTATGTCAGTAGTTTAAAGCATCATTGATATAAGTCTCCAACAGGAATGTCTGCACTGTGTATCGAACATTTTGTGGACGTGTTAGAGCAAAATCATTATATGTACAACTTCATATTTACCTGTTCGAGTTAAGACCTTAACATCTGGGAAAATTACACGGATGTTAACAATTAGCAATCTCCCATAATACGCAATTTAGAGCTTATAATGAACGTAAAAATATAAAAAGTAATAAAAATAAAAAATAAGCCTAAAACTTAATTATTCGAATATAAACTTCATAGCTTTATAGAGGTAAAGGTAAAGTGATACCACAAGAAGTCTTTAATTAAAATCCTTGGTGCCACTTCTGCAGACAACCGGTCACGAGATGTAACCCGGTAGTTAGCCCTTCTTAAGGGACGTTTTTATCTCCAAAATATGCGTCGGGTACTCGTTTCTTCTAGAGAATGAGTCGATCAGGACCATGGTGTGCCAGGAGGTATAAGCCAGTTTTAAAAATCCCGATTCCATAGGGAATTCAATCCGCTAGCTTCTGACTTTTATCATATTGTCTAAATCAACTATGTTACTTCGTGTCCCAACGAAATATATAGTAAATCTTGGACTTGATTATTCTCATATATTATACATTGTTTAAGGGAGTGTTCAATACGTTTATTGGCTAATTCCGAAAATATGAATCCATTGAGGTTGTTCTCATGAGATTTTTTTAACTTTTTACAATCTTCATCCATCCTACTTAGTACATACGGATATATATATATATATATATATATATATATGTGTGTGTGTGTGTGTTTTTTGTGTGTGTGTGTGTGTGTGTGCGTGTTTGTGTGTGTGTTTGTATGTGTTTATGTTTGTGCGTGTGTGTTTGTGTTTGTGTGTGTGTGTGCGTGCGCGTGTGTCAATTTTTTCGGAACCAAGTTCGACATATAATCCCTAGCAATCAACTAAGAAAAGCAAGATCGAGTTTATTAAACAGCAAAATCTAACCTTTAGGAGAGGAGACTTACCTAAATGCCGAGTTTTTAAAAATCGCTATGACGGTCCCTATGTTTGTTTTCTCGAAACCTATTAGATACATACGATATTTAATTTAAATAAATATATGTTCAGTAAACTAGCAAACTAAACCATACATTTAACTTGCTGATGAATCGCTTAGTTTACGCAGTTCGTGTGTCACGGATTTTTAAAAACCTTTTTAAGCCGGGAAGTCCTTGATGTAAAAGGGCAAAAAATTCTAGAGACGAATAATCGAGACGCGGAAGGATGAGAAATAATGAACTATTCGGTACATAGATAAAGCCAGAGTTATTTTTTGATATTGTGTTTAAGTTGTGGTATGTATATACTGAAATGAGTAAAATGGAATTTCCTATGAAGTAATCTGAAGCAGATTTTAGCCTCTGTTCAACATTATAATTAATCATGACAATTTAACCTTTATCTACCATATTATTTGATGATGCACACCCGCTAAGAATGGAATGACACGTTGTATATGGTTATTAAATCGTAATTTGGTAAAATGATAGAGATCCTTGACGTAGAATATTAACCTGTAGCATAATACTCTATAATAGTATATCTCACTTTGCCAAGGCGAACTTTCTATAGACTGCAGACGTCCTAGAGATATATTCATACAAATGATTTTATGATATGTTGCCTTGGTATTCCCAAGTTTGAGGTCTTTCCTCTGGCCAATGAATTTAGTATTTAATATCAAATATTGAAAAAAAACTTCTTCCGCGCCGTAGCCGAGTGTTTAAGGCAAGATGCCTTGGCGCAGAGCTACGGGACTTGCGCTGTTCGGGCCTCCATGGGGGAAGATATTTTCTCATGGAATTTCGGCCAGTATTGGGACCTGTGACCACCCAACATCGTGAGGCATTTGGGTAGCTACAACAATTAGCGGCTCCAGGTTGAGAAATCCAGCTATAACGGCTGGGGGACCCGAATCCATCTCTACTATTCAATCAATTTCTAGGCCGGACAGTCGGTTTGTATAAAATAACTCTCTTCATTAACTATGTGTAGGGAGGTATTTTATTTATTTAACAGTCACTATTTAAGTTACTACCTTTCATCCTGATTTTCACTATTAACTATTATTTTCCTTAATGTTACCATGAGTAATTTTGTACGATAAATAATAACTTAACTTTACAGTGTTGTAAACACGTTTTGTACTGTTTTAAACATTTTGCAACGATCTTCAAGCTTTCTTTACAATATTTACATATTTACGTAAAACATGATCGTGGATACATTACTTCTTACTACTTTGCCATGTAGTTCCAACGTTGCCAACATTTGAAAATAATTTCAAACCATATTTAGTGTTAGTGTACGTAAAATTAGTTTATAGTTTATTAAATAGTACGCATGTAAATTGTTTCCTTAGGTTAGGAAATGGGAAGTTGGTTTACATACAGAATAGTTCAGTGACAAACTTCCGGATTCAAAATAAAATAAGAGTGGCAAACTTTTCGTATTAAAAATAAACATACAGTTCCATGTTCCAGAAAATCTATGAAACATATTTATCGAATCATGGTATCATAGAGGAGTGTAAATATTAAATAAAATAATAAATATGTCGTATGTGATTTCTCGTTTATTATGATTATATTCCCTTCTGCTAATATACATACAAGTATTTCTAAGCATTCAGCTTTGCGCCAGCTTTAAATAGAGAAGGCCGAGTCTGAAGACTTGAAAGGGTTTACAAGCCGCTTGGTCCATTCCGGTAGGTCTATGGAACTTCTTTATTTCAAGCAAAAGCTTGCGGGCCGCAATAATTCGACTCGCAAGCGACCTCTATTTACCATGTATTCAATCTCTGTGTTCATCTTACAGTCAAATCGCTGTTTTCCCTACACTGAAATGTATTTGTTTCCAATGATCTTTATAGGAAGCCGGATATAATAAGAACAGTTAAGTCTCTTAGACTGCGATTGGCAGGATATGTGGCACGAATGGGGAATGAAAGACGTTCATAGAAGCTTCTTGCAGGAAAACCAGAGGGAAAACGCCCAGTTGGTATACCAAAAATGAGGTGGGAAAATGACAACTATGATTTGAGGGAAGTAGATTATACAAGGAATGATTAGAAAGCATTATCTCGGGATAGGGATGTATGGGGAGCTTATGTCCATGAACCTACGGGTTCGATAGTGCCAGTGAGTAAGTAAATAAGTGTGCATTCAGATATATGTTGCCATGCATTCGCATCGTTGTGTTTTCCATGCATTTAAATATCTGTGTTTTACATGCATTCAAATCTCTGGTTTTGCCACGAATTCAAATATGTCTTTGCCACGCATTCAAATCTCTACTTTTCTCATGCATTCAGATCTCTATAAAACATGTATATTGAGCTGTGTTTATCACTTATGATAATTTTATACGTAAAATGATTTTTTTCACTAAATAAATTCTTAATCAGTATTAATATGCCTAATAATAATAATAATAATAATAATAATAATAATAATAATAATAATAATAATAATAATAATAACAACAAACTATACCTGAATATTACTCTCAAGATTTAAAATATTAGCTAACCTTTACAAACCGAGGATTTTAACTATATTGTACTCGGGTCCGTGATTTTTATCCATACAACTTATTTCTTTCTGTTGCTTCATCCTGTTATAGTGATATGCAAAACATTGACATTGACACGTATTATTTTGTAGGAAGGTATCATAAAACGTCAGTGCGAGAGTGAATCTTTATAATTA
This sequence comes from Diploptera punctata, assembly GCA_030220185.1. Taxonomy (NCBI): domain Eukaryota; kingdom Metazoa; phylum Arthropoda; class Insecta; order Blattodea; family Blaberidae; genus Diploptera; species Diploptera punctata. The sequence continues at coordinate 875,435 of JASPKZ010007151.1, forward strand.
GATTACTTCAATAAAATTGTATATTTAAAGTTTTAATATAAACTGTCAACACTTTTTTATTGAGTATCTAGGAAACTGACTTTGTCATTTTCTAATGTGACTTACCTGCTATTATATTTTGATATTTATAGGCCTACGGGATTCTTAATTATTGCAACATGAATGCACTATGGTTAGAAATAATATCATCACTATCCACTGACGAGTGCTAATGGAAAGGTGAAATCATAGTCTAGAAAATAAGAACTAATTTTATCCTTTTGTATTCCATGAGCATTTTAACCAAACATGCATTGAACTCAGTCCTGATAGATCAAATAAATCCTTATACTTCAATCCACTACACTGCATATTTGTTCTTAATTTTTTTAAGTCATATATTCTATATCAATATGTATTTTATATTATATTCTTATGAAGAACTATGCTTAACTTTAGAGAGAAGAACTTATGTTTAATCCCTTACAGTACTGATGCGTACATTCTGTCCACTCTATAAATCTTTACTGCCACTATGTTGTTCCTTAGTTCTTTACGAAAGTGTACTGTTATCTTTAAATAAGAAAGTTATGAGCCCCATTATATTATGATATTATACCAAAGAAAACTACTTTCCGTTGGCTAGCATTTGAATTGTGATGTTTTCCATGGATCATTGCTTACAGGAATTCGTGCCCTCCCTAATGTGCTTGTTCATAATAAAAATAATACGTACTACATACGTAATTTAAGTATGGCACAAACACACCTTTATACTTTTGTAGTTTAAGTATTCTGCTCTCTACTCGTACTTTCTCCAATATACAAATTTACTTTTTTTTATATTTCAGACGCTTGAAAATGTTTAGTCATATGGCCTCCAAGATATTTGAGTCTACTTTTTGGAGTCCGAAATACAACTGAAATTAATTTTAATGAATTTTGAAATGATAATTCATAATTCTGCGATATTTATGAGGATGTCTACCGCAACAGTAGTCGAAACGTCGAGTTTCAACTAAATTGTACCACGGCCATTTAGGCCGGAAAACCAACTAAACATCATTGTATATTTATTTCATTTTGAGCCTAATATTTTGCTAGAAAGTTACCATGGTATTGAAAAACTCCTAAACAAGAGGCTGTTCCATTCAAACATTCTCTATTTGCTGTATAAGAACTGGGCCATCAGGATTTCTATTTTTATTTATCATTGGAGACTTAAGAAGGGTTGTCCCTGCAAATTCATCAATTGAATTGACCTTCGTGATATTATATGCAGTGATAAATATCAACACAATATTTTTTTAAATTTTAATTTGTGACACAAAGTTTATAAGCGTTTTAATTATATTCTTTCCTCGAAGAACTCTAACTTAAAATACTTATATCATTTAATATATTTATCATAAATTAATGATTATATTTTTAAATACTTGTTTGTTGCTCCTAGATCGGCTCCCGATGGATTCAGTATTTTATTAAATTCCTCATCCGAGTAAATTTATAAATACACTGTAGGCTATATACTAATCAAAATATGTTTAATCCATCTACGATTTTACAAATTAGTATTTTATTTAACAACGCTCTTTAACTATTAAGGTCATTAGCGTCGTAGTTAAAATCTGAGCGTGAAACGGCCGAAATATTTTGCCCAGAGACATATTTTTTTTTTCAGATTGAGATTATTTTACGTGCCGTGAATGTACTACATGAGACCCAAGATTTTAGTGTTCTTCCGATGGAACATATGGTCAGAATAGTTACGTCCTGAAAAAAATGCATTGACTCCGGTTATTTCACGTGCCGTGAATGTACTACATGAGACCCAGGATTTTAGTGTCCTTCCAATGGAACGCATGGTCAGAATATTTACGTCCTGAAAAATGCATTGACTCCGATCGGTTTTGAACATTTGAACCTCGTAGCCAGAGGAGTAACTGGTCCATCAGGACCGGCGTGTTCTTTACTTATGGTATTATCCGTTTTGATGCAGTACGTTATAAATATGATTAAACAGTAATAACACTTTTGTTACATACGATTTATCCAGTGAAAGTTCTTTTTGTGCAGCGAGGCGCCTGTGATGACACTCAGAGGTCATTTCTCAATTCAATTAATATATGGTAATTGTTAATTTATGAATGAAATCCATTACGTAGATCCTTGAGCTTCCCATTTTTATGAACTCTCTCTACTAAAAAAAATATTATTTAGGCAGAAATTAAATCTGGAGTATTTTGTCCAAAAAGAAAATACTATACATAATGTATTTAGATAATTTTTAGTAGATCAACATATTCAGGATGGAATTAATATAAATGCACAGATTTTTGAGTTCGAATTACTTGGTGTAAAGTAGTATAAATATCCTACTTTCTATAGATCCTCGATTTTTCATATTCTAAGCAGAAGATAGGATGGTCAGAGTTTTATTGGTGAATAAATTAATATTAATGATAGTAATTTTCACAGACTTCTAAGGACATGAAGTTATTTTTTTTAATATTACGGTATGTACGTTATACGCTGTTTCAATATTACCAATTCTTACATAAGTTTTATTCTTACATTATTCTGCCTCATTTAAGTTAACTTTTCCCAATTCCATGGGACTTAAAATTACCAGGAGAAAAAAAAACTTGTTTTATGCCCATTGCTTATTGTGTGAATATCAAGTCATTATTCAAAATCATCAAAAATTAATCCAGAAATTAAATTCTATATTTTTGTGGAAACCATATATTTATTACCCAAAGCCTATAAAACTTTCTGATTGTATTTATGCCAAGTATTCCATACTTAACATTTTCAAACTTCCATTATGTATTTACGGTTGTAAGCTTAGGTTTCTTATTACATAATTTGTGTTGACTTCATGCTGCCTAATATTTTTCGTAGTAATCTTCTTATAATCTCAAATAACACGTGCATTATTCAAAAAGGTGTGTTAGACCAGTGTAAGTTACAGTGTCGTAACTTTGATGAAACTCTGTGCTTAGATTTAAATTTGATCAGACAGTAATTGTAGAGTTGGTTATTGAATGATACGTTTGTGGCAGAAGTTTGTCCTAGTTTCTCCTTGAATTTAATAGATGCTGAGAGCTCGTTTTTTCCAAACTTACAAATTCGTTCTCTCTATGCACAAGTAAACTCCTCGGATGTAAATGTCAAATACAGTTAGTGTGTTACAGATCATAATGAGTTATTGACTATTGCCAATTTGTACAGGATACTGTGTATAAAATATATTTTGATAACTTTAATGACTTTGGATAAGCTACATTAGCAACGTTTATGCCTTGGATAATTCTATACGTTATCAATTAGCGAATTCTGAAGAAATGAATCTATTCCGGTTGTTATTATGAAAATATTTTCCAAAATAAGGAAGACATCTTATCGATGCTAATTGTTTGTGAGAGACTCAAGCGGAATATCATATATGCGCCTACAGAAATTATTGTGAAAAAAAAAGAATATTTGGATTTTTGTGCAAACTGGTGATAAAGTTAGATGATTAAAGAAATTCGTCTAGCCTAACGTAACGCTATCCGCTATATCTGGTGTCAGAAGGAAATATATATATATATATATATATATATATGACGATCTGAACCCTTAAAACCCACAAAACCCACAATAGTGATATCTGGCGACAGAATATAATTCAATTTGACTATTATTCCATTTTCTGATGATAGAGTTCAATGGAATTTTTTTCAATGACAGCAAAATTTTACCTGTGTGTTCCATAAATCCTAAAGTTATTACTATCATTGTTGTTATTATTATTATATCACATTCCACTGTAATTAAATGATTAATTGAGACGAAGTGTTAGAATTTATAGACTGGACCATATAAGAAATTCGGAAATTACAATTAAAATGGATGCAAAGGAAACCAAACTAACGTGGATTGAAAACAATAGCCTCAAATGGTTTGGACATTTTATGAGAATGGCAGAGAACAGTTGACCTAAATTAATTAGTGACCTTAATAGAAAGGGGGGAAAAAATCAATAAACTTTGAAAAATGAAATATCGGAAGCAATGAGCAGGAGAGGACAAGATAGAAAGAAGTCTGTGGAGGATTGGCACAGGAAAAGAGGAATAGTTTTTAAATCCCTAGAAAACAACGGGAAGCTATCACACATATAATTCCCTAGTAAATCTGCAAAGCATAGCATGAAAATGCTATGAATGCAGTGAAAGACCTGCCCTTGAGCAGAATTACTATGGATGGAATAAAGATTTATATTGTATTGCATTACATTACAGTGCATTTTCATATCCGCATATTAGAATAATTTAAATAATTAGCAAATTCATATGGGTTTATTAATGCCTTTAATATAATTTTTGAAACCAAAAATAAATTCTGTACTAGTAGGAAAGTACTGAAAGTAATAAACTATAATTTAAAATATTGAATTGACTGTTATTATAGTGTGTAAATAAGGACATTTATATCCGTTCTATCCCCACATGGGACAAGCGTGCTCCTTTGCGGGTGTTAATTAACCAATCTAATTTTTTTCCTACAGCAAGTGACAATTGGTTAGATCATCACCTGAAATACACACTAATATGCAACTAAAGTTTCACTTGGATGGAAAACGACGATTAGGCTATATTTTGCTCAGAGGGTCAGAACATAAAGCATAGAATTGAATTGAGTAGCAAAATAATATCATCGTTAAATTCCATATGGTGGTATAAGCATGTTTGGAAAAACAAAACAAAATATATTGGTAAAACATTGGTGGAATCTGTTGCAATGTATGGAAGTGAGGTATGGACAATCAATAAGTACTACAAGAATAGACTAATAGCTCTATAAATTGATTGATTACGCAGAATTGCAAGAATAGACTAATAGCTCTATAAATTGATTGATTACGCAGAATTGCCAGAAAGTCAAAATTAGAACATGTCACAAATAAGGAAATTCGAAACATAATGGAAGCAGAAGAAACTATAATTGAAAGAATTGAGGGGAATGATTAAAATGGTTAGGACATGTATTAAGAATGGAAGATTAACGATGGCCGAAGCAACTATATCAATAGCAACCGACTAGAAAGAAGAAAAGAGGGACACCAAAGTTAACATGGAAGGAAAACATGAAGATGGTAATGCAAGCAAGAGGACTAAGCATTGAAAATGGCCAAGATCGTAGGCTTTGCAGGTTTGGCACGGGAAGACTGCAGCAGCTATAAAAACCCGAAGATAGGTAGAGGGTCTAATTTAGACATGAGGTCCTTTTACGAGCACAAAAATCTTCAGTCTCGGAAACTACGGCTTAAAGTTCCTCCCGGAAGACTTGTCCCTTGGATTTTTCCATTATAAAATTCCATTGACGGCAACCGGTTTTAACCGCGACCCCCCTCCCACCCAGTTCGATAAAGAAGTTATGTAATTCCAATAAATTTAACATATTCTGCTTCTATAGGTATAGGCCTACTGATTTTCCGGCATTTTTGAGAAAATTTAGGACCAAGCGTTAAATACAATCTAGTCATTTTCATAGATTAAAGTAACTCATCATCATGATCTTTGCAGCTATGTCTGTTTCTGTCTTTTTCGTGATAAATGATGATGATCAACAGAAAATCAGTGATTTTTTCCCCGAATACTCTTGATAAATTTGATTTATTCCTTGTATTTCAACTATCATTAATTGTAGATTGAATGATAATTTCACGGTAAAATAAAACAAGACATACATGTTAGCACACATATACAATAAAGCTGAATCACTTGCATATTTACCGAGCTTCATCCTTGAAGTGCATCTGCATTGCGCCAGTGTGTTCACTTCCTCTGTCAAGTTGCATAATTCTCTCCTGAGGAATTGGGTCATATGCCTGCAGTTATCAGACCAATTTCTGTTCAGCAGAATGTTTAAATAGCCATTCGTATTTAATAACCGGATATGTATTGGCAGTATGAATATTTTGAGATAATTTCTGGTTCAGATTTTTATGCAGAAGTCTGTACCACTTGCAAGATTCCATTTTGACATTGTACATATAAAATACTAAAACTTCTGATTGTTTCGTTAATTATTTTATCATTCTTCTGATATATACTTACTTACTCACTTACTCACTGGCACTATCGAACCCGTAGGTTCATAGCCGCGCGGACATAAGCTCTCCATACATACATATCCTGAGCTAATGCTTTCCAATCATTCCCTGTATAATCTACTTCCCTCAAATCATAGTTGATGTTGTTCTCCCACCTCATTCTTGGTCTACCAACTGGGCGTTTTCCTTCTGGCTTTCCTACAAGAAGTTTCCATGTACGTCTTTCATTCCCCATACGCGCAACATGTCCTGCCCATCGCAGTCTACGAGACTTAACTGTTCTTATTATATCTGGCTTCCTATAAAGATCGTGTAGTTCATTGTTATGTAGTCTTCTCCATTCACCTGTCTGTTCATCTCTCTGGTCCAAAAATTTTCCTAAGAACTTTATTCTCAAATACTCGTAATCTCCTTTCCTCCCTTAAAGTAAGAGTCCATGTTTCGCACCCATATAATATAACTGGTTTTTCTGATATATATATTTTATTTTATTTCATTTATTTTATTGTTTTATTTATTTGAGTTTATTTTATTATACGAAACAAAAAACACCATTCGAATATCGTTAAAGTTACAGCTATAGGCTATAAGGAAATATAGTCTCTATAATATACCACTAAGTAACTACCGGCCTTCAGAACACTTAAAAAATGTTATTATATAGCCTATATGGATGCGAAACATGGACTCTTACTTTAAGTGAGGAAAGGAGAATAAAGTTCTTAGGATAACTTTTGGACTAAAGAGAGATAAACAGACAGGTGAATGGAGAAGACTTTCATAACAGTGAACTACATGGTCTGTGTAGAAAGCTAGATATAATAAGAACAGTTAAGACTCGTAGACTGCGATGGGCAGGACATGTGGCACGAATGGGGAATGAAAAACGTGCATGGAAGCTTCTTGTAGGAAAATCAGAGGGAAAACGCCCAGTTGGTAGACCAAGAATGAGGTGGGAGAATAACATTAATTATGATTTGAAGGAAGTATTATACAGGGGATGATTGGAAAAACCTCAGGATAGGGATGTATGGAGAGCTTATGCATGGAGAGGCATGAACCTATGGGTTTGACAGTGTCAGTGTGTTAGTTAGTTAGCCTATGTGAATTAACTTGTATTAGGCCTACATGAAATTTTTAAACAGTATTAGATTTCCTATTCATGATGTTTCATATACCTGATCAGCAATATATTTTCAACATTATTGTTTTATATTTTATTAAAATATGACATTAAAGTATGTTAGTAAAAAATATTTTTAAACTTCCTTTTTACATACAATATCTCGAGTTAACTCCGCCTTCCATGTGTCCCAACGTAAGAAATAGTTTACAATGCCAACAATGCCAGGGGAGAAAGCCAGAAATGTCACAAAACACAACTTGGTGGCATTGGATAAAAAACTTATAAAGAATACCAATACAGACAAATCGTAACATCAGAAAATTTGTACTAGAGCAATTTCAACCAAACTTGGCACGCACATGAATTACAATTCAATCTGTAAAAGATGCTATAAAGGGTAAGATACCCCTTGCACGCCCTTACGGAGGGTGAGAGGACAGTAACGCGTAATAATAATGGAAAACGAACAATACATGTTACAGCATAACTTTGAAACTCCTGGAGCAATTTCCACAAAACTCGATATACATATAATTTACAATATGTGGGAATAAGAGATCCTTAACGCCCCTATGAGGTGGTGACATGTAATAATAACCGAAAACGACGTATATTAGTGTGGAATGTATACTTTTCGAGGTCTCTAAGCTGATTTGTTGAGAGTTCTGGTGGCAATTTAATTAAAATTGAAATTTACACACCTAAGGGGGTGAAAAGAGGTGTAAAGTAGAATGTTCAAAATGTCTAAAATTAGCTCCACAGCTCTCATAGTTGCTGCAATGATTGCTTTAAGTTAAAGTTCAGCCCCCTTTGGCATGGATGTGAGTAGGGGCGAAAATGATAGAGATTCATGTAAAATCGAAAATGTACCATCTCGCTAAATTAATGGTGGCAGTTCCGATGATTTTAAGCCCAAGCTTTCACAGGAATGACATATAAAAAAATATTGAAAACGACCGCTATTAGTGCCGAATCCATACTTTTCGGGATTGTTGAGATAAATAATGACACTCCCAATGCCGTTTAAGTTCAATTTCACCCCCATCAACAAGGGATCAAAAATAAAATGACCGAGAGTAGTGTTAAATCTATTATTTTCGGGGTCGTTAAACTGATTACAACAAGATTAGACATGATAAATAGTTACATACCCAGCCAACGCCAGACAATCATCTAGTATATTAAAAAAAAAATAATCTTTCTGTTATATAACGTATTTAAACATAACTTACTGGCACCATCGGCGGACATGACATCTCCATTCATCCCCATCCTGACCAAATGTTTTCCAATCATTCCCTGTATAATTCACCACCCTCAAATCATGCTTAACATTATTATCCTATCCCATTATTTATCTCTCTACTGAGCTCTTACACTCTGGCTTCCCTATAGAAAGTTTCCATGGTTCTCTTTCATTCCCCATTCGTGAGACTAGTGTTGCCCTTCTCAGTCTGCATGACTTCACTGTTCTTATTGCACTGGTTTCCCATGAAGAGCATGTAGGTCATTGTTATATAGTTTTCTCAATTCAACCGTCCGTTTGTCTCTCTTTGGTACATACATTATCATAAGAACTTTATCCTCAAATGCTCATAATCTTTTCTCCATCCACTTTTCGTAGTCATATAATTTAACTGCAATAATAACCGTTTTATATATATATATATATATATATATATATTTTAGTTTAACTGTTTTTAGAGAAGTTGTAATGACAATAATCCTTGTATGCATAGTAACATGCGTTTCCAGAGTTGGACGTCTTTCTGTACCTCATTCTGCCACTTGTTCATAATTTCCTTAATTGTCCTGACTGCCCATTTCCATTATAAAATGTAAGCCTATATATAAGTCTGGCCATATTCTTGATTTAATTGATATTTGCTCCATGCTCCAATTTCTTGTATTATTTAATGATATGTGTTTATTGGTATTCGCTATAAACTAATAACACCACATCAACCGCACATCCAACAGCTGATTAATGACATTGAGTTATACATTCTCTTTGTTATCTAATGATTTGATTACAAGCTCTACTGCCAAATTTAATAGTAGAGGAGATAGTGCATCTCATTTATTTAAAATAATACTAATTGAAAGTGATTATATAAAATTGAAAATCTGATGTTAAACTTCGTCGTTTCCCTATTGATGATTTCGTAGGATCCAAATAGATCCTTTTAAGGAATTAAGAGCTGTTACTATAAAACAAATAAAAGTAAAACTAGCACCTATCACAATTATGTATGTTAAATATGTATTTGCTGATTAATATTTAATTTCCGTTTTATAGATATATTACACTTCTATATAAGATCATATGACCAAATACTACTCTTTTAGTCGAAGCGTAAGAATTAGGCTAAAGTATAAATATTTTAATTGGCTATTTTAAAGAATTATCTGTAACCAATTAAATTAAAGATGAGTTTATCAGACAGTCGAGAAATAAAATATTAACAGTCTTTCAGATAGGCCTATAAAATTTCGTCAAATTTGCTCAACAATGAAATGGAATATTCTTTAATTATTATGGCCATTTTTTATGCATAGCATACATTTCATATGGAATACGGGAGAATAACATTAACTATGATTTGAGGGAAGTAGATTATACAGGGAATGATTGGATAGTATTAGCTCAGGATAGGGATGTATGGAGAGCGTATGTCCGCGCGGCCATGAACCTACGGGTTCGATAGTGCCAGTGAGTAAGTAAGTAAGTAATACTTAGGCCAGCCTCATGGGCTAGCGGTCAGTGTTTCTGAGTACTGTTCTTGAGATCCCAGGTTCGATCCCGGTCAAACTATAGGATTTTTTTTTCCTTAAAGGGAATCATTACTATGGTTTGTCCATGGTCTGGAATTTAGGTTAAGTGTAGGTTAAGAACTCTCCTGGCTCTTCATTATCATTTAGCACCCATCCTATCGTCGGGGTAACGTAACTCCGCTTTCTAGGCGCCTCAACTTCAGAAGTGGGTTACAATTAAGCCAATGCCAGGAGAGAATACCAGAAATGTCGAAATGACAACATGGGGCATTGAATAAAAAATACATTATTCGCTGTGTTAAAAACGTATATTAAAAAGAAAATTTAAATTCAGATTTAGATATCCTAAATTGGATATATACAATATATCCACACTACGCGTATAGATGACGTTATTATGTTCTAATTACAATTTTACGCACGAATTCGGCAGCCATTTTCATCCACTTTTATTTTGTACCAGAATAATTTAGGAGGGTGCACCGGCAGGAGGGTGCAAAGGGGTGCACTTGCGCCTACCAGTCGCGAAAGAAAATGCACAAAAAAAATTCAAAAAATTAAGGTTTTTTTATTGAGTTACTGTTTGAATAAAAATTCACCCCTCCCTATCGGGAAAGAAAACGCATAGAAAAAATTAAGATTTATTTTTATTAAGTCACTATTTGAATAAAAAATTAAGGTTTCCGTCCAAATTTCTTCATCATCTTGTCAATGAATTGAATTGACCTCCTCTACCCTTTTCCTGTGAAAACTGGTTATGTTTTCGCACGATTTGAATTTGAAATTAACTTAATTTACATAACATAAATGTATAATTGTATATTATAATTTATTAGTTAATAGTATGCTGTGTAGATGCAGATGTACCTCCCTGAAAGTAATCCTGGCGGCGCCCATGTGTATGTGTATTGTTATAATGTACAATTAAATTACTTCTTACTATTACTCTGAGGGAAAAAGGGAAGTATGCATATAGGGGAAGCTTTAATATTTATTCGAAATTTGCCGATAATGATGATATCGGGTGATGAAAAAGAAAACAATTGACATTGAATGAAGAAGAATAACATAAAGAGTGAAAGTACAGTTAAAAACGCAAGGTTACTTAGTAACAAGGACTATGAGGAGTGGGGGGAGGATGATACGATGAAGGGATGCTGGGAAGGTCATTTCGAATATGCACAGTTGCCTCCTAACATACAATATTATGGAAATAGAATCATTCTCATCTGCCTCCCTTCTACCATCTGTCTCACTCTCGATTTCTACAAGGAATGCATTTCTCTCTCTCTTTCCTTAGCATTAACCAATACGAGAGTTGCCATGGTAGGCGTTATGCCCCCCTCCCCAAGTTGAGGAACACTTTATATAAAAGCCAATGACTCCCAGAATCTTTACGGATTTTCACAATACATACTCAAGAAACACAAAAAGGTAAGTTGATAATGGTGATATAGTGTCTTCCAGTAAATTCAAAAATACTGAGAAGGGTTTACAATTCTATAATGTAGTCGGAACTTATGAAAATCTCTTCCAACTGTATTTTTACTCTTTATTGATAACATTCTTTAAAATATATTAAACATTTTTTTAATGTGAAATAGGTAATTCGAGTGACTTCTTTTATTTATTTTATGAAGCTAAGCCTAGTAACACTGATAACAATGCACAAACTTCAAATGACTGGTTTAGAAACATTAACTCAAATTTAATTGTTTTCAAAAAGAATTAGAAATATTTAACATTTTATTTATTTATTTACCTTTTTTTCAGTTTGAAGGGATATTCATTATTCTTACATTTTATTTTAAATATACTTCATTTACAATTATAATCTAATAGAGCAAGATTTTCGCGTATATTCATTGGATATTTGGCGAGAATTTGAAGAGTGCTTATTGAAGGATTTTTTAACGCGCGTGAGAGTGATTTTTAAAACAGTGCTGCACCTATTAATTGGATTGTAAAGATAAGTTGATCTGTATTCATACACGACTCGTGTCTGAGAAAATATTTTTTCTTGAAATGTACAGTAAATGACTAAAAAAATTAAACCCATAGGGGAACATTTCAGTTGATAAAATTAATTTTAAAAGAGCCATATTTGACGACTGTATCTGTTTTTTTACTGATATTGTATTGTCAAAACGAAATGTATAAATATTTGGTTTTTGAAACCAAACAATATTTTACTTTTCTTCAAAATTAATAAAATATAGCTAATTAATAATTATATAGTCTAAATATAGTAAAATACGTAATATTTTTTCCTTCCCCCGTCTCTCTTTCTCATTAAATTATTTGGAATGTCATTCCCGGTTTATACACACACTATATGTCGGCCCAAGTGAAGTATTGTCGGCCGCGGTAGACTAGTGGTTATGCTCCTTGCCTTTGGTCCTGAGGGTCGCAGGTTTTAACCCAGCCGGGATCGATGGATGTTTTTAAGGATGAGAAAAATCCAATGAGGAAGTCCTCTGGAAGGGACTTTAAACCGTGGGACCGAGTTTGAGGCTCGTAAAACATCCTTAGGCCTGAATAAAGAGACCTCTAAGCAAAATTTACTGACCGATCTCAAGCATCCTAGTAATACCTTAGTTGCCTGCTAGATATCTCATTGAGTCGGTGTGTTGTCCGCATGCAATCCATGACATCTATGATCAAATAAGGTAACTAAATTAACTTGGTGTAGTAACTCCTAAAAAGGAGAGGTATGGTTCAACGGGCCTAGGGCATTATAGAAGTGAAGTGTTGGTTAAGATTCTTCCCTCTAGTTACGAGGTTCGCGAATTCAAAACTAGGCTGTTTCGATAGATTTTTAAGAGCATAAAAATCCTGAGGGGGATATAAAGCCGTGAGTCCATTACCATAGATTTATGCCACGTAAAAATCCAAAGGAACAGTTGTCCTTTTACAAACATAAATACAGTTGAATTGCGATGCTAACCAGCTGAAATACTTTGGTCTAAAAGCCCATACACACACACACACACACACACACACACACACACACACATATACACATATAACGCGAAACTTATTTATTTTCTAAAATATTTAAATTTTTGATGACATTTAATATGATACCGCTATGTAAACAAGATATAAAATTAATTTTACCAACTTTCCTGTATATAAGATTATTTCCTGTTTCTATTTATTAATCAAATAGTGTAAATATGAAGAATCTTCATGTAAATTTTATTCCATCCTTATTTTTCAGCTTTCAAACTGTTAATTTGAAAATGTTACATGTTCTTACCCATAAATTCTAGTATTGCACAAATAAGCTAACTGATAAGTGCATTTATTCATACAATAGGCTTTAGTAATATGGAAATCTGTAGATATTATTATATGTATTTCGTTATTTCAGATAGTTACTTTTATTGTTGAAGTATCGGTATAGATGTACTGTCAAATTAAAATCTCGTAAAATTCTGTCCTTACATTACTAATTAAACCTCAAAATCTGAGAGTAAGCCACCCAATTATAAAACTGGGAAGAACTACATATTATGTAAATACAAACTAAATAATTTTTGCTTACAAACATTAGTTTTGCAGGTAGGAAAATTATAAAATAGCTTCCATATTACCATAATTGCTCACGCAACTTTATTGGGCATCTAAACTAAAACTAAACCTCCATGGCGCGACAGGCCTTGAAGGCACTAGGCCTACCACCCGGCTGCTATCCTCACATCCACATGTGTTAATCACAGAGGCAGGCGATTATCTAGCCAGTTTTCGGGTGACATGTGGTCAGTATGTCGGTTCCCCGCCGTTATTCTAGTTTTCTCAACTCGCAGCCGCTACTTAATGTAGATACCCAAATGCCTCATGATAGTGGATGGGCACTAGTCCCACACTAACCTAAATTCATGACAAAAAAAAATCCCCCATGAAGACTCCAACTAGCACAAGTCCCGTAGCTTGCCTTAACCGCTCGGCTACAGGGCGGGACATTACTCTAAATTCTATAAAATAATGTTCGCGATTTTTGAAGATTCAGGAAAATTATTTATTATTCGTTTCAAATCTATGTTTGTGCAACGTATCACTTTGGTATATATATATATATATATATATATATATATATATATATATATATTCTTCAATATATAATAAAAAATATGGTTTGGTAATATAACCGTCAAATTTTGATTCCATTTATAGCCGTGTCCGTTAAGTGTAGTATTCTGTAAATATCTTATTCTCAGAGATTAGAATTTCCGAGTTGACGCACGCATCAAGGCTGTTGCCTCGGCACCTCGCGTGTTTTCTAATGTAAGTCTTGTGAAGATGACCAGTTCAAGGATATGTGAAGGTCTTTTCAAGGATATTCCTAGTTGTATGACCTGATTATTAAATTTTCAAAACAGGGCCAATTACAGAAAATTCTTCAAAAGCTTTTTAAAAGTTTTCCAAAATATCTTATTATAATCACTAACATTTTCACAAACATTGAGGACAATTATTGTAAGAGCATATTTCTTTCTTCTCTGGATCGTGTTAATTGTAGGAAGCTCCCGGAGGAGCCCAAGACTCAGAGATGTATTGTGTGGCAAGGTTGATGATGGCTATGGACAATAGGGAACAACTCAGGCAATATATGGTACCTCGGATAAGAAATGTACATGTCCATATTCTTGGCGTTACTTGTATTAACATAAAACATAAGAGACTCTTATATAAAATTAAAACTGCCATAAAAGATGATTCGGTAGAGCAGCTAATGGGCTCAATTTTGAGAAATGAATATGTAAATTGTTAAATACAATACTATTAATTAACTTTAACATTTAAATAAAAACAAATTATTAGAAATCCTCAAATATGATGGAATCCCAGACCAACTGATAAAAGCTATATATGATATTTATAAGGATAATTACATCCAAGTTAAGATTGAAAATAAAATATCTGAATGCAGACCAATTAATCAAGGAGTTAGACAAGGATGTGGTCTTTCACCAATGCTCTTCATGATATACATGAACTCAATTATTAAAGAACAGAGACTACAACCACATGGCAGTATACCACTTAATAGATTATATAATTTAGACACCCTGTTATTTGCAGATGACAATGTGTTTATAGCGAATTCAGAAGATGACCTACAACGTTCAGTCCATTCTTTTCACCAAATTTCAATAAACTACAACATGGAAATCTCAACAGAAAACTCTAAAGTCATGGCTTTCCTAGGAAAATACCCAGTTCGCAGTAAAATTGTTATTAATAATAAAATATTAGAACAAACTAACACATTTAACTATCTCGGATACCAAGTTACATACGAAGAGGAAAAATATTTTAGTCAAAAAATTATCAAATTTAACAGAGTAACAGGAATTATAAATAATATTTTTAAGCCAAACACAGTATAGCAACACGCACGAACTAGAATTTATAAAACACTGGCCAGACCCATATTATGTTACGGCAGTGAGGCCTGGACAATTCGCAGTGTAGATGAACAAAGACTGACTGCGGCACAAATGAAATTTATGAGACGTACTGCAGGTTATTCAAGAACAGACCATAAAAGGAATTATGAGATTCTCAAAAAATTACAAACAGAATCAGTCATCGAATATGTTCAAAAATACAGAAACAACTGAATCTCACGTAAGAAGAACGAGCAGAACAAGAATATCATGTCAAATCTTAAATTACCAGCCACCAGGCAAGAGAAATTTGGGTAGATCCTTTAAACGTTGGATTGAGACCGTAACACACCACTAGGTCTATCACATGAAAGGAGGAAGAAAGAAGAACATTTCCTTCAATTATTTACTAAATTTTAATATCCTTTTTTAGTGGTTATTACGACAGATTGAAGGTTAAATACTTGTAGTTAAAAAAGTCTAACTTCGAATGAATTGTTTTCACACATAATTCCTTATTAAATTCCGTCACTGTGGCGTAGTTGGTGGAGTCCCTACCTTCCACTCCGGCGACTCAACTTCAGAATTCGCGTTTAAGTAATGAAACATTAGAAATAATATAAATAATTGTTTTATGTTAAGATAATGTTAATAGTAATTGTCAATAACATCAATAGGCCTTACTTACTTACTTACTCACTGGCACTATCGAACCCGTAGGTTCATGGCCGCGCGGACATAAGCTCTCCATACATCCCTATCCTGAGCTAAAGCTTTCCAATCATACCCTGTATAATCTACTTACCTCAAATCATAGTTAATGTTATTCTCCCACCTCACTGAGCGTTTTCCCTCTGGGCGTTTTCCTACAAGAAGCTTCCATGCAAGAAGCTTTCATTCCCCATACGTGCAACATGTCCTGCCCATACGTAGTCTACGAGACTTAACTGTTCTTATTATATCTGGCTTCCTATAAAGACCATGTAGTTCATTGTTATGTAGTCTTCTCCATTCACCTGTTTGTTCATCTCTCTTTGGTCCAAAAATTTTCCTAAGTACTTTATTCTCAAATACCTGTAATCTCCTTTCCTCCCTTAAAGTAAGATTTCCATGTTTCGCACCCATATAATATAACTGGTAGAAAATAATAGTTTTATATATTTTCAGTTTAACGTTTTTTTGAAAGGAGTTGGGACGACAAGAGTCTCTGCAATGCATAATAGCACGCATTTCCAGAATTGAGCCTATGTTTAATTTCTTTGTGCATCTCATTCCTATTTGTGATTATTGTTCCTACGTATTTGAATTCAGCCACATCCTCAAAATTTCCCTCATTTTTCATTAGCTGTCCATTTCCATTATATAATGCATTTCTACGTGTGACCATATATTTAGTTTTATTGATATCTACTTCATATTACTTCCAGTCCTCAATTTCTTAGTGTTACTCAATAGTGTGTGCGTGTTGTCCTTTAGTATCTGCTCGCTATCGGCCAATAATACTACATCATCAGCATAAACTAACAGCTTATTCATACCATTGAGTTGTAAGCCTTCCTCATTCTCTAAAGATTTAATGGCATGCTCTAGTACAAAATTAAATAATAGAGGAGATAGTGCATCTCCTTGCTTCAACGCATTCCGGATTTCAAAAGTATCCGAAAACTGTTTGCCTACACGCACCCTACTCTTTGTGCCATTTAGACACATTCGTATAAATCTAACTTTTTAGGAATTCCAAACTCCAACAGGATACTATATAAGCCTACAGTACTTTTATTAGAAATGATATTATATAGTATTAGAACTAATCAAATCTATCTCAAAGTAGTAGTAGTAGTAGTAGTAGTAGTAGTAGTAGTAGTAGTAGTAGTAGTAGTAGTAGTAGTAGTAGTAGTAGTAGTAGTAGTAGTAGTAGTAGTAGTAGTAGTAATAGTAGGACTTTATTAAATTAAAAGTAAGATACATATCATGTTATTTACAAATATGGGTCCCACGGGCAGCAAGCCTTACGTGCGGTTGAAAGTCCGTATCAATAAAATAATGTCTATAGTTCATCTGGCTTAATTTTGCAAGAAATTTGTAGAAAGACAGCTGCGCTCACCGCTCTCACTCGCACCAGTTTTGACGGTATTTCTTCACCAGATGTTAATAAGGGCAAAGGGGAAGAGGGAAATCGACAACAGGATGGGTTCTTTCTTTTGTATCTGAGCGAAAGCGGTCAAGGATCTACCATTACATCTCCATCTCTCTCTTTGCCAAGTTAAGCCAGATACACAATAGTAATAATATGATGTAGATAGAAAAACAAAAATAAAAACAACACAATGGATAGCAATACAATTACATTATATGTTAATTAGGTTACATAAAGTTATTAAGTATTAATGATATTACACTTTGTTTACATATTTATTTATTCACGAATGAGTGTTGTTCTTATTTTCCGCGTTTTTTCCAGAAATTTGCCCACGTTTATCTAATTTTCTGGGTTTACCATTAACTCGTAGCAAGTCGATCTTTAACGATTCAAATTTACATATCTTTAAAATAAAATAAGTTAAAATATATCTTCTTAGGTCGGCCGCGGTGAACTAGTGGTTATGCTCCTTGCCTCTGGTCCCGAGGGTCGCGGGTTCAAACCCGGCTGGGGTCGATGGATTTTTTAGGACGGAAAAATCCAAGGATCAAGTCCTCAGGGAGGGACTTTAAGCCGTGGGTCCCGTGTCTGAAGATTTTCAGGCTCGTAAAAAATCCTTAAGCCTGAATGAAGAGGCCTCTAAGCAAAATTTACCGAATTTTCCCATCCTAGTACTACCTCGGGTTCCTAGATGTCAGTATGAGGCGGAACGCTGACCACGGACCACTCAATTGACATCTATACGAAAACAAGTGTAACTAATGGTTAAAATTCTTCCCTGTAGGGGGAGAGCGCCTAAATCCCTGTAAAGGGAAAACAAAGGCTTACAATACAAAAAAAAAAGGTAAGGTCCGTCCTCAACTTATAAAATATGTATTCTTTACGTCTGTAGGCCTTTCAGAACATCCGTTCCATCTTCAACAGATCCTTCTTCGCTACATTATCTGATATGTTTGATGCTGCTGGTCCTAATGTGGTGTTGTCGTGACTAAAGCTTCTTCCTGACGATATATTTAGCTTTAGTCACGACAACACCACATTAGACCAGCAGCATCAAACATCAGATAATGTAGCGAAGAAGGACCTGCTGAAGATGGAACGGATGTTCTGAAAGGCCTACAGACGTAAAGTATACATATTTTATAAGTTGAGGACGACGGACCTTACCTAAGAATGTATATTTTAACTTATTTTATTTTATGACTATCCACCTCAACGGTTTTAACAATGAATTTTATTAGTATTGATTTACATATCTTTCCGGTAACAACTGATACCTCCAATATTCTAAATCGTTACATATATGCATTTCGTCTTTAAACCTCTCGCACATTGGACACATTCGCATATCGTGATCGTCTGTAATGTTTTCAATAAAGTATACAGTTCACTGAATATCGTGTATTATCTAAATTTTGTACAATGGAATGACCTCATCGAAAATGTCGATAGCCTCCAAGTTAATTTAATAACATTATGATATAGACTGTATAATATATTACTGATTAAGATAAGCAAATCTCATTAATTTTTACTTCCTGTCATACCACTGCCTGCAGTCCATATAGATCATACAGCAAGAAATCACGATTGGTACCTGACAGGAAGGGGTGGAGGCCCTTCCTTTACTAGTTGGTATTCATACAACTTCTGTAACTTACTCACATGGGGAAGTACTAAAAAACGACCAGTGGATTTTAACTAAACTGGTATAAAATAAAATAAAGCAGTCATAAAAACTCCATGACGCTACAGGCCTAGAAGGTCCTTGGTCCATCATCCGGCTGCTAACCTCACATCCACATATGCTAATCACGGAGGTAGACGATCATCCATGTGGTCAGCATGTCTAGTCTCCATCCGTTATAGCTGACTTTCTTAAACTGGAGTAGCTACTTATTGTAGCTACCCAAATTCCTCATGATGCTGGGTGGGCACCGATCCCATACTGGCCGAAAATTCCATGGTGAAATTTCTTCCCCATGGAGACTCGAACCATCGTAAGTCCCGTTGCTCTGCGCCAAAGCATCTTGCCTTAACAATAAGGAGTAATAAATATCCGAACATCCTTAATTCCTATGAAGTATTGGTCAGCCAAAAATGTGATATATCAACTCTTTAAAAAAGTTATCTATAATTTGCTAGATTATGTTAAAGTTCTTTCTATGTTTTGCAATTTCAGTTTTAAACATTTTTAGATTTACTAAAGTTGAGCACGATATTGTCAATTCCGAAGTTTTAATCGGAAGTTTTAGTATGAGACTTCGTAACATTTTATTCATATAGGCTACATTAAGATTTTTTAATGTGACATTCTTCAACAGATTTACTAACCTATAAACTGTAATCACATATCGCCATTTCTTAGATATTTTATTTAGCTATGATATTGTAGGTTTCATACCGACTCATAATAAATTACTATTGAACAGACCATGCTCCCTAAACTGAATATGCTTCAATATTTTAGGACGTATTGTAAAGTTTCTTTAATAAAATCATTATCCTAATATTATATCTAAATTTTGAATGGTTGGCTCCACATATTTCTGAACATTCACCATAAAATACACCTGGTCGATTAATTAAGAATCTAGTTTGATTCAATCGACCAGGTGCTGCACCAGCTTTTATTCCTAAACTTGGATCTATTCATGAATGTAGAACATCTGTAGCGGTAATAATAATAATAATACGGATAAATATATTTATTGGTAAAGCCGAACTATTATCTAAAACATTCCAGGGACGTGGTAATATCCTTGAACAGTGTACCTTAAGTCAGATAAATGTCTGTTAAAATCCAGGATTGTTTTTCTTTAAAATATTTAATAATGTTTAATTCTTTATACCTTTAATCTTTGAATTTTAAACTCATTCTTAAAGCAACAATTTTTCGAGCCTCTGGAAGTAAATCGCTGCAAGTAAGCATGTCGAAAATTGTGATCTCTGTAACAATAATAATTGCACCATAAATGTAGGCTTACTTGTTCACTAGTATACTAAACTGCTTTCGCTGCCATAGGCTTGTCGAATGTACCGGTAATTGTCAGCTCTCGAGGGGTAGCTAAGGGCAGTTATTTTATAGTCATGATACTTATCACTATTTTCTACCAGAATTCTATTTCCACTTAGCGACTGGCTTTAGTTCCTCTAAGAGTACTTAAGGGCACCCGGTACTAATTTCCATGTAATTTGGTTTAAAAATATGCAACATTCAAAAATCATTATTTTCAGCTTATTCTTAAGTTATGTGCATGAAAATTAAGTCACTAATTAAACGAGTCTTCCTGGATATAATGAAACTCTGGTTAACTTTTTAGACATATTTCTTCATGAGTAGGACCCTAATTAAAACTGTAAAAAATTAATAATTAAAAATCTAACTTCTCTTGGTACACTTTTCTCAAAAAAACTATTTATCCAATTGTTTCCTAAATTAAGTATATTATTCTCCATAGTTCATTTGACAATAATAAGGTTTGCTTGTGTTCAGATGTGGATTGTGATTTAATTTTTTAAAAATTCAAAAAAGAAATTTTTTTGTTAAAAATTGTGCATACTTTTTTTTAAATTTTAAACACTATGAATAGCACTAAGATAAAAATATCTTATTATTATAGAGTTCTTTAAACTGCATAACACATGCCAAAAATTATTTTCCTACTTTCATAGTTTCACAGAAAAGTGTACCAAAATATGAAAAAATGCAAATTACGGCAAAATGCAAAAAAAGTGCACATTAGCAGATAATAGACACACCATTTTTAAAAATAAATGTCCAAAATCAACAAAATAATATTAAACATCGATAAAATAGACCTTCCTGGATTTTTTGAAGAAAAAAAGGAAACATTATATTCTTTTCAACCCAAATAAGTACCGTGTGCCCTTAAGGTCATTAATAATAATTAAATTAAGCTAATTCACTTAAAATCTTTGCATAACTGTTAACATTAGAAAGGCCAAGACATTCTACTGGAAGTCGTAGAGCCTGACGAAGAAGAAGTTAACATTAAAAAATATTTATATGAAGGGTAAACGCATAAAATTAATGCTTAGCATACAAATGTTACAGTAATCAGGATCAAACCCGTGGAACCTAAAATACTTTAATTATTTCTGAGAAAACTGAGAAAAGTTTTATGACTCCATACACCCTGTAGATAATGATGTTTATTACCAGGAAAAGGGACTGCTAGAAATTTATGATACATTAATTTGACACTTTTCAACATAGTAACACTGGGTATATTGTTCATGCCGTGCTTTAACGGCCTCATTTCCTGAAAAATACTATTTTTTTTATTGCGGATGAGCCCACGTAGTCCTACAAGTACTTAGAGGCGTTTCCTTTGAGCCCAAATTTCTTTCATTCTCTTGCTATGAGCTTGTTTTCTATCATCTGTCCAAGTTGTTCCAGTTTTTTTTCTTCGGTTTGTCCTCTTGGTCAACTTGCCACTTATTCACCTTAATTCTAAATATATCTCTGTTTGGGATATCTTCTTTAGTAATTCCTGCCAATTTTAAGTCCTTTTTGACTTCATCAATCCACTTCATAGTATCCACTGGAGACAAATAATATTATGTTTCAACCACTCTCCTGAGTGCCACTTAACAAAAGCCGACCGCCTTTCAACCCTCAATACAGAGAAAGAGACGGAGATATTCGGAAGTTGTCAAATCAGCTTACCGATTCTTTTACAGGTATGTACATGTTAACATACCATAGAATAGTTTAATTATAAAATCCTATTTTTAAAGAGTAATGTGGACATGACAACATTGGAAAGTGGAACCATTGGCGCGTGGTAGTTGCAAGTATTAACTTAGGTTTTTTTAGGGGGTGAGAGAAGGCCATTAAAGCATGGCTTACATATCTAGCATATATTTATATAAATATTACCTATATTCAGGTACATTTCTACCATACATTTTGCTTGAATACACAGATGTGATATTCCTGGTTTCTCATAAAATGTAGATCTAACCTCCTATTCTTCGAACCTCAGAATAATGAAAATAGTAGGACTACTAATGAAAATATATATGAAAAATATGTTGAACCTTATCTTAAGGATATTCAGTGTGAGACATATCCTGGTAACACGATAGCTACTTTTATTTATTCCCAGTCATAGATCGATATTATGATACCCACTTACAGATCATAAAAAATTATGTTAAGGTTGGCATGTAAATACGGTATTTAATATATCCATACAGTTCACTGCTAGGGTCTCGAGGTAGCATACTGTCTTTACACGCAGCGGGTCCGGGTTCGATCCTCAGTCGAGACATGAATGACATGCAGTCAACATACCGACTCGATGAGACATCTAGCAGGCAACTAAGGTATTACTAGGATGTGAGGTCGGTCATTTTGCTCAGAGGTCATTTTATTCAGGCTTAAATATATTTTATGAGCCTGAAAATCTTCAGACTCGGGAACCGCAGCTTAAAGTCCCTCTCGGAGGATTAGCTCCTTGGATTCTTCCATCCTAAAAAAATCCCGGCCGGGTTTGAACCCGCGACCCTCGGGACCAGAGTCAAGGAGCATAACCACTAGTTCACCGCGGCCGACTCCTTAGTATATGCCTATAGTTTCATTAATATTCTAATTATTTTATATTAGGCTTATTGTTTCTGAACCATTAATTATGAAATTTTGTAACCTAACCTAACCCAAATTTATAAATAGCTCCAACAAAAACAGATTTACAGTATTCTATACACAATTTTAATATAATTGCAAAAAGGAACAATATGAAATCAATACAAAGAAAACTAACGTGATGGCCTTTTGTGGGAAATACCCTGTGTCTAGCAAAACTGTTTTGGGTGATAAAATTTTAGAACGAGTAAATGAATTTAATTATTTGGGTTATAATTTAACATTTCAAGAAGAAGCCGATATATCAAAGAAAATCACAAATTTTACAAAAAAAAAACTGGGATAATTAAGAGTATAATGAAACCATCTTTAGTACAGAAGAACACAAGATTACTGCTTTATAAGGTTCTCGCAGGACCAGTATTAAGATATGGTAGTGAAGCATGGACAATACGAAGAAGAGATGAAAACGAATAACAGCAAATGAGAATGTGATTTATGCGCCGTGCTGCAGGCTATACAAAGTGGGACCATAATAGAAATGAGGAAATTATGGAAGAGTTGGATATAGAACCCATTCTCCATCATATACAAAACTACCAGAACAACTGGAAAGCTTATTTTCAATGAATGCCGTCTGATAGAATTCCAAAAGCAATGCTTCGTTACTGCCCCCAAGGCAAAAGATCGCTGGTACTTCCAAAAAAAGCGCTGGATGGAAAATTCATCTTTGAGACCGTAACAGGCCACACGGCCTAATACTTGCATGGATGATGATGATGGTAATGATGAAATATATATTTTCCAGGAGATGAGTAGATTTACTCTTTCAGAGTTTTTAATTATTTATACGATTCCTACTAAGTAAAGTGATCCCACTACAGACCTCAGGAGGCCCTTGGGCTGGTAGGAGGTTAAGACTCCCACTTTTTCTTGACAATCGGCACTTGATCTCAGCCGGGTTGTCAGCCCTGTGTAACGGCCGCCTTTACCCCAGAACAAGAGTCTGGTACTCATTTCCGTTAGAGGCTGAGTCGACCTCGGGGCCATAGTGCCGCCAGAAGGTTTGCGTCAGTTTAAAAATGCAGACCCCACCGGGACTCGAACCCTCGAGTCGACTCAGCCTCTGGGAATTATCCACATAGTTTTTTTAATGATATCCATTCTATTGAATTTAATTTATTTTTTTTAATTTCTACGTTTTACTACTCCGGTTTTAGTATGTTAAAAGTTAAGATGTAGGTTTGTATATTTATATATTTTATGGGCTATAAGCCAAGGAAACCCTTGACTTCTTTATACTTTCCCCAACACTTCGTTGTTGATTAGTAGGCAGGTGGTTAAGCTGAAGATAATACTTCCTGATGAACTTCACATACTGTTTGCTCACACATTGCCGCTTTCACAACGCGTGAGATAACGGCTCTATGCATACGGAAGTGCTCTTAACTAATTTAGGGTGCAAACATTTACTAAAACCTATTATAGAACGAAAAACTGTATTTAATAATGTTTTCTAAACGGTTAGGTCTAATATTTTTTTATAAAATACTCCTTAAATATGAGGCGGCTCCGTGGCGCAAGCGGTTAGACGCTCGCCTCACATCGCTGGGGTCCCGAGTTCAAGTCTCGGCCACTCCATGTGGGTTTCGTGGTGGACGAAACGGAGCTTGGGCAGGTTTTTCTTGGGGTTTTCTCTCGTTTTTCCCTGCCATCATTTCATTCTACAATTTCTCCACACTCATCCATTCCGTTTCATTTCATTCATCTGCCCCCGTGATGGTGCGTCAGGTGCGGTCGGCCGGCACCCTTGTCATTCACAGACCTCTATACAGAGGTCTTCATCCCATCTCGTCTCTCGACCCGACCCCGAATTGGACACAAGTTGAGGATATTATTTTTTTTACTCCTTAAATATAAGAGAGCAAGCCCATATAGAGACCGCGCATTCAACCCCTGCCAAGAAAAAATGTAATTACAAATATCAAAAGAGCATTTGTCTATATCCCTAAAGTAAGCTAAAGAAATTTTCACAATGCTGAAAAATTGTCATAAGGGCACAGTGTCATGGTATTGGTAGCTGTGCTTAGATTCATGAGCAAATGTTAAGATAGCATTTGTGGTATAACGTTTAGTATATCTGGCTGACGTACTAGTTACAACAACTGAATGGTTACTTGACATGGAAAATAGCGTATCAAGTAAATGAAAACTGAAATAAAGATTGAGGGCCTGCATGACGCTAACCTCATGTCTCTCTCTACTGCTACATTTTATCTAATTACAGTAATCACTTTCTTAAATAAATGCTACTTATCTTCCTGTCTCATAATGCCACAGAAAAAATAATAGGGTTCGCTATTTAGCAGAATTCGTTCCAAAACTAGTAGCAGAGTTTGTTTTTCCGAACAATTGAAAAACAGAAACTATACAATGTATTTATTTCGCAATTCAAATGATATGCGGAACTATACATAAAACATTAAAGAACAAAACAAGAAGAGATACTAGATTGAAGTTTTATAAAGCATTGGCAATTCCTGGATTACTTTATGGGAGTGAAACTTGGGTAATGACCAAAAAATTACAAAGTAGAATACAAAGCATAGAAATGAGCTTCCTTAGAAGAACAAAAGGCTGCACAAGATTGGATCGGATAAAGAATGAAGATGTAAGAAACAAATTAAATATATATCCATTGAATGATAAAATCAAAGTATATGGATATAAATGGTTTAGGCATGTAGAAAGAATGAATGTAACATGGTTGCCAAAAGCAGCATTTAACTACAAGCCAAGAGGTTCAAGGAATGAAGGAAAGCCAGTGAAAAAAGGACAGAACAACTGTGAGGCGGAACAGGCAATTTGCCTAGCCCGTGTAGTGAAGAAGAAGAATAATTCGTATTTTAATAGAGGATTTTACACCTAAAGTCATATCACGCCTAAAATGTTTAAATGTGTCCAATAATTCGTCATACTTTTTCTTCGAAGTTCGCCCATTTAATTTAAAGATACAAGTAATTGTGGTTGTGTTGTTATAAGATGGATCCTGATATTGAAACTTTAATATTACCTTGACGAATGAGGAAAATGAGCTATTTTTATTTTATTCAAATCGATCGTCCGCGGTGGGCTAGTGGATATGTTACTTGCCTCTAGTTTCGAGGAACGCGGGTTTAAACCCGGCAGTGATCTATCAATTTTTTTTAGGATGCAAAAATCCAAGGGGCAAGTCCTCCGGGAGGGATTTTAAGCCGGGAGACTGAAGACTTTCAGGGTCGTATAAGAACCAGAATTCTGAATAAAAAGGCCTCTGTGCAGAATATACCTATCGTTTCCAATCTAGTTACCAACTAGACGTCTCATCGTAGCGCAAGGCCGATCCCCTTACCACTCGCTGACATCTATGGGTATATGAGTGTAACTAAATTAACTTGGTCAGTAAGTTTCCATCAGAGAGCGCCGGAAGGAATGGGCTTAATAAGAAGAAAACATTTATTGGCTACATTAAATGTAGAATATATTGTCCTTTCGCTCTATCTAACCTGTATGTGTGTTTCAATGCAATTCATTGTCCCCATGACATATATTTGGCTTTAATGTGGTCTACTTTGAATTTATGTAGCATTTTGGCAGTCCATGTTCGTAGTAGAAGATTTGTACTTTCATTATTTACAGAGAGAAGTGTAGGATAAGTGTCTGTTTAAGTGTTTATATTGCGTAAGTGTGTTTGTGTGAAGGGTGTTATGAAAAGAAGAGAGATGGAGAAACATGGTGCCGGCATATAGCCTACCTCTGTCGGAAAGCACCAAGGGACCGCTAGATTTATCGTCCCCATCCGATGCACAGTACCCGATCATTAGTATTATGTTTCTTCTCAATGTATGTACTGCAGAGAGATTGCGAATTTTATCCAGGTATCAGCTGCACAATCTAACAAATAATTTACACTATCACTCGTACTGGACCCAAGATTGAAAATTAAAAAAAAATCAAATTCCCGGGAATTGTTCGCGAACCCACTAGCGTAGGACACACACACACACAAGTATGACATGCTTGGACAGGATTTGAACCCGGATCTCTGGATGATACCCCGTTGCTCTACCGATTACGCTACCAAGCAAATCTAGTAAAAACAATTATTTTTCTTATATATATATATATATATATATATATATTCTTTATTATTACGAGAAGTAGGGGGAACTCGCTGTTTCCACTGCTACTAGTACAAACAATTATTTTTCTTATATATATATATATATATATATATATATATATATATATATTCTTTATTATTACGAGAAGTAGCGGGAACTCGGTGTTTCCACTGCTATCTAGTAGCTCCTATAACAAGTAAGCAAATTAAAGAGAATATTTTTACTTTATAGCAGTGACGCTTTTTCGATGTTATATATATCTATATTTGAGATATTTTAATTATTAATTGTATTTTTAGTATAGTTTTTTTTTACATTTTGCGTTTTTAGAGGGCATCGTCATAGGTGGTATATCAAAAATAGTTTTAGGGATTTTTTCTGAAAACTTTAAGATCATTAAAATATTGATCATGTTCCATCATAGTAGAGATATTGTCATGTGACACCACTGTTACAGTTTCTCATTTGACAGTTTTTTTTCTCATTACTAACTCTTTGGCATTACCGAACCTATAGGTTCATAGCGGCGCGAATATAAACTCTCCATACATCCCTGTCCTGAGTAAATATTTTCAGTCATCCTCTTATAATTTACTTCCCTCAGTTCATGTAAAATGTTATTCTCCCACCTCTTTCTCGGCATACCTACTGGGCGCTTTCCCTCTGGTTTCGTGCAAGGAGTTTCCATGTCCCTCTTTAATTTCCCATTCGTGCCACATGTCCTGCCCATCGAAGTTTATGAGACTTCACTGTTCCCATCATATCTGATTTTCCCATAAAGATCATATAGCTCTCTGTTATGTAGTATTTTTCCATTTCCCTGTCTGTTCGTGTCTCTTTGGTACAGAAATGTCCCTAAGAACTTTATTCTCAAATACTCGTAATATTTTTTCCTCCCTTAAAGTGAGAGTTTATGTTTCGCCTCTGTATAATATAATTGAGAGAATAACAGTATTATATGTTTTAATGTTTTTGAGAGACGTTGGGACGACAAGAGTCCCTCTAATACGTAATAGCACGTAGGCCCATATCCAGAATTGAATCTATGTTTAATTTCTTTGTGCACCTCATTTCTGTTCGTAATTATTGTTCCTAGGTATTTGAATTCGGTCACTTATTCTAAATATCCCTCATTTTTCAATAACTGTCCATTTCCATTATGTAATGTACTTCTATGTGTGACCATATATTTAGTTTTATTCACGTTTACTTCCAGCCCCAATTGTTATTATTAAATCAATAAAGTGTGGGTGATGGCCCTTAATATCTTATCGTTATCGCCTAATATGACTACATTAACGGCATAACCTAACAGTATTATTTACGCCATTGAATTGTACATCATCTTCATCCTCTAAAGATTTGATGACATGCTCTAGTACAAAATTGAATAGTAGAGGAGATAATGCATCTATTTTGTTTAACTCATTGTGTATTTCAAAAATACCTGAAAACTGTTAGCCTACACGCACCTTACTCTTTATGCCATTTGTACACATTCGAATATGTCTAACTAACCTTTTAGGAATTCTGAACTTCATGAGGATACTACACAATTTCTCCCTCTTAATTGAATCGTAGCTCTTTGAAATCCACATATAATTAACGTATAATCTGTTATATTCTCATTTCTTATCTAAAATATTCCTTGTATTAAATGTCAGATGAGATGAAGACTTTTTCTAAATCCACAATGATAACCACTTATTACTTCGTAAATATAGGAAGTAAATCTGGATGCTAAAATATTTGTTATAATTTTTTACAAAGTTTAAATTAATGAGATCCTCTTTAGTTGTTGCAATCAGTCTTACCTCCTTTCTTATAATTTTTCTCACTAAGGACGTAAATCTTAACTGTCTGTAAAACGAAAAAAATTAGGTCAAAACTCACAAAATATGTCAACCCTAATTTAATACAAATATGGAGCCCTGTGCTTCAATGAGAAATTAAATGTGTATTACATATGCCTTTATCTCATTTCATTGTTAAAAAGCATGTTCTCAAAATGTTCATCGATAATTTTCATTTCTGAAGACTTTCATAGCAAACGTGAAATTTAAGTTCAACAGATACGATGGCAGGACGCCATTTGACTGCGACTGTACTTTTGACTATTTAACTCATGCCCCAAATGGTAGTCAATGACCAATCACGTTTCAATGAATTTTGTTTTATAACTAATGACAGTCGTGTTTCACTTCTCTCTTTATCGATTTCTCTTTATCAGCTCTGCTTTTGTGATAAAGAAAGCCCCTTCTTTTTAATATTCTGATCAGGTCAGATCATCATTTTGCAATGACTGACTATCCAACAAATACATTGAATATAGTAAATAATGAACAGATTCCTTGATTTTACTGAGTTGTTTACTAAAAACAGTTAATTAATAACCCATAATGTTGGTTATAATATGCAGTTTGATGTGTTTCATTATTTCTCCACTAGGTTGCTTTCTTATAATATTGCGATCCTATTTGGCAATAAACAATATGATCAAGTTGCAGTGAATTAACATAACCTCACGTTTCTGATTTGTTTTCAAACATCGCCATTTACATTGAATATATAAATATTTTAAAATAGCGGTAACTATATCTAAATAGTGATTTTTGAATAGACAGCTTAATTTTATTCGTTAAATAGTCCTAGTTAAGTAGACGGAACGAAGAAAACTATATTTCAAGTTCCGTTACAAAGCATTTTATTATATGGTTCCGAAACCTGGATAGTAAGTAGAAAATAAGCCAACAAGCTGTTAGCAGTAGAAATGGATTTTTGGAGGCGATCGACAAGAATTTCAAGAAGGGATAAGGTCAGAAACAGCACAATAAGGCAAATTATACAAGTTGAAAAAAAAATAGAAAAACGTTTGAAATGGTATGGGCACCTTATAAGAATTGAAGAAGAGAGAATACCAAAGATGATTGAAAATAATGAAATAAAAATAAATGTTCTTCCTTTATTAATATTTTTATAGCCAATTAATGTTTTAAACTCTTTGTGAAGAGTACTTGGAAAGCAAATGGAAGAAGAAGAAGAGGCAGACCTGGAGAACGTTAGATAGATGGAGAGAGAAGAAGTATCGAAGATAAAGATTTGAGGAAAGAAGATGCTCTAGACAGGAACCTCTGGCGACAAGTCACTTTGGGATGAATGAGAAACACTTTATTGTGGAATATTCCTTATAAAAAAAATAATTCTAACAAACGCCACTCTTGATTTTCTAGATAAATTGGTAATCACTCGTGACATTAGTTTTGATATTTACTATGGACAATAATACCACTATGACAAACTTCTTGCGTATAACCGTAAGCCTACTAGATATGTGACATAAAGTTATTTCATTTATATATGAATGTGTGAAAACCATAACGGTATACGTTACATTTAGAAAAATGAGTTTATACATTTGCTGTATGTATTATCTCTCTGTCACTCAAAAGTAAAGTAAAGTAATCCCACTACAGGCCTCAGGAGGCCCTTGGGGTAGTAGGAGGTTAAGACTCCCACTATTTCTGGACAATCGGCACTTGATGTCAGCCGGGTTGTCAGCCCTGCGTGACGGCCGCCTTTACCCCCAGAACAAGCGTCTGGTACTCATTTCCTTTAGAGGCTGAGTCGACCCCAGGGCCATAGTGCCGCCAGAAGGTTTGGGTCAGTTTAAAAATCCTGACCCACCGGGACTTGAACCCTCGACCTTTCGGCTTGTAGCTCAGTGCCTTAACCACTACGTTACGGCGTGCCCCCCACTCAAAAGTAGGACCCTATAACAAACGATAACTACACTTTATTCAATTTTCACAAAAATGTCACTTATATCGTTATGGTTTTCACCCAATCATATAATATTGACAAACCTTGGAGCTTAATCTATTAACCCATTCATATCAGGTTTAAATGCTCAATGTATTTCCCCAGAAACCGTATTTAAGTCACCGTAAATTATATTATCTATTTTCAGACATTCAAAACGAACAAATGAAAACGGTACTTGAGATCACAAAACGAGTGAAGACCAAAACACATTCCTCTACTAATCATAAATGTTAACAAAATATAACTAGCCAAGGGATGTACGAAATATTGCAAAATATATAACAGCAGAGTTAAGAGAGTCTACCGCGTCTTCTGAGGCGAATGAGTTAAGAAGGTTTTTTAAATAATTTTGGGTAATGTAGGCAAAAATACAGCGTGCTTCACTTATAATTAAAAAAATAGCTATAACTTCTGAACTAATGTGATTCTTTAGATGCAACCAATTGCTGCAAAGTGTGAAAACTGCTAATTGTTTTTACCTTATGTTCCACATACCTCAACATGGCTTTCATTAGAGGGACTGGAAATTTCCAACCTATATTCAACCCGATCCATGTGTTATGAAATGCCTGTGGTGTCACATTGTTGACAGCAGCATAAATTATGTCTTGTGAGTCTGCCAGATCACGTTCTAATGTCGTATAGATCTGGTCCTTAACAAAGTCCCACAGAAAAAATCAGGTGAGGTTAGGTCTGGTGATCTGGCAGTTCATATGATGTATGGTGATCCTTTTCCGATCCATCTTGCAAGGATAATTTCATCATCATCAACAACAACAAGGATTAAGCCCAATGGCCTGTTCCGATCTCATTATAGGTCGAATTGGTCCTTCCATCTCTTCAATGGTCTTCCCAACATTCTTCTCCCTTTTGGTTTATAATTATACATTCTTCTTGGTATGCGCTGTTCATTCATTCGTAATACGTGCTGAAGATAAGCATTTTGATAATATTTTATTCTTTCACAGAGATTAAATATATTAAGTTCTGTTCTTATATCTTCGTTTTTCTTTTTCTGCTATTACTCTCAACATCTTCATTTCAGCAGCCTCTATTTGTTTACTACCTGCCTTTGTGAATGTCCAGGTTTCACATCCATAGATAAGAGATGGAACTGCCAAATCGGGTGAGTTTAGCTTTGCTAACTTGCCGATTGGTTAGAGGTGAGAGGAAACTAAGAATAGTCCGCAACGTGGGAGACATCTGCCAGAAGGTTGACTTCGACCAAGAAGTCTGCAACGGTCTACCAGGCGACGTGATACCAGGCGATCATCACAACGGCTCAAGGGACGGAAGCAGCAACCCTCTCTAAAGGGGTTAATACTTAGAGGAGCATGGATAGATGCTCTCAGACAGCAGCCCTGCCATTATCCTTACCCTGCACAGCGCTCGTAACGCGGTCAGGGGATATTTATTATTACTGATTCATCTCAAAACAAAGACCGGATTGGATTTTAGGATACGACCACAGCAAGGATAATTTCATACGATATTAAGTCTTGATGTGTGATGTGTGAGCCAGGTAATGAAGATTGAACACTTGTGATCATGTAGCTCAAGGTTTTAGTAGTCTTTTCCATTCACCTCTCTTTTGTCCGAAATTTTTAAAAGAGATCTTGCAATTTTACTTTTTTTAAGGGAATTTCGATGGAATGAAGCTACTAGGGTCGTTTTCATGAAAATATTGTTGAAAAATGTTTACAAGCGTGAAACTTCTAAAATTAACAACATTGATAAAACGTTCCAACCTCTTCTTGCAAATGCTACCAATATTTTCCATTTGGGATGCAGATATTTGAAATTGTAACAACTTATTTTATTTTACTTATGAGCTGAACTTAGTGTATGTTACCGAAGTTCGGCAGCGAACAAATTTGGATTTATGTTGCGCATGCGCTAGAGTTCTATGACGTAATGTTCCCTTTCCAGTCACGTTGTTCTGTGCATTCCCCGTGAACACGTGATTTAGTTGTAAGTTTGGGAGGCGCTCAATTACATAATGATCGCGTTATATCTTCATTAAGTGACATTGTTTTGCTGGTGATATGGTTATTGTCACTGATTGGTTGAGAAAGAGAGAAATAGGAGAACTCTGTTTTGGGTAATGGTGGATGTACAGCCAAGGCAGGAATATATTAGCACTGCATGTTGTTCGCTGTCAAGCCATAGTCTTATGACATTGTTTAAATATTAGACATATTTATTTACTTGTGTATTTATTTGTAGGTCTGTCGACTTAAATTCTCTTGAAGGTTTGATTTTCAAACGTGGTATTTGTAACCGATTTCAGCTCTTTATGTCGTCCATGCAAGGAGTTTCACCGTAGGCTGGACGACATGGGTTATTTCCAGTCAGCAGATGTGTGGAGATTTATTCACTTACTCTTCTCTAGGCGGGCCTCGGGCCATACTCAGCCTTTGTTAAAATACAACTAGGAATTTTCCACTCGGTCGGAGTGTAGAATTAGTTCCTTGCTTCCTCTTCGTGCCGTTTGCTAAGAAATGTGGATTCTTGTATCCATACCTTCATTAGGCATTCACGACCTATTAGACAACGTTACCTTTTTAAATAAACTTAGATGAGAATCCAAATAGTTTAAATTTCTCCCCATCTCGAAAAAAAAACTTCATTTTTCTTCCGTGCTATTGTATTCTTTTTCAGCTTATGATCGCTGTCTATAGACCTAAATATAAATGTTGGCGGATGCGAAATATCTTATCTGATTGTATTAGCTGATTAGTTATGGAAGTATTTCCGTTGTAATGAAGACTTAACAATAAATTTAATTTTCTGCATTACGAGGAAACTTTCTCCGCGCAATGTATGAAAGGAGGGGTCACGAACCTTGAAGGATTTTGTTATAAATCGCGTTGAGATTTTTCTGTACAACAATGTGATTGTGTTTATCATTGTAATATCTCTGCATGTTAACTTGTAAGAAATGGTGTCATGGCAATTCTTGGCCCTCACCCATTATGTCATAATAATCATCTTATCTTTCCATAATGATAATGAATTCACCATACTCTTTGCAAGTATTGTTCAAACGCTAGTTTTCACTTTGTATTTCAAATGTATGAGAAAACAAAAATAAAAATAAATCAAAGGGAACCAATAAATATAACAGGGGGAGTTAGACAAGGTTGTCCATTATCAACTACCCTTTTTACGTTTATTTTGACGACATGATAAGATTATGGAAAGAAATAAAACAGCTGGGGGTATTAACTTAGGAAGTCTAATTATAAAAACATTAGCTTTTGCAGATGACCAGATTTTAAAAGCAAAATCAGAAGACGAATTACAAAGAATGCTATATAAACTAAACGAAATACAAAAAAATAGAATATGGAAATATCAATAGAAAAATAAAAAACAATGGCTTTCAAGGGCGTTCAACTAGTCCGGACAAAGATAATATTAGAAAATAAACAAATAGAACAAGGGACATAATATAACTTCCTAGGTTGTGAAATATCATACACAACGGAAACATATAAATAACAAACTAAATAAGTTTAATTATATAACAGGATCACTAAAAATAACTTTGAAAAATAAAGCCAGAAAAGACTCTAAATGAAATTATACAAGACAATGACAGTTCCTATTATTACTTACGGATCCGAAATATAGACAGTGATAACACAATAATCTGCCAGAATAAAGCTGCTGAAATTAAATTCCTCAGACCAATAGCAGGATATCAATGAATAGCCAAAAAAACACAACACAGAAATAAGACAGCAGCTAAAATTAGAGGAATTAAACCCAACAATAGTGAACTACAGAAC
Source organism: Diploptera punctata (assembly GCA_030220185.1). NCBI lineage: Eukaryota > Metazoa > Arthropoda > Insecta > Blattodea > Blaberidae > Diploptera > Diploptera punctata. Next base: position 910,344 of record JASPKZ010007151.1, read on the forward strand.
AAACTGGAAAGAACACTTAGCAAGGATGCCTGAGAACAGAATACCAAAAGCAGCATATAACTATTCACCAAGAGGAAGAAGAAGTTTGGGAAGACCAAAAAAAAAAGATAGAAAGATCAGCAATTTGGAGCCGGAAAAGGCTAATAAAAAGCCTAAACCGTGTCAATTGAAAGTAAGATTTTCTTAACGCCAATAATTAATCGTAAGTTGAGAGTTATTTGTGTGCTTTTATAGAAATCAGATATCTCATGGGACACAACCTGTTGGGGGAAGATTTGAAACTGGATCACGTACATACTTGCTTTGATCGCACAAAGACATGAAGGCCTCACTGGATGAATAATCGGCTCAATTCCATGGTACTTCAAAGATAACACGAACATTTGAGACAAGATACACTATTTACTGATACATTCATACTATAAAAAGTATGAATATGATATGGAAGACAATGATGTTCAGATGATATTCAGGACTAATTTGAGTCTTCAAAGTTCCTCACACTTGTCCCAACCTGGGATCGAACGCCTGAGGCAACGGCTATACATCTAAACCCTAGACGTGGACTAAAGGAAAATTTAATTTCCAAATTTACTTAGTCTTTGGCACAAAGAAAATATAAATAAATTACCTAATATCTTACCTCCAGATTTTATAAATATACAAGTATTATATACACATTTAAAAAAGGTTAGCAAGTTCCGCCCCCCAAAACAAAAGTCGAGTGCGAATAGTCACCTCTTACCCATCAGCTAGCTCTGTCTTACATTTAGTGTCGGATCCGATTTTCTAATAGTTAATCAACTGGCCTCTGGATCTGAGTTCGCGGGTTTAGACCCTGCAATAGCTGATACAATTTTTAGGATGTAAAATATTAATAAGACTATCTGAAAGGAAATAAATATAATATAATTTCAAAGAATTTATGTTGCATTTTACTTGCAGATGAACTCGCCGTGCCCTGCCTGGTGGCGGTGTGCGCTGTGATCGCCGTAGGATCTCCTGCTATCAATGAGGTCAGAAGACCAAATAATAATAATAATCGTCCAGGGCGTTTCCTCTCGCTTCCAGTCCCGAACAAATGCACCCAGAGTAAGTAATGTTTTAGTTATTATTGTTATTAATTATAAGTTTGACATATTAATCGCTTTGACGACAAGAAGCAAGAGTCATATTATTTCGTAAACTATTTTTTTTAATATGAAGGTAGGGAAAATAATTATGAATGCCGTCCACTTTCAAAAAATAAAGTTCTGGAAAATAAAGTAAAAGTGATCCCACAACAGGCCTCAGGAGGCCCTTGGGGTAGTAGGAGGTTAAGGCTCCCACTTTTTCTAGACAATCGGCACTTTATGTCAGCCGGGTTGTCAGCCCTGCGTGACGGCCGTCTTTACCCCAGAACAAGCGTCTGGTACTCATTTCAGTTAGAGGCTGAGTCGACCCCAGGGCCATAGTGCCGCCAGAGGGTTTGGGTCAGTTTAAAAATCCTGACCCCAACGGGACTTGAACCCTCGACCCTCCGGCTTGTAGCTCAGTGCCTTAACCACTACGCTACGGCGTGCCCCAAAGTTCTGGAAAATAGCCTATTGATTTTTATATCCAAACTCTAAGATTTTTTATATACATAGATAAAAATTGAACAACCATTTTCTTTCTACTTAAGATATTCGCAACTTAGCCTACGTTCATCTGACTTGATCAAATGATTTGTGACGTCAAAATGCTAGCGTCGCAGATGAACTCTCTCACCGAACGATGCTAAATTGCGCCTCCTGTATTTTCCTAGTTGAATAGTCATGTTCTAAACTATAATGGTAGTTTGTAATGTGCACCTTCTGTGCGCCCCTAATTGAAGTCGAAGATAGTTACTACCACGAGTATGTATAAAATACAGAAGAATGCAGTAAGAATTTACTTTGTAGCAAAAATAAATTAAATTGCAATTTTATTCTCAGCCTTTGAAAAATAACTGCAAAATAATAATAATAATAATAATAATAATAATAATAATAATAATAATAATAATAATAAGAACCTATAAAATACATAAAAACACAGAAACCTTGTCAAAGAAAGCTAAGATGTTATTTTAGCCTGAGTCTATTAAGTATATATAATTGTCGAAGAGACTGTACAGCTTCTCTCCCCAATGTACACGAGGATCGCATAACTTCAAAACCTAGCACTAATGTCATATATTGTGGCCACAATTGAACACCAAGTCACTACTATTTTGCACCATATCATAAATCACCTAAATCCAATTGTGAGCAATATATTACATATGCTACAGCGGCGTGTTGTTCACCGAAATATATTTACAAGGCTCAAGGTCCCAGCACCATAACCGAGTTCTGTGCCCATAGCCAGAATAGCGTTGCTCATTCTGTGCTCTCGATTTTCGGACTCTCTATTTGCCAGCAGCCCTGTTCTGAGCGAACATGCCTCACTCCCAAACTCACACCATCGCACAACTGAACATCAACGCTGCTAAATGTGAAAAGATTAAGTGACTAAACCCCTTCCTGAGGCATTAGTAGACAAGGAGCCTCAACTGATTCCAGATGCAGCACAGTGGACGATGCTGGACATCGTCAAAACTTAGTAGTAGTACAGCTCGTCTTGATAGCTAGTTGAAGTGTTCAGAATTTTAAAACATTTCGGTTGGATGCTGGAAAAGTGTTAGCATATTTAATACTCTTTCGCTTTCGAGTGGAAGGTGGTGTAGAGAGGAGAAAAGACGAAACATGCAATCGTAAACTGGCTACTTGCGAATGTAACTCATAAGTTCTAGTTTAATTTGTGTACGTTATAAAATACTGTCAATTGTTGGCCGGGGGTTCGTCTTCACATAATTTTGTCGTAAACACAGATTTTCGTGCAATGTTTCACAATAATTTTGATTCATTCCACAAACTATCAGTTAAAGATCACTCACAATTTGCATTAACAATTATTCTTGATTTAAAGTATATCTCGTATACAATTATTTTACAGTCGCTGATTAAGTACACTGACTACAATTTATTTTATTTTTACACTTCACCTATCGCTATCAAAAACAAGACTGACTCGCTCCCTACCTTTGCCACTGATATATAGGCGGGGAGGAACTTTCTAGACTTATGGTCGGGACACTTCCAAACATGGAAGTTTCTAGCCACCGATATTTCCCGAAAGGGGCAGTAGAGGTGCTTAGAGACCTCTGGAATGAGGGCCCAGACATTTCGATGGTCTGCGCGGATCTTTCGACTTGCGAGTTGACGACTCGCAAATCTATTTCTAACAATTCAAGACCAGTATTCTCGCCTTCGCCCGCGAAATTCAAATGTCGCGTTACAATACCTAGAATTCGATAGTATTTATATTAAGAGTAAAAGGGCAGTGTTTTCCCCACACGTGAACTTCGTATGTTTTATTACAATGTACAATCTAAGAAATATACTTGGAAAAATGCAATTCTATAATGTAAACCTGTAAGAAAAATAATAGTATATTATGTTATCTTTAACCGAATACCTTAATTACGGAAGTGCAATGCAGGGAATATTCTGAGCCTTGAACTGCGAAAGTTCAGTTTCCTAGCGCATCACAATGCACTGGGTTTGGCCGTCACATTAGCCTTGGCCTGCGATGAATCTCTTATTTTGAGAATGTGTGCAGATGCTATTGTGTAGGTCAAGTGTGCGATGCGGCGTCTTTATTTCTTCCCTTCACTTTGTCTAACAAGGCGAGTTAGCATGTCATATACATTCTCCGAATTCATTAGGTATTACCAACTATATCATCATTTTAAATATTATTTCCTGTATATTTAGAAAAATAGGACGAACATAAGGTGATTTAAAATATTTTATATAATATATATATATATATATATATGTAATTATTTTTAGAAGTCAAATTTTATTAATATTTATTCTGTATTTTAAAACATTTTTTTGTGAATTGATGGCAAATTTTATATTATTCATTGATTAAATTTCAATAATCGTCAAAGAATTTATGACTTCTATGAATATGCTAAGAATAAATATACCTTTCTTCCTGTGAAACTTTTGTAGAATCATTGGTAGGTCTCTTTCTCTAATTTGTCATTCATTTCTAACTGTGTCAAGTAAATATATCATTTTGTTTACAGTTATTAAAGCAATTAACAATTATTCAGTAACTAATGAGCGAAAGAACGAACCAGTTCGTTAGAACTTATAAAAATGACTCCTAAATGTACTAACAAGAACTATTTATTATGCAATAATGGAAATGTATGGAACAATTCTTGAAGTAGAAATACTATTGAAAAGGGACGGATATACTTTACTTTCGATGACCGATTACATTAGTCATTAACTCTCTCTCTCTCTTTCTCTCTCTCTCTCTCTCTCTCTCTCTCTCTCTCTCTCTCTCTCTCTCTCTCTCTCTCTCTCTCTCTCTCACACACACACACACACATTCTCCATTTCTCTCTCACATGGACACAAGAAGTAAAGTATTTGAATCCATGTAACCTTTGCATGCTGACTTAAAATATTATTTGAGCTTTTATCCAAATGTATACTGTAATATCAGAAACAGAACCATAAAGTTAGAATATTTATTAATTAAATAAAAATAAAACGTAGTTTTATTTGATTTTCATATTTATTATATAATTCAGTGACATGTTTCGGTACACTGTACCTTCTTCAGACATGTTAACAAATTATGAATTGTGTTCCAACTGATCTAAGCAACAATACAACAATATTTATTTTTTTTTTAATGTTATTCCATAGGGGCATGGATATGTCATTCAAATTAAAGATGAGAATTTAACAGTTTGTTAATCTTTTATCTTGTGTCAATTTACTTGAGTAAGCTATAAAGAAATTAATTTTATTATATATGATTATATATATATATGAGTATAAAAGGTTTTATATCTGTTTCGGTTAGACTGTACCTTCTTCAGACATTTGTTAACAAAGTATGAAATGTGTTCACAACTGATCTAAGCAACAATACAACAATATTTATTAATTTTTTTAATTTAACAAAGGGGATTCATTCAAATCAGATTGAGGAATAATTAAAGCAGAGTGTGTTACTAGCTTTGTCAATTGCTTTATAGATAGAAATAAATGGATTGGTTGTAGTAGATCTACAATCACCTTGTACCAGTTTTAGTAATCAAACTGTTAAATTCTCATCTTGATTTGAATGAATTTATTTATAGATATAAATAAATGTATTTGTTTATAGATATAAATAAATTCAAAAGTAGTAACAAACTGTTAAATTCTCATCTTGATTTGAATGAATCCCCTTTGTTAAATTAAAAAAAAACAAATAAATATTGTTGTATTGTTGCTTAGATCAGTTGGAACACAATTCATAATTTGTTAACATGTCTGAAGAAGGTACAGTGTACCGAAACAACTGTCACTGAATTATATAACAAATATGAAAATCAAATAAAACTACGTTTTATTTTTATTTAATTAATAAATATGGATTTTCATCAAGTAAACACCAACTCAATTGATTAAAATATTTATATTTATTTTCTCCACTTTTTCATCTCAGTGGATTATGTAAATGCATATTTTATAAGATCAAAAAGACCCTAAGATATGATACGTTAAAATAAGCTTTCACAATTTGTTTTTCTTTCGAAACTTTTCTTCGAACAAATGTTTGCTATGTTTGTTACCACCTTGATACATAAAACCCCAGTGGACACTATGGAGAAATTGCTTGTAATATAAAGTAGAACATTTTACAGTAAGAGCTGAATTATTGTACAACGGAAATCAAGAAAAATGTATTCTTTTAATATAAATGATTCATAATTACTATGATGATGAGCAGTTATTTACTGTTGTCCTCAATCTGTCCAAAAAAAACTCTGCAATCAAGCGGGAAAATTCTCCCACCATTTTTAAAATGACAACCACATTTAAAATATTAATGGTGTAAAATCATAGTTCAAAATAAGTCTCTATATTCAGCTCCTTTACGTTGTGTGAAGGAATGAATCAAAATCTTGTACGCCGATAACTATCTCACTGGCATTATAGAACCCGTAGGTTCATGGACTTGCGGATATAAGCTCTCCAAACGTGCATATCTTGAGCTAATGCTTTCCAATCATCCCATGTATAATCTATTTCCCTCAAATCATGGTTAATGTTATTCTTCCACCTCGTTGTTGGCCTGCCTACTGGGCGCTTTCCCTCTGGTTTTCCTACAAGGGGGTTCCAAGCCCCTCTTTCATTCCCAATTCGTACCACATGTAGCCTACTTCCCATCGCAATCTACGAGACTTAACTGTCCCTACTATATCTGGTTTCCCATAATGATCATGTAGCACACTGTTATGCAATCTTATCCAATCTCATACGCCGATAGCAGTAGTAAATCAATTTTTAGGACATCTTGAAACAATTCGATTTGAAAGTTTAAAACCAATAAACTAATTTTAATTGTGTGTATTAAATACAGTTATAAAATACAAAAATATTTTGCTTGCTGGTATGTGAAAGTCCTTGCAAATGGACATCAAATCCAAAAGCTTGATTGTTATGACAATTTACTTAAAATTAAATCGCTGATATGTTATTAGTTTTTGATATCTTATGAGATATTGTAGTAAAATTTGGATGCACTTATATCACTCTAGCACGTAACTCGGGTGTCGATAACTGGAGCATTCACATACTATTTAAATTATCTTGATGGATATCATTTAATATGTTCTATTATTATATACAGTATCTCTGCGAGAAATAAACTTTTTGATATTTTGGGAATTCTCTGAATGTTTAATGTATAAATGGAAACGATAGAAACCATCAGTGACAGCGCCTGTTCCGTCTCAAAATTGCACATTCCATCTATTTAACGGACAAACGGAGGCAATTATCCACTTTCTGTGTTTATGTAGGCCTACAAAGTAGCTCGAACAGAAGACTTGAAGATGGCATTCTTGTTACTGTTCTTACCCTGCGCATCATTCGTAGCCCTGCCAGGAGGTACTTAAGTTACAAAAATGACAGTAAATAATTGTTTTGTGATGCTTGTATTGCCCAGTTTTCCAAGAGTTAACCAAGAAATGTTAGACTTTAAACATTTGTGATGTCTTTATATTTGACTGAAGGAGATGTATTTTTGTTTGTTAATTAAATATTACAAAATGTATGAATCCCTAGTAACTGGAATTAGTTATTAAATGTTTATAAATTTGTATCTATAGGATTTTTTTAATTTAAAAACTAGTATTATTGAATTCCATAAGCACTAAGGTGCATCTCTTCAGGCAAATAAGAGCTTTTGGAATTAGAGATGTTCCCTTATTAGTTTGTCCGTTCTCAGTCAGAAATCGTCAAACCTTCTTTTTCCCCTGGTTAGTTAGTCTATTCTCAGTCGGAAATCGTCAATCCTTCTTTATTCCCTTTTTTAGTTTGTCTATTCTCAGTCATAAATCGTCAATCAATCTTTGCTTCCTTGCGCCCAAAACACGGTAAGATTGACCATTTTGTGAATAAAGTGATCGCTTATGAACGAACTTCTAGATTTTTTAGAACTGTTTAATTTATCTACTAAATAATAGTCATAGCAGTTCCTCTACAAAAGTTTGTATGAGAGATTTCTCCAGGATGACACTGCACACTGGACTATGTAATGAATGATTGTCGCAATTCACACACACGCACGTGATTGACATTATAGTCTATTGCATCATAGAAAAGAGCATTTACATGTTCGAAGTGTTTGAATCCCGCATAAAGAAACTTATCACAATAGTATTTTTTACGTACATTTGTTATGAAACTTCGCTGCATACACTGTACAAATCAAATATTGCTTTGATGTTGTTTTTAAGTCAGGATTGTATATAAACAAACATTCAAGAATCTCCTGCAATAAGATTATAAGGACTGTAGGAACAAAGAAGGCATAGTTAAATAAGATACATTCACGGTTAAGAACCATATGAAATATTATAATTCAGAGCTTTCAGCATCTAACTCTGAGATTATCTTCTTGGGATTAGATTAGAATTCTGCCAAGTTAAACATTTCCAAACAAACATCATTATTATGTTACAGTGGGTTTATTTGGGGAATCTGGGTTGAAGTAGCGAAACCCCAATAATGCGAAGTTGATTGAATCAGACTAGAGACCCGATAGCTATACTTACATATTCCAGCCGTGTCCAATGCTCGAAACACTTAAGCTATGGAAGGTGAGATGTCGAATTCGGCCCTCGGGAACATCGAACTTATTTTTTATTAACCCTTAAATTGGCAATTTACCCTATAAGATACATTGATTTAATTTATTTAATACTAGATGACCCGGCAGACGTCCTGCCCGAACGTTCAATTCTCTTATCATGGCCGGACGATAAAAATGTTACTTTTTTACCATAGAATTCACTAATTAATAAGTTATCGCGCGGAATATGTACGTAATGCAGATGATTACACAGCTGACATAAAAAATCCTATAAACAGATCGCTGCGTCACCTACCGAGTCCAATTGTGATTCTAAACCATCCAGGACCCACTGCAACACACAAAATATTTCATCAAAATCGGCCCAGTCGTTTGCGTAGTTTTCAATTTCGGATTTCAAGTAAACCTCCACTTCTAATTGTCTGATTTCGCTCATTTTTGGACAATACCTACCTCGGTTTATTTTAATAGGATATACTGAGTTTCGTCGTGAAACATCGAAAATTGTGACCTTAGAGCGATTTTTAAATTTTCTCTTAATGTGAACTGCTACACCTAATTGTTTTAGAGGTTTCAATTGTTAATTTGAACCACCCAGAGACGACTCAAACACACACAAACATTAATCATAATTGGTGCAGACGTTTAGGCAATTTGTAATTTCGTATTTCGAGTAAACCTCCACTTCTTACTGTCGCATTTCGCTCGTTATTTGACAATACCTACCTAGGTTTATTTTAATAGGATATAATGAATTTCGTTTGAAACATCGAAAATTGTGACTGCTAGAACGATTTTTAAATTTTCACTTCAGATGAAATCCTACACCTAATGGTTTTAGAGGGTTCAATTGTAAATCTAAACCATCCAGGGACCCACTCAAACACACACAAAAAATGTCATCAAAATCGTTCCTGTTTTTAATGTCAGATTTCAAGTAAACCTCCACTTCTGATTGTCGCATTTCGCTCATATTTGGATGATACCTATCTCGGTTTATTTTAATACGTTGTACAGAGTTTCTTTGTAAAATATCGAAAAAATGTGACAGCTAGAACTATTTTTAAATTTTCACTTCAGGTGAACTCCTACACTTAACAGTTTTAGAGGGTACAGTTGTGAATCTAAACCATGGACGGACCCAATCAGACACACAAAAAATTTCATCAAAATCGGTCGAGCCATTTTCGAGTTGTTTCGGGGCTAAAGCACGGCAATTGATATATATATATATATATATATATATATACAGTATATACACTAGCTAATACCCGGCGTCGTTGATACGCCTTAAATAAATTAGTATTAATAGTTTTTGTGTTTGGTTGAAATTTTTAAAAAATTACTTAAATTTAATAATACAATTACACAGAGAGTGGTAATTAATTTACATCATGATCTATAAACCGATTTAAGATAATATCATTGAAAGGAAATTTAAAATTACTTGTAATACAAAAAGAAAAGACACGAGTTTCATAGTTACATATACGAGATCAAGCCAAGTGATAGCATTAGTAATTTTCAATTTTCTTTCAGTGATATTATCTTAAATTTTTCCTTTTAGTCCGCTTTATAATCTCCCTCTTTAAAGAACGTCGACACAGAAAAACTATAATTGGTAATAATAATCTTACATAACTTTTCTTCCGTACCTTTTTGTAAAAAAGAAAATTACACGCTGTCATTCAGTGACATCACGCAAGTAAAAGTTACCCATTTAAATGTGTTATATGGATAATATTACAAAGAAAGTTAATTAAATAGCTTTTCCATTAGTGCAATCATAGACATTATCAAACTGAAAATTACCAAATTACATAGGCATTACCAGAAGATTAATTAGATATGAATATGAAATTGGATAACAAAGAATATGCTCAATTCGATATTATCTTTCTTTTCCATAGTTTCACCTCTTTCTTTGTAGCTACATTTAGTGCTCCACGCCTTTCATGTGTTACTATGGAACGACCTGTGAGGAGGTGATTTTAACTCTGGATTACATACATACCTTTTTGACCAACAAGAAATATTTAGGGGCTCCCGGATGATCAGTTGAGTGATCAGTACAATGCCATGGCCAACACTGAAAGACCACAAACATTTAAGACAAGACACAGCCATCGTTCTTACACATCTCTATACCACACAAGGCGAGAAACAAGCGAGTGATTATAATGGGCAAATGGTGTTAGGGGACTATTTGGGCTTAAGTGCACCCAGTACTTATTTCGGTTAAAAAAAAGTAAATTTATTTTTTCTCTTTGCTTCAAAAATCCAGGAAGATCTATTTTATCGAGGTGTAATATTATTTAGCCGATTTTGAACATTAAAACACATAAAAATTTATTTTTAAACATGGCGTCTCTGTGTTCTGCTAATGTGCACATTTTTTTTTTTTTTTTTTTTGCATTTTCCCGTAACTTGTACTTTTTTCATATTTTGGTACACTTTTCTTTGAAACTATGAAAGATGAGAGAATAATTTTTTGGCATGGATATGCAGTTTAAAGAGCTCTATAATAATAAGGCAAATTTATATTTCTCCTATTGATAGTGTTCGAAATTAAAAAAAGTATGCAACATTTTAACAAAAAAATATGTTTGGTCTTTGAATGTTTTAAAAATAAAGCACAATCCATAACTGAACACAAGCAAGCCATATTATTGTCAAATGAACTAAGAAAAATAACATACTAAATTTTGGAAATAATTGGATAAGTAGTTTTTGACAAAGTTGTACCAAGTCAATACTTTCAAGAAGTTGGATTTTTTATTTTCATTTTTTTGTATTTTAAATTACTCATGAAGAAATGTGTCTAAAAAGTTAACCACACTTGTTTAATTAGTTGACTTGTTTAATTAGTGACATAATTTTCAGGCACATAATTAAGAATAAGCTGAAAAAAACGATTTTTGTATGTTGCATATTTTTAAACCAAATTGTAACGAAAACATTACCGGGTGCCCTTAAAATTTACCCGGTATTTGACTTACTAGCTAGGAAAAAACCGAAAACCTCACCAGGAAAATTTGTCCTGGTCGAAGATATAACCAGGGCCCGCTGCGTCCGAGATCACAGCGGTGAACTTAGATATGCAATATAATTTCATAAATTAAATAAATCCATTTTTTATTTCATTCTGATTTATAGACGCTTTAACATCTAATTTATATTGTTTTATATTTTTTCCTTGTTTCCAGTTGGCTGTGTGTTGTTTTATATACTGCGTGTTCAGAAATTCTCATTACCAACTTCTAGGGCTTGTGAAGCAGATAACATTTTGAATAGAAACCTTTCGCCGGAAACTTACCGTTTTCGAACTGTTAGGTACAACAAGTTCGCATTAAGCGTTTAAATCTCCCGCGCCTGCCGGGAATAAATCGATAGTTATTTAATGATTTGCGACTCAATTAATTACATAAAAAAAAACAATATTCACTGATTCGTGACAATGTCTAGTGTAGATAGATAGATCATCGGTTCATTAATGTCTTTGACATCGTCCGATTCCTAATAGCCAGTTTTGTCGGTCCATCCAATCTCCTGATTGTAGATGTTTCTCCTTCAATATAAACATATTCCCTGACTCCAGGAGGTTTTAGGTCTTCCTCTGCTTCGTCTTCCCTCAGGTTTCCATTCCAAAACAGATTTTGGTAGTCGATCCTCTTCCATTCGCTGGACATGTCCGTACCATCTTAATTGCTGGGTTTTAATGTAATCTAAAATAGTGTCATCAATCTTCATTTTCTCCCATATAACTGAGTTCCTAATGTCTAGTGTCAAAGGATAAATAAACAAACTTCACTTTGTCATTGTAAGAATAACGAGTGTACCAGAACATGATCCACAGGTACAATGTGTACAACGAGTTTGCTGGTCGCTACATCGAACCGCTGTTGTAGTGGATAAATAATAACCACAATGTTAAATACAGATGAGAAGTTTGTTAATTTGCCCATAGATAATTATTCTTAGAATGACAAAGTGAAGTGTATTTATTTTTCTCTTGATATTGGACATTGTCACGAAATCAGTGAATGTTGGGTTGTGTAAATGTAATTAAATGAGTCATAAATAAATAAATTACTATTGATTTATCCCCGGCAGATGCAGGACACTTATACGCTTAATACGAACTTATTGTACCAGCAGCAAGAAAACGATACGTTTCCGGACAAAGGATCCTTTTCAAAACGTTACCTACTCAGTCCCCTCTACAAGCCCCAGACGTTTGTAATGAAAATTTCCGAAACTTTGTAGAATTAATTGTATCAATTTTAACGATATTATGAAATAGTAATAATGATAAAATGGGCCATTCTAATAAATGTGAATCTAAAAATTCCTTCACAACTGAGAAAAATTATGAAAAAAAATCAGATTTTCGCCTCGGGATTTGTAAAATAAATCATAAATTGAATTTGAGTCTAAAATGCTACTGTCTGAGACATCTCACTCGATATAAAAACGCACTATTATTTCAAAGTCATAATATTACAGTAAGTTGAAACGCAGATAATAAAACCAATCTACGGAAAAAACTAATTGATCACTTCGGAAAAAAGTGGTTATTATTAAGGCTAGAATTTTTATGTAATATTAAAATGCAAAAATATGTACATATTTATGTAATAACATTATGTAAAATATGCAAGATTACATAAAATTTTCTTAAAATATGTAATATTAAATACGTTAAAATTTAATTTTATATACATTTATATTTAACGTTAACTTTAAGATAGATCAAATTTGAAGGAATGGACTGTTAAATACTTTACAACGTGGTAAGAAGGGCAGTTTCACGTTTCTATTATAAAGTGATCCCACTACAGGTCTTAAGGATATTGGGAGGCTAAGGCTCCCAACTTTCTAGACAATCGGCAAGAGATTTCAGCCTTGTGTGATAGCCGTCATTACCTCCACAACATAGTATGGTACTGCATTGATTTTTTTACAGCCTGAGTCAACTCCAGGGTTATGATGCCGCCAGAAGATTAAGAAGTTTAAAAATCTCGATCCTCGATTTTCCAGATTGAAGAATATTTCCTCAATCAAATATTCCATGGTGTACCCCCTATATATTTGTACTATTTCATTCATAAACAGAGTAGATCGTTCAGGTTTTAAAAGAGATTTTGCTAAATGGAATCCTATACTCAAATCTTCAGTGTCCCTGTATATATGTTTATCGTGTTTAGTAAATTGAATTCTTCTTTGACCGTTTCGAACCAGCTTTTGTATAGGTTGGAAAAAACAGTATAATCACGTATCTGAGTTTTTTAATGTAAACAAATATTTAAAAAAAATTATTTTCCACTTATGAAAATATTTTCTTTTAAATTAAGAGACATAGTATGTAAATTTATATAAAAATCTTTAAAATCTGTAAAAATATGTGATTATGACCAAAAACGTAAAAATATGTAATGATAAATATTCATATATGATAAGTAAGTTTCTAATTCTTAGACATTTATCAATTTTACCCATGTATAAGCAAAGGGAAAGAATATGTAATTACATGCAAATCCTAGCCTTAGTTATTTAATATATTATAAATTATAATAATAATTATTATTATTATTGTTTGTCCTATTATTATTATTATTATTATTATTATTATTATTATTTATTTATTATTATTATTATTATTATTATTATTATTATTATTATTATTATTATTATTATTATTATTATTATTATTATTATTATTATTATTGATGGAGAGGAATGACGTTTGGTTTCCGGAAGACGGCGGCAGCTGCCATGATACCGGATGATGATGATTATTATTATTATTAGTAGTAGTAGTAGTAGTAGTAGTAGTAGTAGTAGTAGTAGTAGTAGTAGTAGTAGAAGTAGTAGTATTAATTGGCTTATTATTATTATTATTATTATTATTATTATTATTATTATTATTATTATTATTATTGTTATTAATCATCTCTTAAATATTTATATCTGTCATACCTTTTAAGAACTAACGCGTATATATTTTCTTGTGTACATTTATAGTGTATGTAGCTGTTATTTGCATTATTCCTTGCAATTTATTTTTGGAACCAATTGAAAAAAAAAAAGTTAATTTTGCCATTCTTATAGGCCTATATCAGAAAGCGACATTTGTACCTATACCTTCTTTCAAAAATTTAAGTAAATTTCACTCATAATTACATCATGCTGTGCGGCAGAGGAACATGAATTAATTCTGAGACGTCATGTAATCTTTTATTGATTTTCATTGTCTCGCCGTAGCCGAGTGGTTAAGGCAAGATGCCTTGGCGCAGAGCTATGGGACTTCAGCTGGTTCGAGTCTCCATGGGGAAAGAAATTTTCTCATAGAATTTCAGGCTGTCATCCAACATCGTGACAAATTTGGGTACCTACAATAAGTATCGGCTCCAGGTTGAGAAAACCAGCTCTAACGGCTGGGGGAGCCGACATGCTTACCACATGTCACCCCTACACTGACAGGATAATCGTCGACCCCTGTAATTAACACGTGTAGATGTGAGGTCAGCAGTCGGCTTGTAGGCCAAGGGTCTTCTAGGCCTGACACGCCATGGAGGAGATAGTAATGGATAAAAAAGGCGAAACCAGAATTTTAAGTTGGGAGAATTGGAAGAGGCTGGCCTAGAGAACGATGGATAGATTGAGTGAAGAGAAGTATGGAAGCTAGAGATTTGAGGGAAGATGATGCTTTAGACAGGAACTTCTGGCGACAAATCACTTTGAGTTGAAGAAGAAACAATGTACTGTGGAATATTCCTAAACAAACAAAGATAATAAAATTAAATAAAAAATCTCCCTGGTAGTGACATAACCGAGAGAGCAACTCACAGCTCTCAATTGTCACAATTTCCACAAATGTCTTATCCACATGTATGGTCTAAGTTGCAGTTAAATAACCATTAATAACATACGTACGTTTCCTCACCCAAGCTTGTGTTTTATTTGTATTTAATAATGCTTATTACCGTAAACTTTCTCCCTCCTGCATTTTAATAAATGCGAGAATAGAGGAAATATCCCCAAATGAGCATTTTAAAATAAATGTCACGAACATAACAGCAGACAGGAAGTAAACTGGCTTGGTTTAAATTTAGTTTGGAATAAAGATGGTGATTATATTATTTTCATCATTATGACTTATTTATGACGTTGTCGTGTAAGTAATAGCTGTCAAATGATAATGTAGTTACATTTTAATTATGCATTTGCTTTCTAATTCGAAAGATGTCTTTAAATTAGAAAGTACAATATAAATTTTAGGCAACTTGTAAAATATATAAGTAAGTTGGGTTGCATATACTGAGCTTTGCGTTACTCACATCAATATTTCATATTCATTTTCTGAGCGCAATAGATAAGAATTTCAGTTTCATAAACTCTCAGGGCTTTAATGACTCTTAGGAGATGCATTTCTACTGCATTTTCAAATATGAAAAGTAGCATTTAAATTTATGATATAAACATAATGTATGAATGTGAAACATGGACTCTTGCTTTAAGGGAGGAAAGGAGATTACGAGTATTTGAGAATAAAGTTCTTAGAAAAATTTTGGACCAAAGAGAGATGAACAGACAGGTGAGTGGAGAAGACTACATAACAGTGAACTGCATGATCTTTATAGGAAGCCAGATATAATAAGATTAGTTAAGTCTCGTGAACTACAATGGGCAGGACATATGTCACGAATGGGGAATGAAAGACGTGCATAGAAGCTTCTTGTAGGAAAATCAGAGGGAAAACGCCCAGTTGGTAGACCAAGAATGAGGTGGGAGAATAGCATTAACTATGATTTGAAGGAAGTTGATTATATAGGGAATGATTGGAAAGCATTAGCTCAGGATAGAGATGTATGGAGAGCTTATGTCCGGGCGGCCATGAACCTATGGGTTCTATAGTGCCAGTGAGTAAGTAAACGTATTGTAAGAAATAGGCAAATTTAAAATTCATATTGTTACATTTTTAACGTTCCCTTTATTTTGTGTCATTTTTTTCTCTTCCTCTTTTTCTTTATCTTAATTTAATATCTCCCTTATTAATATCTTTATATGTCCCTCCAAATGGGCCTTATAGGGACGCGACCTGTCGGGAGAGGAATTTTAACTCTGGATCACACACATATTTTTCTGACCGCACAAGAGCATATAGGGCCTCCCTGGATGAATGATCAACTCAATGTCACCTACGAGACTATACGAACATTTAAAGCAAGACACGCCATTCACTCATTCATGAATAAGGTGAATATGATATGGATGTTTGGGATGACCAGATGATGTTTGGAGACCATTTCGGTCCATAAAATTACCAGACATTTGTTTCATAGGTGAAGAAAACCCCCGAAAATCTTCACCTAGTAGACTTTGTTCTGATCGGGTTCAAACTCGGAGCCGCTCCTTACGAAGACAACTACGTTATCCCAAGAAAACGGCATTAACCCTGAGACCACAGAGATAGACTTAGTTTGATTTTAATTGTATTAATTACTGAAATTGGATTATTAGTTTAAAATTCGGCCCTCGCCATTATCATATCTTGTGATAAGACTTTTGCTTGAATATGTTAATAAATTGCTCGAAGCTTCATAATTGGGTGTTAGTAGTCTTTGAATCCATCTTCCTGGGGCTTCCGCTACTCGTTGTTGTTGTTGTGTACGGTGATGTATACTCCAACTGTTTGTAGCATCAACTCAGTTGCTACAAACAGTTGGAGTATACATCACCGTAAACAACAACAACAACGAATAGCGGAAGCTCAACCTGCAGAAGATGGAAGATAACTTCCGAAAACGCTCCAGTTAATTTTATATCCAATATTTAACAAAGTTGAGGACGACGGCACTTACCAACAGGTACATTTTAATTTTTAACTTTCATCATATGACTTCACCTCAACGGAATTTGATATGAATCTTCTAAAATTGTTGGATTAATGACAACAGATACGTGAAATGGAGAATATTTACATAACAGTAAGTTACATGAACACAAGTGTTGACTCTGTGATACCTGACCCACATGTCACATATCCTCCTATTCCTTGGATCGGTTGAAGGTCACCATACACCACATGGCCTGCCAGATCACCAGACTTAACACCACCTTTTTTGGGGGAGGGTTGTTAAGGACCAGGTTTATATGATACCGGTAGGACTATATAATTTGGCAGACTTACAAAAAATAATTTATGCCGCTGTGAAGTATATAACGCACGCCATTGATTCTTTAATACATAGGTTGAGATTGAATACCGGTTAGACACTAATTGAACCCATGTTCAGGCTTATAGAAGACCCATCCATAGTAATTCTGCCCGAGGGCAGGCCTTTCACTGCAATCATAGCAGTTTCATGCTATGCTTTGCAGCTTTACTAGGGAATTACAGGTGTGGTAGCTTCCAGTTGCTTCCCACACATGTAAAGGATGATGATTGCTGGGTGATTTTCGGGGACCGTTGGGCCCTAAGGATCCTGACATTTGTCTTACAGGTGAGGAAAAACCCCCGAAAAAACCTCACCCAGGACCCTGTCCCGACAGGATATCGAACCCTTATGGAAAATAAGGTATAAATAATTTCCAGTTTTCACTCTTTGCAGCAATTACTTCCATATATAGATTCGTGTTAATTCAAAAGTTACAGCTATTTCTTTTATTACACTTATAAGTGGGAAATTCTGTATTTACAATCAAATTTTATTATTAATTTAGCTGTTTTTTATTATCAAACCAAATAACCGAAGTTAACAATTAATTCATTAAAATGTTTAATAAGTGATATTCTATATACTTTGAAGTTATATCCTGGACTCTGTTTAATTTCCATATGGTCTTCTACTACAGGAAGTATATACGATTTCAACAATTTCGTTCATTAAATTGTGTATTAATACATCTTACATTGTGTTGCAAGATTTTTAAGTACCTGTTCAACAGTATTATGGCACATCTATACGTCTTATAAATTTTCTCATCACAATAAATGACCCCCATTAAGATAACTCTAACGTGTTGGATCGGTTGGCGTCTTATAATTTTATTACTCAGCTGTTTGAATTGGTGGCTTGTTTAACGGTTCCGTGAATCTGTAAATTGCGCTAAATGTGAATATTGCGATATTAAATTGTCTGGTGAAGCAATCTTTCCTTAACAGAGTTCAGGCATTACGAATTTAATATCCTGTTGATGAGAAAACTCGTTTTTTCCCCCTCTTGCGTAAGTTCAATGTGTACAACTCATATCGTAAATACTTTGGCTTAGCTTTATAACACATTTTAGCAAATTTTTCAATTAGGGATACTGATATGTCTTCAATTTAATAAAATACACCGTGTCCACAAATATAACATCATACTTTAAACTACTACTACGTCGCTTTGGATAATCGTATCTAAATGAAATTGGTGAAATCAAAAGAGAAACTCAAAACGTTTTTTGCTATACCTCATAGACATTGAATGTGGCCTCCACGAGTGACTCTGCAGACATCAAAATATCCAACAATGAACCCATATCGACCACAAAAACATGATTAAATTTAGTTTAGTTTCTGTATTGTTGTCCATTATTCTCCATTGTTGACATTGTTAACATTGTTAACATGCACAAAACCTTTTGAGTTTCTCTTTTAATTGTCACTAATTTTATTTATAAGTGATTATCCAAAGCGATGTAGTAGTAGTTTAAAGTATGATACTATATTTGTGGACACGTTGTACATTTATGCAATAACCAATTCATAAATATACTGTGACCTGACGAGAGGAATTTCCGAATTTGAATCAAATAGAACCTGGAGTCACAGTTTGGACTTGTTTGTTATCATAAAATGACAGATGAAGTATAAATATTATCAAATTAAAAACTAAAATGACAGATGAAGTATAAATATTATCAAATTAAAAACGGTATGTATATATATATATATATATATATATATATATATATGTGTGTGTGTGTGTGTGTGTGTGTGTGTGTGTTATATTGCAGATTATATATATAACATCGTAGCCTAATGTTGGACCATAGTCTCTCCTTTGTTAGCAGTTACTAGACCTTGTTAATTTAGTTACCTTCTTTGCCTATAGATATCACAGTCTACGAGACTTAACTGTTCTTATTATATCTGGCTTCCTATAAAGACCATGCAATTCACCGTTGTGTAGTATTATCCATTCACCTGTCTGTTCATCTCTCTTTGGCCCAAAAAAATTCCTAAGAACTTTATTCTCAAGTGACACTCGTAATCTCCTTTCCTCCCTTAAAGTAAGAATCCATGTTTCGCATCCATATTCCCAAATTGAGACCACCTAATTTACTTACCTGTCCTCTTTGGGAGATATTTCAATGTAACATGCATATTACTATTTTAGAATGTATGGTTACTTTATCTTTTTTTTTCGATACATAAAATGGCTGTGTCTAACCATATACCGTAATTTGTTATTGATCCATCCATCCATAGTAATTCTGCCCGAAGGCAGGTCCTTCACTGCAATCATAGCATTCTCATGCTATGCTTGCAGCTTTACTAGGGAATTGTGTAGGTGTGGTAGCTTCCCGTTGCTTTCCACACCGGTGAAGGATGATGATGATAATGTTAAGGATGATAATGATAAGGATGATGGCCATATGATTTCGGGGACTGTTTGGGCCTTAAAGTTTTCCTGACATTTGTCTTACAGGTGAGGAAAAACCCCGATAAAAACCTCATCCAGAAAAACTGCCCCGACCGGGGATCGAACCCGGGCCCGCTGCGTGACAAGGCAGCACGCTACCTCGAGACCACAACGGTGGACATTTGTTATTGATAAGGAGTCTAATATCTATAGATTTTCTTAATAACTGATCTGTAAGTATTGGTTTATTGGTCAGATTGGTAAATGCTAGCGCAATACGATCAATATGTTAGGACATGCATAGTGATAAAATGTTTGCACATCATCAAGCAAACGATGTTTGTGTTCAAATTAGAAAGTACCGTGATATGTAAACAAATCTCATAAAGAACACATGTTATTTATATCCATGAAAATCAGCTATTTGTTACTTGACCATGGCCTAGTACCTTTGTTTAAATATACGTACTCAAATTATGTTGTGTGTAATTTTTTGATCGCCGGGAAAAGCACTTAAGTAAAAATTGTGATTTTTTTTTTGTTCTTTTATATCATATTAATCTACCAGTTGATCTGCACCTCGTTATCTAAGCATATAAGTGAAATGTGAATATTTGCCACCCTAATATAATAATAATAATAATAATAATAATAATAATAATAATCTAAATATTTTCAAACTTACAGATCGAATAATTAAATATAGGAACGCTTGGAAAGAACATGTTGATAGAATGCCAGAAGAAAGATTTCCAAAATTATTGATGAATAATAAACGACACGGATGGATAAATGTTGGACGCTCACAATTTTAACAATTCTAGCTCTCATGAAACCGGAACGAGCCAACAGGCTTAATTCTTGGATGATGAAGAAGAAGAAGAATTGCATTGTCATTAAATTGCATTCTACTCGTATTGAAATAAATTACATAAACCTTCTCCTGGAAAGTTTAGTATGGAAATCACTGTGCGATTTATACTGATGGACCACTCATGGAAGAGACATGGGTAAAATTGGTAATGTGATATTAATTTATTGATTTACTGGAAATCTACTGAAATGATTGCAGCAGTATTCAAACTTCCTTGAGGATGATCGGTGTTTCCAGTCAGAATTGGTAGCAATTAGCGAGGCATAAAAGGGAAGTAACCGATTATCTAACAATAAGGATTAACCCATATCAAAGTAAATATAATTTTAATGTAATCGCGGCCTAAATAATTTGCTTAACTTTAACTAAAACATAATAGAGAGCTGATGAACTGGCAAAACTGGATGCGAATTCATACCCCTGATGTCCTATTTCTTATGTATAAGATATTAAACAAAAATATGTGAGATATTGAAATGAATACTGGATCTCAGTGATGAAGTAACTGTAATAACCAGTTCAAACAGTAATAAATAGACAAAAATATAATTGAGGGATGTGGGCCAAAAACTTGACAACCTTTGGCTTAGACAAAAATATAATTGAGGGGTGTGGGCCAAAAACTTGACAACCTTTGGCTTTGCTGGTGTCCAGATAGCACGTTCGTCTCGAGATTCGATGGTCGCGGTTTCGATCCCGGCCATAATCGATGGAATTTTTCGGATACAGATAATTCGAGAACACATTTTTTATGGAGTGAAAATAAAAGAAGAAGTAGATTGTCTAATGTTACAGAACATTTTAATGTAAAAGTCATGTCTTTGACAAAATTCCCAGGTGCTGGGGTCGACGCCAGGTCTCGCGATTAGCTTGGTGGAGTAGAGGTAGGCGAAGTTAAACCCAATAATCAAACAAACAAAAGTAATCGTGATGAGTATTTTGTTGTTGAAAATCTTCAGATCTGGCATCTTTATGGTTCATTGCCTCTCATTGATGGTGTAATATTGTTGAATATTTATATACTAATTCGTGTGGAACAATCTATTAGCATTCGTTAACATGATATCCCTGTTGCAATCATATCTTGTTTTTGCAGGACATAAGATATTCTTTATTTTGTACACAGTTATCTTATGTAAAAAAATAAGTTATCTAATTTTATTATAGTATGCACAAATAACTTCGTGATATGATTTGTTTACGCTGGCATGCTCAATACTGATCTGGGAATCCCTGTATTTGATAGCCAGTGAAAAGAAAATTGCACATATTTTCCAACTGAGATAGTTTTAAATTGGAAAGTAAATTATTTAAACAATTCGTGATCGAATAATGCCCACTTAAATCCATACAGATTTTGTACATTATAGTGTTAAGAACAAAGGAATATAATAAATAAAATTTTAATTTAAAGAAAACTATGTAAAAATGAGTAAGTCGTAAACTTCCATGTAAGAATTCCTAACTTTTCATATGCTATTTTAGTTTTTCGGTCGTGTTTGCTAAATCAGTAGCTATATTATTGAAGCAACAATATCAGTACCGGTATCAATAATTTTTTCTATCGTTTATATGAATTTTGGATTTTTGTTTTATTTTATACCCAATCCTTGTGGAATTAAAAATAAAAACACATCATTTTATGGTTATTTGCAAGGACTCTTTAATATTTCCCAATGTATACAAAAGTTTTCACTTTGGACATTTTTATTTACTCAAAAGATCTTCCACTGATTTGATAAAGCAAATATATATATATATATATATATATATATATATATATATACCACGTTTATGAATCATATTATGGGATTGACTGAGGTTAGTTCATTTTGTATTTGAGAAATCGTTTATGGGAGGAAATAAAATCAGAATATAGGTTTATTCACAACAAACGTTTTTATGCAATCACTATAATGTGTGCTCCAATACCATCCACACATTTTTCGTTCTTTGGGTAGATGGCGTTAAGTGCTTTAGCAGGAACCCGAGGTTCTCCTTATCTGGACATCCAGGAGAACCAAAAGGAATTGCTCACCGCTTGTCATTAATTTGGCTAGCCGCAGGGCCTTTCCACAAAGATCTACCTTCAGGCTAATGTGACCTATTTAAAAAATGTGTACCACTTTAGCAGACTATTTTGAAATTATTTATATTTTTATTATATACAGAGAGTAGTGTAGATGAGTTGATGTTTAAGTGTTCATGTAGTGTATGTGAGGGATGATGATGATGATGATGATGAAAAGAAGGGAAAAGGTAAATCGGGCCCAGCATGTTGCCTACACCTGTCGAAAAACACCAAAGGGAGAACTAGTGTTAACGTTCCCATCGCAAGAACGAATCGCTCTCAACAGAGTCTAGGGATTTTGAATTTAATCCAGACATCTGGTGCACAATATAACGATTACAAATTGTACACCACCCCCTTCTACCTTTGAGATTAACAATTTTACAATCTACAATTAAAATGTTGAACTCTGCCAAATATCGAACGTCGACTCGCTTGTCAGAAGCTTGTGCATTGGCCCCAAGTTGAATTTCTATTTATCGATACTGTAAAACGAATTTGCACTTCTGAGAAAATTTGATCCAGGTTTACGCTATACAAATAATTAACTCACTGGCTTTATCAAACCCGTGGGTTTATGGCCGTACGGACATGAGCTCTCCATACATCCCTATCCTGAGCTAAAGTTTTCCTATCATCCCCTGTATAATCGAATTCCCTCAAATCATGGTTAATATTATTCTCCCATCTCATTCTTGATCTATCAACTGGGCGTTTTCCCTCTGGTTTTCCTACAAGAAGCTTCCATTCACCTCTTTCATCTCCGATCCGTGCCACATGTCCTGCCCATCTCAGTCTGACAGACTTAAATGTTCTTATTATATCTGGCTTCCTATAAATACCATGTAGCTCACTGTTATGGAGTTTTGTCCATTCACTTATCTGTTCACCTCTCCTTGGTCCAAAAATTTTCTAAGAACTTTATTCTCAAATACTTGTAACCTTCTTTCCTCCCTTAAAGTAATAGTCCATGTATCGCACCCATATCATATAACTGGGAGAATAACAGTTTTATGTATTTTAAGTTTAACTTTTTTTTAAGGAGTTGGGACGACAAGAATCCCTGTAATGCATAATATCAAATGACTTTGTCATTTTTACGCTGTACAGATAAAAAAATTATACGATTCACTCTTGGTTAATTATGTTATATAGATAAAAAAAACATTATTCGATTCGTGCTTGGTTAATTATTCTGTAGCCATTTTTGTATTATTAGTTATAATTTTTATTCTTTATTTCATGTAAGAAATTGTCAATCAAAATGACCCTTTAAACATACAAAGTACTGACAAATAATTAGTTTCAAGAATTTGTATTTAATTTAATTTTGAATGCAGTGAGCATCAAAATGTATACGGCATACGACTGTGTCATTTTATAATAGAATTTACTTCCTTATTTTCAAATAAAGTTCTAGTAAAAAAATAATTTTAAAATGTTGGCCTACTGATTTCACAATGTACTGATCAACTGCTGGCAAATTAGTTAACATATTTAAGTAATATTAAAATTGCGAATTTAGGTCTAGGTAGTTAGGTAAGTTTATTTTGAGAAAGCAAGTAAAGTAGTTGTGCAATAGACTGTGTCAGGGTCAGCTGAGGGGTTAACGTATCGCATGAAGAAGATCGTGATAGATCTGTCCACTCCCACTCATCATTCATCTCGCTGACTTTCACCGTCCTCGAGATTCCAGGCTACCCAAAACTCCGGGCGCCGGGCGCTTCCGATCCCCTAGTGGTTACAGTAAGTTTACTTTCTATTTTAAAATTAAGCAGAAAGTAACAAATGCATTCTCTTATGAATCAGTTAAAAGAATTATAGAGAAAAAATTAATGATAATTACAATTTAATTGAAAAAAGGAAACAGAAATATAAAAATACTGTTAGAAAATTCATCTATAATTCCGGGACTACCACGAAAATCTGCAGTTGCTATACTGAGATTGACTATAGGCACATGACTACTAGGAAAACACATTCATAGAATTGGTGTATTAATGTCTCTTGGGTGTATATTGTGTTCTGAAGATGTGGAAATGGACAGAGAACATTTAACAACTGTGTAGCTCTTCAAAATTATCGAGATATGTCATCCAAGTATTGGGAAGTAAGAAGGAGAATTACTATGTTGTTAACTCCAGAACATTAGCTACGTACATACTCTCTATTTTATTGTGGTTCAGGATATTTTCTTCTCGATTTAAACATTCTGGCATCATTATCTATATACATAACTTCTATTTTAATGAGGTTTAGGGAATTTTCTTCTGGATTTGAACATTCTGGCATAATTTTTACTCTAAAATAATCAAATCGTATCTTTCTTTGATCATGAAATAATATTTGAATGTAGGCTTTCACGGCCGGTAATCGTAATATTAAGATATTCCAGACTATGTGGTCGGAGGCTCGACTGGTTACCATTCATAGTCCGACCAGGGAACACTTCCCAGAAGTACTCGCCACTGAAGATGCCCTCCGCAGTTGAGGAAAAAACATCTGGAAGAAACACCAGTCATGGACCACAGCCACATAGCCCGGAATATCTTCTTCTTCTTCTCCTTCTTCTTCCTTTCATGTGATAGACCTAGTGGTCTGTTACGGTCTCAATCCAACGTTTGAAGTGTCTGCCCAAAGATCTCTTGCCTGGTGGCTGGTAATTTAAGATCTGACGTGGTATTCTTGTTCTGCTCATTCTTCTATATCATTAAATTATATTTTTATAAAAGTGTGCATCAAAGTTGTAAATAAAAATAGTGGTTTAAACACATCAAGGCTCAGGTAATAAATTCCCTTGGAATCTGACTACATTGTTTGTAAACGTGATTATTCTACGTTCATACGCATTGGAAATTTCTCCACATTCATAAATGTAATATAATTTTGAATTATTAGCCTATATTTTTATTTTATTTTATTCAACAAATTTTAAATATATACAAACATCTTCCTGTGCCTAATATTTTGATTATATTCCTCCATTCATTTATATCCTTCCAGTCACCATCGTGCAGTCCCATGCCCTTCATTAAATTCATAATATAATTAAAACACTTAAGTGATGGTCGCAGAGCTTTCCATCTATCTATCTAGAACCCACTCCAAACTCCTAACTGACCATCTAATCTTCATTCATTCTCTTCAGGTGTCGAAACCATTATAATAGTTTATTTCCCACAAATTGCATAATTCTTTCAATAAAATGCATGCCTACATTGTTCTATGGCAAGAACTAGATGTGAAAAGATTCCCACCGAGTCAGTTGGTTCAGATGGTGGCGTTTTGTGCCTCATTTTCGGAAATTACATTAACTTAATTAACATAACCTAAATAAACACATGAAGAAAGATTCCATTGATAGCTACCTTCATAAAAAATCTTAAATAGAGAGTTCTTGCAATCTTCTAGTTAAAAAAACGTATCTTGAATATTAAGCTATTCATTTACATCTCTCGTCTTGGCATAGTATCAAGAATCTCACCTCATCACACTTCTTACAGATGACACACACAAATAGTTTTTTTTATAACCGGTTTTAACACCTTTCTCAAAATAAAACATTTTCTCTCGAGCAAAATAAAAAATATTTGGAATAATATTTCTGACCAAAAATAATCAGGTTAATACCATTGTTAAATATAAGGTAATTATTAATAGAGATGAATGAATGTGTTGTGAAACATATTAATATTAATTGAAAAGTCAGTATTGGGACGCGGATTCAAACCCATCCGTGGTCGATGGATTTTTAGGATGGAACAATCCGAGGAAAAAGTCCTCCGGGAAGGACTCTAGTTGTGAGTTCCGAGTCTGAAGATTTTCAGGCTCATAAAAGAGGCACAAGCCTAAATGAAAAGGCCTCTGTACAAAATTTATCGACAGTTTCCCATCCAGTATTACCTTAGTTACCCACTAAGC
Source organism: Diploptera punctata (assembly GCA_030220185.1). NCBI lineage: Eukaryota > Metazoa > Arthropoda > Insecta > Blattodea > Blaberidae > Diploptera > Diploptera punctata. The sequence goes on from JASPKZ010007151.1 coordinate 937,063, forward strand.
GTCTCATCGAGGTGCTGACATCTATAGGTAAATGAGCGTAACTAAATTAACTTTGTCAATAAGTTCCCATTAGGGAGTAACCTAATCCCGGCACAGGGAAGGAAAGAACTTATGAATAAGAAAAATAAGTATTGGCAAGAAAGGATATTCTACCATACAAGCAGTAGTTACTATGGATATCCATCCATAGTAATTCTGCCCGAGGGCAGGTCCTTCACTGCAATCATATCATTTTCATGCTATGATTACAGCTTTACTAGGGAATTGTAGGTGTGGTAGCTTCCCGTTGCTTTCCACACCGGTGAAGGATGATGATGATGGCCATATGATTTCGGGGACCGTTTGGGCCTTAAAGTTTTCCTGACATTTGTCTTACAGGTGAGGAAAAACCACTATTGATATAAATTATACGATTTTATATTTCTATTCGAACAAGAACATGTCGTGAAAAATGGCAAAATGTACTGCCTCAAATGATCAAAACTTTTAAAATTCATAATGTACCACTGTTGAACTTACTAAGTAAAATATTAAAATATTGAAATACGTATCTCAGATCTCAGTCGTCCTCGACTAATTAAGATTTCAGTTAGATCACTTTGAAGAGGGTATTCATAAATATTTTCCTTCTTCGTCAGTCAAATCACTTTGAATGTCATTCAGAAACCTGTTCCATCAGAGCAGTTAGAATGGTGCTACTTTAAATGCTAAAGATGGAACATGTTTCTAAAGTGTCTTCAAAGTGTTTGACTGACAAAGTGATTGAACTGATATCTTAATTAGTGGAGGACGACTGAAATATATCTCTCGATGGCGCGACAGACCTTGGCCTACTAGCCGGCTGCTGGCTTCACATCCACATGTGTTCATCACAGAGCTACGAACAACCAGTCAGTGTAGTAGTGACATATGGTCCCCCATCTGTTATAGCTGTTTTCTCAGCCTGATGCCGCTACGTATTGTAGCTACCCAAATACCTCACGATGCTGGGTGGGCACGGTCCCATACTGGCCGAAATTCCATGAGAAAATGTCTTCCACATGGAGACTCGAACCAGCACAAGTCCCGTAGCTCTGTGCCAAGGCATCCTGCCTTAACCACTCGGCTAAGACTGAGATTACACATTTTAATATGTTAACCTCTTGCCTTAAATAAGCTAATTATCATAAGCATTTTATTTTTATTTCATATTATTTGTAGCCTCCCTATATTGCTTCTTAACATATTCAGATGTAACCCAAGTGTTTATATTGGTTACTTGTAAAGCGTTTGTAAACAAGACGAATATGTTACGTATGGATGATCATGATAGCCAGATAGTGTTCTGGGACTATTTTGTGCTTTAAAATTCCATTTATTTAGACCAGGCTCTTAACTTATGGTATAAAAAATGTTCTGAAATGGGTATTCCTATAGAAGGAAAAGTACTGCATTCATTGTTGTTTGCAGATGATCAATAATTTTTGCAGGGGATGAAGATGATATGAAATATATGATAAATAAACTAATGGAAGAATATAAAAAATGGGGACTGAATATAAATTTACAGAAAACAGAATATATGTGTGTGGGAAAGGATGTGGATGACCTCATACTCGAAACAGGGAAAATAAAAAAATAATGTGAATTTTTTAAATATCTTGGGTCAATAATTACAAGTTTAGTACCTGTGAGAGAGATGTACAGACTAAAATTGCAATGGCAAAAAATGCAACTAAAACATTATATGGAATAATTTGGAACAAAAATATTACAAAGGAAACTAAAATGAAAATTTATAAGAGCATAATACAGAATATTTTGTCATATGGAAGTGAAACTTGATCTTTGACGGAAGTATAAAAGAATAAAATTAGAACAGTTGAATTTGATTATTTTAGAAGAAGCCTCCAAAAAACGAGACCGGATAAAATAATAAATGAATTCCTTTGGAGAGAAATGAATGTCACCACATCTGTTGTTAAGAGGATTGAAAATCAAACGCTTAAATGGAATGGCCATGTACAAAGAATGGAAAATGAAATATGGCCAAAAGATATATACCAATGGTCACCCCCTGGAAGAAATAAACGTGGCAGACCAAGATGGAAATGGAAAACCTATGTCAGAACTGTAATGGATGATAGGAATTTGGAAGAGGGAGATTGGAATATAGAGGTAAATGGAAACTGAAGACGGCAAACCTATATGTGGGGGAAAGGCGAAGAAGAAAAAGAAGAAGAAAATTCCATGACATTTGCCTTACAGGTGAGGAAAGAAACTCGAAAATACTCGCCCAGGAAACTTGTCAGACCCGAATCGAACCCGGGCCCGCTGCGTCAGAAGTAGCGACGTTACCCATAGACCACAGCGGTAGACAACATATTATTTTCCATCGTTTACGAAGTTGTTAGATATCGAATATTAAGTTAGATAAACTAAGATAAGTGATATGTCGAAAGCATTGTTATAAGCGTATAACTTATTGGCGAGCTCGTACTCATAATTTTCAATAGGAGTGTGACGGCATTCAGTTGACCCCAACGTGGAAAGAGGTCATCTCGTCCACGTACAAGCATATTGTCACTAAAGGTCAGTCTTGCTTTCCTTATGACTCTTCTTGCAACCAACTATTCGTTATAAATGAGTGCCAGTAGGTCGAATAGAACTTGCTTTGTCAAAACGTTCCCATTGTTCTGCCGTCTATTTTCACCCGTATTAATATACACGACACATGTTTATCATGCAAATGGAATTGATATTACGTGAAATCTTGAAAAAAAGTCATTGAAATTTTATTTTGTGTGTCAAGGCCTCAGTTAAAATGTGTAATAGCCAATAATTTGTATATATTTTAGGGATTATTTAAATAGATTGACTTAAAAAATTCTCAGTAGTGAGTACTTGCAAATCTGGGCAATAAAACATGTACCTGACTTCCTTAAATTATCTATAATTTTAAAATTCACCGTTGAGATTAAAATTGCGTTAAAATATTAAAATTCGTACCTGATAAAATAGTCGTCCTGAACTATACCGGTATTAACTTCTGTTGTAAAACGTCGTCGCACTATTAAAATCTAGGCCTTTCAAAGATCATGCTTCATCTTCAGGATTTCTCATGGTACTGCAATTATTTGTATACGGTACTTAATGTAGAGGGTTTTGGTCGTTGGGTGTGTTCTCGTTAAACATGTTCGTATTTTGAACAACAGACACGAAATCAATATTCTCGAAGAAATTGAAATCATCAAGGTGGTAATAAATACGAACATGCTTAACGAGAACACACCCAACGACCAAAACCTCCTATATGAAACTAATAATTCAGTACTAATAGAAATGCTAAAGATGAAACATGCTCTTTGAAAGGCCTAGATTTTAATAGTGTGACGACGTTTTACAACAGAAATTAATATAGTTGACGACTGTTTTATCAGGCGGGAATTTTAAAATTTCTTAAATTAAATATTAACGAAATACAAAATATGATTCTATAGAGAATTTCTTGCCACATGGAAAATGTAGCAAGACAATTTAATTATTCATATATTAAATCCAAGTTTCCGAATTTAAATTGTAAAATCCGTATATACAGCATTAAAAACGTTATTATTTTCATTATACCAGGAAATAATAGTCCAGTTTAGTAGACGCCGTCTATAAATTAGCTGTAATTTTATATCACCAATTACCTTTTTCATTTCATACCTCATATTGATTAAATTTGCTAACCTATTTCATATTCGGCGCATTAATTCAGATTTTCACTTTTTTCATTGATATCCTGGTAGAGTTTACGGGTAATATCCGTGACTTTTTATGGCATAATGTGAATATTTAGTTATCTTGTAACTTTATACTTTTATGAACGTGGACATGCATGTTTGTTGGTCTCAATGCACTAGTGATCACCATGTTCGCTTCTGATTCCGAGGTTCGCGGGTTCAAACCCTATAGAACACAATAATTTTTAAGGGGGTAAAATATGAGTATGGCTTCCTTCGGAAAGGAAGTCAAACTGGGTACTGTGTCATAGAATCTCAATCCTGAAATGTGAGGCTTCTAAACAAATTATTTGAGAATTTCATGCTCAGATTTTATTGCGGTTCTAATATGCTGAATTGTTAAAAATCATTAAATAAAAATACTTGTATATTATTTAGTATAAGGTCAAAACAGCACAATAAGGGAAATCATGCAAGTTAAAAAGAACATATTAGGAAAAATGGAAGATAGAGGTTTGAAACGGTATGGACACCTCATAAGAATGGAAGAAGAGAGAATACCAAAGAAGATCCTTAATTGGAAAGCTAATGGAAGAAGTGGAAGAGGCAGGCCTAGAGGACGATGGATGGATGGTGTGAAGAGAAGTATGGAAGCTAGAGATTAGGGAGGAGAAGATGCTTTAGACATGAATCTCTGGCCACAAATCACTTTGGGTTGAAGGAGGAACACTGTATTGTGGAATATTCCAAAATAAAAAAAGTAAAAATATTACATTGTATATTTTAATAACTGTATCGTATATAAGCTTGTATTGTATGAAGAGTGACCAGTTTATCTTGTGCACTTCAAAATATTTTTATGTTTGGGCTGGCATTGAAAAGTTTATGTAAGGTTTCTTAGAACAGGAGATTAACGTAAGAATGAAGATTTGATTTATGTAACTGCATTCTTATAAAACATCCAGTTAATCATGTTCACTGAATTACACTCTTTAAGTCGAGTTAAAAATGTATATTAACGCATGTTTTTTTTATTAATTTTATATTTGTAAATTATATAATGATGATATAAAAAGTCCGTCACGCAGGGACTGCGAATTATGGTCCGATTTTGCTGGTTTATGGACTATGTATTTCTATTACTAACTCTTAAATAAGCTAAACTCAATGTCTTATGCAGCTTATTTAAATGTGTTCGTCTGCAGTAGAAACAATTAATGAATAAGCATGAGTTATTATTGAATTAATATTGAGAAGGTAAAGCTATTTCTATGATAGAAATAAGTATATTAATGAAAACAATTAAATTATTGTAATCAATGGTAAAGAGAATATTTTTTCCTGAACCCTGTTATCATTTTCAGTTTATTATTTTAGTACTTACTCCTTTTTTTTTTTGTAAAGGGGGGACGGCAGGGATGAATAATAATTTATAAATGAGAAGATAAGAATCGAAACCCGAAGCTTTAGCTTTCCGTGCTAACGCTCTGATCACTGAGCTAATTCAGGCTTCATTCGCATCCAAGCATAAATCCTTCCATTACCCTACTCTCCTGGTCCCATATTCAAATGCAATGAATCATCATTCACAAATACACACGATGAATGGCGTCTGCATTAAGAAGACATGAAGGGACTCAACACAGCTATAGCACACCACAATCAATTCCCGATCAGGCAAAAGTTTTTCTCTTTACCATTGATTACAATAATTTGTGTTCATTAATTTACTTATTTCTATCATAGGAATAGCTTTAGCTTCTCAATATTAATTTAATAAATAATGCTATAGCTGTATGGAGTCCCTTCATGTCTTCTTAATGTAGAAGCCATTCATTGTGTATTTGTGAATGATGATTCATTGAATGTGGGACCAGTAGAGTAAGGTAAAGGAAGGATTTATGCTTGGATGGGAATGAAGCCTAAATTAGCTCAGTGGTCAGAGCGTTAGCACGGAAAAGCTAAAATGTTCGAGATTCGATTCCCGGTTCAGGCATTTTTTTCTCTTTACCATTGGTTACGATGAGTTATTATTGCATATTATTGTATAATTTGATACAAATTTAAATAATTTTTACTGAGTCATGTTTCCTTTAGTTTCTCTCGCTCGGATTCCTGACTTAAATTGCTAACCTTTCTGCGATACACATGTTGAAAAAGCATGTGGTACTGTTGATATTGATTCATCCTTCAGATGGAGATATTAAGTCTAGCGGTCCTCTTGGTGCCTTTCGATAGGAGTAGCCTACGTTTCGGTACCGGGTTTCACCTTCTCCCTTATTTACATTACAAAATCACATAAACATACACTCATTCTAGACTCCTCTCTCTACACAGTACAATATTGGATCACTAACGTGGAGTAGTCTGCCGAAGTGGTGCATGAATTGAAAAAAAAATCACATTAACGCCATATTCCATCCAGTTTCAAATAGGTGACACTAGAACATACACGAAACTATAAAAATGAATTACTCAGTTGCTTATTTTAATTCGTCCCGTGCCTTAGCCGATTGGTTAAAGCAAAATGCTTCGACGCAGAGTTACGGGACTTGCGCTGGTTCAAGTCTTCACGGGGGAAGAAATTTCCTCGTGGAATTTCGGCCAGTATGGGACCGGTGCCCACCCAACATCGTGAGGAGTTTGGGTAGCTACAATAAGTAGCGGCTCTAGGCTGAGAAAACCAGCTATAACGGCCGTGGAATTCGACATGCTGACCACACGTCACCCCTACACTGACTGGATGATCGTCTACCTCTGTGATTAACACATGTAGATGTGAGGCCAGGAGCCGGCTGGTAGGCCAAGACCCTTCTAGGCCTGTCGCACCATGGAGTTTTTTTTATTTTAATTCCCAAATTAATGAAATTTCTTGAACACCATGATAATGAAGGAATCAGTTCAGTATTGTTCATTCACAACAAACCGATTTTCTTTCTAATGTACGTCTCTATAGCCATTACTGTTATTGAATGAGAAGCACAAAGAAATTAAACATAGGCTCAATTCTGGAAATGCGTGCTATTATGCATTATAGGGACTCTTGTCGTCCCAACTCCTTAAAAAAACGTTAAACTGAATATATATAAACTGTTATTCTCCCAGTTATATTACATGGATGCGAAACATGAACTCTTACTTTAAGCGAAGAAAGGAGATTACGAGTATCTGAGAATAAAGTTCTTAGGAAAATGTTTGGGCCAAGAGAGATGAACAGACAAGCGAATAGAGAAGACTACATAACAGTGAACTACATGGTCTTTATAGGAAGCCAGATATAATAAGAAAAGTTAAGTCTAGTAGACTGTGATGGGCAGGATATGTAGCACGAATGGAGAGTGAAAGACGTGCATGGAAGCTTCTTGTAGGAAAGCCAGAGGGAAAACTCCCAGTTGGTAGACGAAGAATGAGGTAGGAGAATAGCATTAACCATGATTAGAGGAAGTAGATTATACAGGGAATTATTGTAAACATTAGCTCAGAATAGGATGTATGAATACCTTATGTCCGCGCGACCATGAACCTACGGGTTCGGTGGTGCCAGTGAGTTAGAGTTAGTACTTATATCAGTGTAATTAAATTTTATATAGACGTCTGGTCACATCAAAACATGAGACAATCTTAAAGCTATCCATTACAAGCCATAACTTAAGCTCGTGGCTATAACAATATTACAGTATTACGTAATAATCTGTACCGGTTCCCACGTCAACCTAAATCTCAATGTTTCGTGAGAAATCTCTTCGTGTCTAGAAAGACATACTATTGTTGATAATTCTCTCACTTTCCTCTTGATGTTGCAACTATAGAGGCTAATATTCACACTGATCTTTTCTCTTGTCACTGAAAATATTTGCCAATGAAGAGTTAAATGACACTGACAGCGTACGTCAGGAGGTAACATGACTATCAACGTCAGCATAATAAAATAACCTCCTGAACTTAACGTAATGCCCAGCAGATATCGACATTTTTTAAATTCATATTAAAGCACCGTTGAGGTTATGTAATAAGATATTAAATATAAAATTGGTAGACCTACGTGGTAAGTCAGTCGTCCTCAACTAAATTATTTAACTTAATCAAGTAGTTCCAAAATGGAGGCCTTTCAAAAACAATGTTTCATCTTCTGCATTTTAACTGGTATTGATGTTGTTGTGTCCACCGCTGTGGTCTCGAGGTAGCGTGCTGCCTTGTCACGCAGCGGACCCGGGTTCGATCCCCGGTCGGGGCAGTTTTTCTGGGTGAGGTTTTTATCGGGATTTTTCCTCACCTGTAAGACAAATGTCAGGAAAACTTTAAGGCCCAAACGGTCCCCGAAACCATATGGCCATCATCATCATCCTTATCATCATCATCATCACCCTTCACCGGTGTGGAAAGCAACGGGAAGCCACCACACCTACAATTCCCTAGTAAAGCTGCAAGCATAGCATGAAAATGCTATGATTGCAGTGAAGGACCTGCCTTCGGGCAGAATTACTATGGATGGATGGATGTTGTTGTCTAAGTTGTACAACGGGTTTAGGTCTTCAGGTGTGTTCTCATTGAGTAGGTCTGTATTCTTTACTTCTTTTAGAATCTCTATTTCTTCAAGGATGCTGAACCTATTGTTATATTATCAGTGTAGTACTGATATACTATTACCGATTTTATCGAACTAATGACCCGTTTCTAGCATGTTGTTTGGCAAAACTTGATTTTTCTTCGTAATTAATAATTTTTTTGAAATGTTCAGAATATCTTGTGTTGAAATTTCTTGTATTTTTGCCTATGTAGAACTTTTCGCAATTATTGCACCTTATTGTTTTTGAAATACCTCCATTTTGGAGCGACTTGATGAAGTTTAGGCCTAATAATTTAGTTGAGGACGACTGACTTAACAGGTACCAATTTTATATTTAATATCTTGTCCAGTAGATAGTTACAAAAACTAACAATAATTTTATTTTCATTAACTTAATTTAATCTCTCACCTTATAGGTTCATTTTTACATGCCTTAGTGTGGCACGACTCGTCGGGAGAGGGAATTTAAACTATGGATCACACACATACTTTTTGACCATACAAGGACATGAGTTATCAGCTCAATGTTAGGTCCTCCTCCTATACAACACAACATTAAATGAGTCATTTCGAAAAGGGATCATCTAGTATTTTTTTTTCTGAAATTCACTTCTTTCGTTATTCCATGTTTACATAGGCCTACCTGCTTCCATCGTTTCTGTGTGAGAACGGATCAACTACACTATACCTTTACTACTTTCTCACTTTATTCAGTAGCAATTTCAGATTCAATGTTTTATACTGAACAAGTTGAATCAGTTTTTTCCCTGTAAAATTTGATCAGCTGTAGATGAACCCTTTTCGAAATGACTCATTCAAATAAAACACACCATTCACACAAGCATTTATACTAAACAAGGCGAATATGATATTGATGATCATGATGGTCAAATTATGTTCAGGGACCTTTTCGGTCTTGAATTTTTCTGACATTTGGCTTACAGATGAGAGGAAAATGAAAAAAAAACCATCATCCAGGAAACTTGTCCCGACCTTGGGATCGAACCTGGGCCCACTGCGTATGAGGCAGCGACGCTTTTCCAAGACCACAACGGTGGACCAATAATTCATGTACCGTAAAAGAAACTTCATAGGCCTACATTATAAATAGGACTTACGATAAGCCTATGTGTCATGATTATAGTATTAATTATTCTTCTCAAAGTTAAATATTAGGATATTAAAAATGTAAATTCATAATACATTCTAATGAACAATAGTTATTTTAAAATTAAATGTTTGTTTCGACATGATACATTTTCTTATTATTTTATAATTTATATACTTCGGATTTTTTTTTGGAAAACTCGAATGTTACAAACAAAATCAACTTAAATTGAATGGAACTCGAAATAGACTTTACAGAAATCATAGTAAAATCCGCGCTTTTTGTTAAACTTTGCAATTGCAATAACTACTTCTTATGGAGAATTACTTGGTCTCACTTACATAAGCTACAATTATTTTTAATAAGAATCTTAAATTTTAACTTAGGCCGAACTATCAAAATAACGTCAAATGATCAAACCGATTTGTGCAAATAAAGCATAATATATCCCATCATAACGGCTAAACTTACTTGTCTAGTTACGTTATTTAGGCAATTTATTATTTTTCGCGATATATATAATTCATAATATTTCTCCATATCAAGGTCATATTCTTTAAGATTTTAGGCGTTTATTCGCATCAAAACTTTACATATGCTATTGAAATAAACGAGGAAAGTGCTCTCCGAAAATCATCAAAATCGGACCATTATATGGGGATGATTACCTTAAAGCCGAAATTGAAATTTCTCTCTAGCGGCCTCCATTTTTTTTTTGCGCATCGGAACTTGGCAGGTCATATTTAAATAAGAAAATTAAGATTGAGTTCGCTAATCAGAAAAATCGAACCTTAAAGAGTGAGAATATTTTCGAAAGTATTGCGGATGCAATTTTTGTTTTCTTGCAATAAAACTTGATATAAGCTATATAGGATTTGATTACCGAACAAAATACATATTACGTAAATCAGCAAATCGGACTACTAGCAATGGAAGTTTGTCTAAAGCTCGTAATTTAAAAATTGCTCTAGCTGCCGCAATTCCTATTTCTTCGCGCCGAAGCTAGGCATACACGATTTAAATAACCAAATGGAGATATATTCCGTAAACCAATAAAATTGTACCATAAATTCTACTTCCTGCGGAATTCGCTTAGTTTACTTGACGGACTTTTATTAATAGCGTTACAAGTGTAAAAGCTTACATTTTAGGTAATAAGTGTTTGTAAATGATAGTTACTATAAGAATTTATCTTTGTTTTAAAATAAGCTAAATATTAAAGAGACTGCATTGCAATAAATGAATATTGTTAATTACATGTAAAATTTGACATACATGAAAATTAAAGTTTCAAAGTGGTATTTGGTCTTTTAAAATGATTTTCAAATTCCTACTTTCTAAAATATTTTTGAATGAGGACAAACTCATACGTAACAATAAATTATTTATTTTAATTAAATATTTCTCACTACGCATAAGCATTATTTGTTGTCAATTACCTTTATTTTGTATAATAGTGACTAAAGTTTATTAGAACATAAAACCCAAAATATCTCATGCATATATATTACACCCACAAGTCTTGTTGAAATAAAATTGAAAACTTTAGAGAGATTATTTTACTCTCACTCTGAAAACATGTCATTCTGTAGTTACGTCAGTTACTGATATGAAACCGTACATTTTAAGTAATATTATTAAAGATAGAAACTTCATATTTTCTATTAAAGAGATTGAAAGAAATATATAATTGCTTTGAAGAAAAAAGTAGTGTTATACTATCTGAAGGCTAAAATTTTATTTTATTTTGTTGCAATTGATATGTCAGTTACCATGGAATTCATCATATTCATCTTACGTGATGTATTGTTTTAATGTGTGTGTGTGTGTGTGTATATATATAGTATATATATATATATATATATATATATATATATATAATCCACCGCTGTGGTCTGGGGGTAGCGTGTTGCCTTGTCACGCAGCGGGCCTGGGTTCGATTCCCTGTCGGGACACTTTCTGGGTGAGGTTTGTATCGGGGTTTTTCCTCACCTGTAAGACAAATGTCAGGAAAACTTTAAGGCCCAAATGGTCCCCGAAATCATATGGGCATCATCATCATCACCAACAACATTATCCTTCGCCGGTGTGGAAAGCAACGGGAAGCTACCACACCTACAATTTCCTAGTAAAGCTGCAAAGCAAAGCATGAAAATGCTGAAGGACCTGCCCTGGGCAGAATTACTATTGATGGATATATATATATATATATATATATATACTTTAAATTATTTTCTGACTTCTTAGAAATTATTTCTCAATGAAAATTATGAATTGAATTGAATTTCTATCTATAAATGTAAATCAAGAATAGGCCTATACGATTTTGAACTTACCTGGTAACTCCAGTCAAGATGAAACAGAAAGACCACCTACATAGGCCTAGATACAACATTTTAAGAAAGTAAGAAGTTACTTTCTGAGCAATACATAATTCTTTATAATTATATAATGAAAGAGGAATAATTAATATTAACCTTCTTAAATACTTACTTTTCAAGAAATTTAGATGAAGTAATTAGTTTGGGACAAGAACTATTAAAACTAGAATTAATATTAAAAGTTCTTTCAAAGTTATGTGGCATATTCTTAACCTAAATATTTTCGTATCCTGTTTCTGCAAACTATGTTGAAATATATAAAGTTTAAAATTAAATTTAAAAAATGTTAACGTGCATAATAAAAATGCATAAAGAATGACATCATAGCAATGCTGAACCTGAGTTGTGTAATAACCAACTAAAATAACATGAGTTTGGCCAATTTACACGCTTGGATACTTGTCTTGTTGAGGTTAAACATAACCATCAATCTTGTTATTTCTATTGACACAGAGGTAAGAAACTTTCATAAGGTTGCATTTTATCAAATTAAGGTCACAATATATTTATGAAAAATTACAGCCATCAAAAAAATGTTAACTTGTAAGTATAGGCTTTATGTTATTAATAATTGATAACATTTATGGATTAAATGTCAATAATATGTTTCTGTAAAATGTAAATATTCTACTCGTGCCTGGTGTTATGCCGGGTTGAGGAATGAGACGAATTGAAGTATCAGATTGTCGCTTATAAATTAATCTAACCAAGTTTTCGCCAACAATTACGTATAATGCATACATACCTATTGTTCTGCCCAAGAGTAGGTCTTTCATTGCAAACTCAGCATTCTCCACTCTTTGCTTAACTCATCTTTCCTTTTTGTATCAGCATGCAAACCATTTATTTTAATATTGTCCATTATCTGATGTCTTTTTCTGCCTCTAACTTTTTTTTTTCGTTGACCATTCCTTTTAGGGCATCCGTCAGCAGGCAGTTTCTTCTTGGCCAGTGGCGAAGCCAACTTCTTTTCCTCATCTTTTCTAGAAATTTAAATAAAATTTATCCTACACATGATTTTTATTAATACGCTATATACACAAAGTAACTAAATATTGAGGGTCTCTGACATATACGGATCAAGTTTGTCTCACCATCACAAGAACAAATAAAATGAAATCAAACAAAATGGATAAAATGAGTATGGAGAAGTGATGAATGAATTTTTTTAGAAGGGGAAACGGGAGACATTCCGATAAAATCCACCCTGCCTCCGATTCGGCCACCACGAACTCCACTGGAGTAACTGAGACGCAAACTCGGAGTCCAGATGTGGAGGACAAATGAATAATCATTTTCGCCACGGAGCCGCCTAATAGAATCCTTTTAATCTCATAAAATTGTAAAATATCAGGAGATTAGTGTACATTGTGTAAGTGGATAAATGTGCATAAGTTTTTAGGCGGATATTCTAAATCTTTATTTTATATGAATGAAAACTACATCATATGTAATATAATTTAAAGTATTATTAATTGGTTCGGTATATTATCGTGATTCGGTATATGTTACAATAGTAATCAACTTTAATAAACTGCTCTGCAAGTATACCTAAGATTATGATTGATTTTCAATGTATTACAACGTATATAAGAGAAAAATTTGCGTCTGGATCGCAACTCGCCTCGGTAGCTCAGTTGGTAGAGCATTTGGCCCGGCAAGCCAAAGGTCCCGGGTTCGAGTCTCGGTCTAGGCGAAAATTTTTCTCTTCAAATATAATAAAATAACTCACTGACACTATCGAACCCGGAAGTTCATGGCCGCATGAATATGAGCTCTCCACGTCATAATTGTGAGAAAATATTTTCCAATCATTCCCTATATAATTCACCTCCCTCAAATCATGATTAGTATTATTATCCCACCTCATTATTGGCCTTCCTACTTGATGCTTTCCCTCTGATTAGTTTCCATGTCCCTGTTCCATACCCCATTCATGCCACATGTTCTGTCCATCGCAATATTAGAGACAACTGTCCTTATAACATCTGGTTTCGCAAAAAAGATCATATAGGCCTAGCTGATTGTCATTTAGTTTACTCCATTCATGCGTCTATTCCTTCTCTTCGGTTAAAAATACTTCTAAACACTTCATTCTCATAAGCCTATACTCGTAATTGTTTCATATCTATTAAAGTACGAAACCATGTCTCGCATTCAATTAGTATAACTGGAAGAATCGCCGTTTTATATATAGAGTGTAACAGGACCTCACCGACAAAATGATAGGGATGATAGATCATGCAGAGAGGATCATTTTTTATGAAGGAACATTTTTGTATTGTATTGTAAGCCTATGTTTTCCCTTTACAGAGATTTAGGCGCTCTCCCCCTACAGGGAAGAATTTGAACCATACTAATTTAGTTACACTTGTTTTCGTATAGATATCATTTTGAGTGTGGTCCGTGGCCAGCGTTCCGCCTCATACTGACATCTAGGACGGGAAAATTCGGTAAATTTTGCTTAGAAGCCTTTTCATTCAGGCTTAAGGATTTTTTACGAGCCTGAAAATCTTCAGACTCGGGACCTACGGCTTAAAGTCCCTCTCGGAGGACTTTCTCTTTGGATTTTTCCGTCCTAAAAAATCCATCGACCCCGGCCGGGTTTGAACCCGGGATCCTCGGGACCAGAGGCAAGGAACATATAGTCGCAAATACGTCATTTATTAGTTATGTGTAGATGAAAGTGTTCACCCGTAAGAGTCGGAATTGAATGCAAACAATTGTACACGTATAATTTTATTGAAAAATACATGTTTTTACAATAAGCTCAACTGATTGACAGACTAAATGCTGCATTTGACTACATCAAAAAGAAACCTGCCATGCACGACCGATCGTTGCTGCGACGATATCAAACATGCAATGAGGCACAGCGTCGACTGTTCGAACACTTTTTGTAAAAACATACCTTTTTCAATAAAACTATATGTGTACAATTGTTTGTATTCAATTCCGACCCATACGGGTGAACACCTTCTTCTGCGCATAACTCATAAATGACGTGTTTAGGACTATATGTTCCTTCACAAAAAACGATCATCTTTGCATGGCCTATCATCCCTATCATTTTGTCGGTGAGGTCTTGTTACATCCTGTAGATTTGAATTAAGTCTTTTTTTTTTTAAGAGAAGTTGGGATGAAATGTAACAGACGATGAAATTAGATATCACGATGTAGACGTAGAAAAAAAAAATCAGTGGAGAGTAGGAAAAATCTTAGCAATGTTTTCAGTGTTTTGTCCTCAGGAACTAAAAAAAAAAAACAAAGTAAATAAATGAATAAATTTAACACACTGTATTCATTAGCGCACCAGGGTATGATATGTGCATACCGAAGGGTTGTTGGGTTAACTGTAACTAACTCACAGGAATTATTGAACCCGCAGGACATAGACGGGCACAAGCTCTCCATACATCCCTATCCCCAGATAATGTTTTCCAATCATTCGCTGTATAATCTACTTCCCTCGAATCATAGTTAATGTTATTCTTCCACAACATTCTTGGTCTACCAACTGGGCGTTTTCTCTCTATTTTTTTCCTACAAGAAGTGCCCATGTCCTCACTTGGGTCAGTTTCCCATTCATAATACACGCCCCGCCATCGCTTCGGTGGGTGGTGTGAACATATGTTTTCCCGTAAAAATAATGTGAGCGTCCCTGTTTTCCTATAGACTTCGCTCCATTCACCTGTCTGTTCGTCTCTCTTTTGGTCTAAAAATGGTTTCCTAAGAACTTCATACTCAAATACTCTTAATATTTCTCCTCCCTTAAACTCGGAGACCGTGTTTCGCATCTATTTTTATTATCCTGGAAGAATAACCGTTATAGTATATAAAAATCGTCCGCCCGATTATTTTTTTTAAAGATGTTGATATGACAAGGGTTCCCGGTAATGGGCTAATAGATTGCCGTTTCCAGAATTGAGTCTAAGGTTTAAATTCTTTCTACGTTTCATTCTTTTAGACGAAGCGCAAGTAGATCAGTTCGAAACTAAGACAAAATTAAATCCAAAATATTTCAAAAATAATTTTCGCATATTCTTTTGTATACACACAAAATGGAGGTTTGTTTTAAACGCCGCGTAGCTATTTTAAAATTTATACAATAAAAATTAGTATTTAATTTCAGCACATCACGACACCTCTTTTGGAAACAACAAGCCTATCTCTAATCCCCCTAAGAAGACATGTTTTCATATATAAATTATGGAACTACCCCTTCATAATTACCAATTAAATTCGCATTATATTTTTATTCCAGGTTGTAATTCAGTTAAACAATAACAGTAATTTTTCAAATTGCAGCTGATGGCAGACACTCAATTGAGGAAGGGGAAAAAATACAGGAAATGGGGGCATCCGTCACGAAATCCAAGGCCGTGAGCAATCAGATTTGCCCTTGGGCTGATCACGACGTCTGATTGGCATGTTGTGTTATGGAATAGGGGATGTCATCATCATGCAGATTCCTTTTCCCTTAATTGTAGAATAGGTCAGTTACGGATCAAATAGACAAAGAATGCTGTATTGGGCAGGATTTACTCAACTCCGGGTGGTGGTTTCGGGTTCGGGACTGCACTAATTGCTCAATAAAAGTGGCAATAATGCTATGATGCCATCTTAAAGGTGAATCTAGGTGCTGTAATTTGTCTTGAGCAATGTTTGAAGTTGCCATAATAATAATAAAGAACATGGATTTATTATTTATATATAGGCTAGAGTTTGGCACCAACTGTCCCAAATCGTTAAGGATATTATTTTGAATAACGAAATCGCAATTTTTTGTTTCTTACTTTCTCGTCCGTATTTAAATATTTCAATCAATAAGGTACGAAAATTATATTTATTGGCTATATTATTTAAAAGTTTATTTTGATATAATATCCGTAGTCTGCGATATTAAATTATAATTTCGCAATATTGATACACGATTTAAAAGTTCTCCGCAAACAAAAGTTTTAAGTTTTCTTGCGACCACCGTACTCAAAATCCGACCAAATGTATAATTTACATGTATTAATATGTCTACATTTTCAGAATTCGCCATATTATTTTATTTAATAACAACATTTAAAAATGGTCATATTATAAAATAAAATTATTATTCGCAATGTGCTCTTTTCGAAATTGCATATTTGTTTTGTGGAAGTATCACAATAGTGGTTACAAAAAGGAACCAAAGATCAAAATTCCAGGGGGAGGGGCCGCTAAGTATTTGTGGGTTTTTTTTTTGTCACTCTATTGTCATTAAAATAACTAAAAGGAATGCGTATAAATAATGAATGAGATGGTTTCATTTTTTGGGTTGAGTGGAATATAAGAGGACTCCATCGTTTTCTTTTTGTAGTTACGATAAAAATATTCGATGTTTTTTATTATTATAAGAATGTGTAACATTTCTCCCTGAAAAGAACAACTTAGTATTTGAAGAGAAAAATATACGCCTGGGTTTGAACCCAGGACCTTTAGCTTAATACACTAATGTTCTCCGTCTGAGCTATCCTAAGGCCTCCAACTTAAACGCAATTTTTTCTCTTATTCATTGTAATTCCCGAGGGTGTGAAACGCTAAGAACCGTTGCTCGATACACACAAATGACGGCTTATTATTTAAGAAGACTTCTAATGGAAATTTTAACATTGCTTTATAAAGCCACTAGAGCTTCTTTCGATGTTTAATTGTAAATTAATCATTTATCACTGAAGGACAAATTATATTTGAAGAGAAAAATATACAAATAGACTTGAGTTTGAACCCAGGACCTTTAGCGTTTATACGATATTGCTGTACCATCTGAGCTATCCTAAGGTCTAAAAATATAATTACGAGTTTTTATTCACATTTCGTTTCCTAATAGTTGCGCAACCCATTTACCATCAACATAAAGCGGGCGGTCTAACTTTTCTGTAACTGTTAACATTCACATTGCATGAAAAAAAAAAGTTGCAACTGTAATTCGTGTTTCACATTTAATAGCAATTAAAATACACTTTTTGGACAAATGACAGAAGCTGAGACATAATTTATATCGTGGTCAAGGGGAGGAGAAGAAACGAAATTAAGATTGTCTAATCAAACTGGCTTTAATCTTTAAAAACCAAAATTGAAAATTTCCTATCACTACGTTAACTCGTAGCTGTTATATTAAATAATTTTCTCGCTCTTAGATTGGATTCATTTTTAATTATATAATGTTTTGTCTTGTTTTGTATCGTAATTTGAGCTATTTAGGGATCATGTTTTTGACACCAGCGATAACTAGATGCATATTTTCGCCAATATTACCTATAATTTTGTCGGATGCTATAGACTAGTAAGTTATGTCCCTTGCCTCTGGTCCCGAGGGTTGCAGGTTCAAATCCGGCGGGGGTCGATGGATATTTAGGATGGAAAAACCCAAGGAACAATCATCCGGGAGGGACTTTGAGCTGTGGGTCCCGAGTTTGAAGATTTTCAGGCTCACGAAAAATCGTTAAGCTTGAATGAAGAGGTCTCCAAGCTAAATTTATCGGCTTTCTTCATCCTAGTAATATCTGTTACCTGATAGATGTCTTCTCATTGGGTCGATATGTTGACCGCATACCACTAATGGTATTTGTAGAGTAGTCTTCTCTATTCTCCTGTCTGTTCGTCTCTCCCTTTGATTCAAACATTTTCTGAGAACTTAATTCTCAAACACTCGTAATATTTTCTCCTCTCTTAAAGTAAGAGACCATCTTTCGCATCCAAATTAATATAACTAGAAGAATAACCGTTTTATTTATTTATTATTTAATGATTTTTTAGAGAAGTTGGGATGACAAGAGTCTCTGTAATGCATAATACGAGTAGAATGCATTTTCACAGTTGAGCCTGTGTTTAATTTCTTTTTGAACCTAATTCCTGTTCGTAATTATTGTTCGTAGGTATTTTATTACTATTATTTAAATAAATCGTGTTCTCTCTCTTTGTTAAGTCATGGATAGTAGATTACTACAATCGGATTTGGACATATTTAAAATATAGCCTATAGGAAGGAAAACAATGAGTTTAAATAAAATTAAATACCATTGTTTTGCAGAGACATAATTTATATATGATGTAATGAATAGGTGTGTACACCACAATATTATAAATTAATAAAGCTGAACTACTTTCTTGTTTATAATGCAATTAAATTAACTGCAAGCTTCATCGTGATGCACGTGATATAAACTGGAGTGAAAGGTAATTTGTACTATGAAATAATTCTTACGAAAACTACACATTCATTTCTCTCCAAATTTAGCTCGTAAATTTTATTTCATTTAGAAATATTCCTACTATATTTTTAAAATAATATCTGTCGATAGTATAATATTCTATGTTGATATTCTGAAATAATTATTAATTACATTTAACAATTGCATATATATATATATATATATATATATATATATATATATATATATGTTATAATTAAATCTTTAACATTGAGCAATGCAAGCTTAATATCGTATGATAAGAAAAAATAAATGCCTGGACGGGATTCGAACCCGGATCTCAGAGATCCGGGTTCGAATCCCGTCCAGGCATTTATTTTTCTTATCATACCATATATATATATATATATATATATATAATATACATATGACATGTCTTAAGAATGGAAGATGAGCGATGGCCGAAGCAACTATATGAATGGCATCCGAACAGAAAGAAGAAAAGAGGGAGACCAAGGTTAACATGGAAGGAAAACATGAAGACAGTAATGTAAGCTAGAGGGCTAAGCATCGAAGATGCCCAAGACCGTAGGCTTTGGAGGTTTGGCACGGGAAGACGGCAGCCGAAGATATATATATAAATTTTGGCTTGTCGGATGAATTGTAGATCGATAGAAAGCTCTGCGGCCATCACTAAAGTGTTGGCGGTGAACGATCCATTTTGGTCCTCCTTAATAGATAGAACCCCGGGTTCCTGTAAAATACATTAGCCCCGGTTTAAATTTTGGATTCAAATTTGAAGTTAATTAACAGAGTGAAGTCGGAAGCGGACCTTTTGGGGTTCTATTCGGCATTTGCTCTTTGGATTGAGGGAAACCGCTTAAAACCTCAATCGGAATAATAGATCACGCGGGATCTTGCCAAGTTTGGCTTTCATATGACTACATGCACTACGCAGTAAATAAACGATTTTTTAAAACGTAAATTACATTATAAAGCTATAGTTAATACTAAAATTGTGAAAATAAAGAAATGGCAACTTGTTTATTGTATTGTATAAATTCGTTAATTAAAATAGATTAAAATAGCAAAAATAAATAATACTGAATTTGAAATAAATTTAATTACAACTACAAGAAAAAGAAAATGCCGTCATATTCGTTAACAGAATTATCAGAGTAAGGGTCTTATGAAGAGCTATATAAATTAATATACCTGCAGTAAATGTGTAATTTATGTTGTCTGCATTGACTTTAAAATACTATATTTGCAAAGAAAAACCAAATCATATTCAATAGTAATAAAATTCGTATCAAATTCCGTTGAGGTGAATAATCGTAAGATAAAAATTAAAACAATTAAAATGTACCTGTAGGCAGGTAACGTCGTCCCCAACTCTATTAAAATGATGTATTTAAAATATTATTTGGAGGCCTTTCGGAAGTTAACTTCCATAATTAGCAGGATGATTATTCGCTACTAGTTGATGTATCTAAGATGTTGTAGGCGTTGATGGTGTTGATGTGTCGCTAGTAGCAACTCTAGAACTACTATGGTCGCATCAAGGCCATCAACGTCTTAGATACATCAACTAGTAGCGCATACTCATCCTGCTAATTATGGAAGTTAACTTCCGAAAGGCCTCCAAATAATATTTTAAATACATAATTTTAATGGGGTTGAGGACGACGGCACCTGCCAACAGGTACATTTTAGTCTTTTTAATTATCTTAAAATCATATTGCCATTCGGACAATAAGTAAAAGTGAAAGTTCTGGTAATGTAAGTGTGAAAGAACCGTTAAGAAACCCAGTAAATTGAAGACAATTTCACATAAAAATTTCGGTTCTAAGAGTAAACTACAAGAGATTATGAATATGCGGACCAAAAAAATCCTCAGCCTTCAATAGGAAAATCGTATAATCGGAAATAATTCTCACCCTTCTATAGAAGTGACAATCTTTGCTTTTTACACGCTTTATATTAGCTTGACCTGTATCTATGTAACTGAATATTTTAACGCGATTTTCATCCACTTAAAATCATTGGATCGACTTGAAACTGTGCATACTTGTAAAAGACCCGTGACAATATAATAATTTCATATTTTGTTTCTAAAATCATGGCCAGAATCATCAGAAAATAAAAAAAAGTGTCTTTGTATCTATGTAACGGAATTTTTGAACACGATTTTCACCCACTTACAAACATTGGATTGACTTGAAACTTTGTGTACTTGTATAGGACCCGTGACAATACAGTAATATCATATTTTGTTTCTAGAATCCTGCCCAGAATCATCAGAAAAAAAATGAAAACTGGTATAATATGTTGCGGACTTGTCGACTTTTTAGACAATCGTTGTAAGAGCTCAGTTGGTAGAGCGGTACACTCTAGTGGTATATAATTTCTGTAATCCATAGGTCGCTGGTTCAAATCCGGCTGGGAGGTTTTTTTAGGAGAGTATTACTTTCAGCTCATACTACAATAGAATCGAATTTAAAGATATTTACATTTTTATCTTATTCTGTAAAATATTAAAACTAAAAAATGAAAAATAAATAATAGTTTTAAAAAAACTAAAAACAACACGCTTTTTTATAAAAACCGAACCAAAAAAATGAAAAATAATTTTAATTTCCAACATGCTTGGGATAAATAATTTTACCATCAAAAGCGTGGGGTGCTTTTTATGATTTTTACATTTTCTTCTTAGAGACTTTACTTTTACCAATATCTGTTTATTATCAAATATATTAATTGATAAAGAACACCCCACGCTTTTTATGGTGAAATTATTTATCCCAAGCATGTTGAAAATTAAAATTATTTTTCTCTTTTTTTAGTTCGGTTGTCTAATAAAACGTGTTGTTTTAGTTTCTTAAAACTATTATTTATTAATACTGCATAGGCCTATGGTTGTCAAATAAAAAGTAACATTCATATGACGTAAAGAGAACAAATGTGCAGATGTAGATAATACCTGATTCCCATTTGTTGTTCGATTTTCTTGTAAACTTCGTCGTTCGAAAACACTTTCATTGTTTTAATGTCTGACATAATTTTACTCGTGACTATCCAAAATTCCTGTATAAAATTATTATTGTTATTGTTATCATTGTCATTATTAAATCTGTTTTAATTATTGTAGATCAATATGAAATTTAGGACATTGAGAGATAAATTCCTGTGTCAGGATGGTTTTCTTGCAAATATAAAAACTGTCTGTGAATTACATATAAAATGCAATTAATAACTTTGGAAGATAAATTTCGCTGCTAAAATATTTTGGTACGAATCAATAAATTCTGCAAGTTTACAAAATTATGACATATATGAAGCTTGCTATAACGAAAGAAAGGTAATAAAATAGTGTGAAAATCAATAGAAGTGAATAGCACCAGTAGATACTATGAAGTGGATTGGTGATGTGAAAAAGGACTTGAAATTTTCAGAAATTACTCAAGAAGATATCATAAACAGATATATATTTAAAATTAAGACACACAAGTGGCAGGTTGGCCAAGAGAACAAACCCAAGAAAAAACTGGAACAACATGGGCAGAAGAGAGAAACAAAGCCCATAGCCAAAAAATGAGGGAAATATGGAGTCAAAGGAAACGCCTTTATGTACTTTTCGTAGTCCTACATGGGCTCATTCGCAATAAAAAAAAGTGAAAATCAGTCTAGAAAAACAGACAATTCTCAAGTCTTGTGGTAATATATTAATCAAGTCTATAAATTCTCGTCTTGTGTTTTAGAATCGAGAGTAAATTAATTTACTTGAAATAGTCTAGACGTAAGCAGTCTCTAGAAGGTGACCGATAAAGGGAAACGTCAAAATTTCTTCTTACGAAACATTCATTGCCCTCGGCCTGTTGATGGTTGATTAGGTAACACCGGGAACAAGTTATATGAAGTTATGTTATCGTGACGCGTAACATCAACTCCGTGACACACGATTTTTCCGGTGCTGTGATTTTAGCAACTGGGAAGAAACGCTAATTTAACCTTAACCTTTAGTTCAATTCAGTAATAACCATCGAGTTGCAATAATTTAAATAGTCAATTAAGATTTACGCACAATACAGCCTAGATTATATGATTGTTACAAAACAAAAATTCAATATGCTACTGATAAAGTTCATCATCATCATAGTACATTCACGAATTTAGGCCATTTGATGACCTGTTTCGGCCTCAAGAGAAACACCATCCAAAAGTCTTTTGAGTGGACGTCCTGGTCTTCTTCTTCCTGCAGGTTGATATCTTAACATTTGTTTGGGTATTCTGTGATCGTCCATTCGATGAACATATTGCATCCATCTTGACTTATAATCAGAAATTTTGTTTTCTAAAGGTTCCATGTGTAATTCTTCTAAGATGTCTTCATTTTTTTTTTTTTTTTTTTGATCTAGTAGTGTGCATCCTGCAGTCCTCTGAAGATATCTCATTTCAGCAGATCTAAGTCTCTGTATATCCTTCTGTGTCAACGTCCATACTTCGCTACCATACAAAAGAGTTGGAAGAGCCAGTGTTTTATACACTTTTAATCTTGAATGCTTTTGGACTAACTGTGGCTTGAAGTTAGAATTTATTAACCCTAAAATTCTTAAAAATTTAGATATTTTTGCAACTGATAAAGTTAGAGAGATATAGGCCTATTACTGCTTCTCACGCATGGAGGCTCACAAGGAAGTTCAACAATGAAAGATTGTATAGGACTTGTAATTTTGTAAATGGAAATATCACGCGTATGCACGTATGATTTTGTATAAAACATTTTGCGATATAATCTGCACGATATTAAAACGATATCCGAATGTTTATGCGATTCTCGTAAAACTCTTGGAGCGTATATTGAGGTTAGTGGACAAAACGGTTTCTGTAATCAGCGGCGCTAATAACAATAGCAATACAGATAGAACCAGAGTTTCAAAACTACAATACTTTACTTTTTAATATACCCCATGAAGGTCTATGAGGTGTAAAAGTGTAACTCTTAATCAAGAACTAGAGAAGTTGGTAGAGTTGTTAGTCATACGCTCCAGCCCTTCTCTACAAAAGTTCCCAATAACTTTATAGGAAGATGAGTAGGCTATAGGATCAGTCTGGATACGAATGAGGAAAGAAAATTTTCAACATTTCTGTTGTCTAGGATATGGTCAGATCGTCTAGTTCTAGTCAGATGCCTTGCCCCTGAGCTACCTGGCCCTCAAACAGTTTTCTTTTTTTACTGTTATAGATATGTTTAATTTTTTGTCATTGCAATCGAAGTATTATTTGTGAGTCTTATTTTATATTCAATTAATAAAAAAATAATCTTTATTCTCTGGTTCATGAAATATCATCTTATATGAGATTCAAATTAAATTTACAAATGACTTTATCATAATTTTAGAATTGTTCCAAAATAATATATACATTTTATTTTATTTACGAATACTTAAAATGAATTCTTAAACTATTGATGTAATCTTTTAATCCAAAAAGTCCTATTTATTTCAATATGTATGTTCATTTTTGTTATATATATATAATATATATATATATATATATATATATATATATATATATCCATTTTTTTATAAATACAATTTTTCATTTTATAAAGTTTGAAGGGATAACACTTAATAAGGGTTTATTAAATGTTATATCAAGTATACCTTTATCATGATTTTTATTAAGATCGTGTAATACAGCTGCCCCTTCATCCATTAATCTTTTAGGACCATCCCATGCTGAATTATCCCATGTTCAATTCTCTATTAGTTCTCTCTTGAGGTTGAATTTCTTCACTTAACTTTAAAAGAAATTCTACTAAATCTATTTCTCTTTCACATCAAAATATGATTTATACTTACAGTATTATATGTATCCACATTGTTTATATGTAAATAACTAGTATATATGTCTTCTGATCTTGAATATAATAAATATTGTCGTTAAACAAAATAATAAAACGTATCCAGAATGGAAATAGATTATGTTGTGAGGAATAATTTATGATTTTTTTGTATTTCGTTTTTCATAAAATTTCCAAAATATTTGTAATGTTCGGGCTATTGCTTTATATTTATTTAATGTCTAAATATTAAATCTGTTACCAAACCATGAAAAATTGTACATTACTTTCAAAACAAATCACCGAAAAAACTTGAGCCAAGCATAACCACAAAGCTAAAATTATTTTTTAATATTACGCAAACATTTTCTAAATAATTAATCCATCCATCCATAGTAATTCTGCCCGAAGGCAGGTCTTTCACTGCAATCATAGCATTTTCATGCTATGCTTTGCAGCTTTACTGGGGAATTATAGGTGTGGTAGCTTCCCGTTGGTTTCCACAAAATAATTAACAATAATAATAATAATAATAATGATGATGATAATAATAATAATAATAATAATAATAATAATAATAATAATAATAATAGATATGAACTAACATTACAAGATATTATTTCAAGAGATGCAATCATTTAATTAATTAATTTGGTATATTTTTTTAATGCAGGACCAAAAGAGTTCTTCTACCGTGGGCACAATTACTTCTTCAGTGGTCACCAACCCCAGTACCGCAACTTGAGGGTGGATTGGTTGGATGCAAGAAATATCTGCAGAGAATACTGCATGGATCTCGTCTCCATGGAGGGCCAGGAAGAAAACAACATTGTCTTCAGATTAATTCAACAAGGTACCTCATATATTTTCAATAGTCTATTATTAGTTTTCATAAATTCAGCAGATTATCAAAAGCAAATGATTAAGTTTTAGCAAAGCAACTATCATTATATTAAGAAACTAAAGCTTTTACTATAATCGAAATAAGTTAAACTGATGGTTCGGGGTTCGATTCCCGGTTCGTTCGGCATAATTCTTTTATCTTTACTGTTGATCACAATACTATGATTGAAAATAATTTTTATCTAGTTTATTCTTAAAATAAAATTGGAAATTACCTACCGGTAATTGATCAGAATTAAGAGTGCATGCTTCTATAGAAATGATACAAACTTAAAAGAGTCTCTCTATTCTTAATCTGCTAGCAGGAACAGAGGGCATCCACAAAGTATCTCGAACAGATCCCATTCTGTATTGTCGTCTTTACTTATTTTAAAGTTATTCCTATCCCTGTAATTCATCCTTTAAGGTTTTTTTTTTTTTTCCAAGTTTGTTCTGACCTTCTTCCTTGTCCATGAGGATTCCATTCTAATGCTGCTTTATCAACTGCTTCATTACTTTTCTGTATTATATATCCTATTAAGTTGTATTTATGTATTTTTATATTTATTTCTTTTCATTTTATTTTTCCCATAGTTCTTTTAATTTGATGAAAACCATAACAGTATAAATAACATTTAAATCATTCAGAAAAGAATTAGTTTAAACGTTTGCTGTAAGTATCAAACTAATAAGAACAGTTGTATTCATCCTTCGCCAGACAGCAGCAGTTGACAGTATACACTGAATCTCTTTTTACCATTCGAAAGTAGGATCCACTAACATGAAATAACTACACTTAACTCAATTTACACAAAAATGCCACTTATACCATTTGATTTTCACTTATTCTTTTTATATTATTCACGGCTATTTGAGTTTAAATATTTGTTTTCAAATATATATTTATAAATACTTGGAATGTATCAATTATTTTTTACTTTTTTCCAAGGTTCACAAGCATATAACAAATCAAATTTAATATTGTTGTTGAAAAACTTTATTTTGGTATTTAAGTGGATGCTGCCAGAAACAGTAAATTCCTGTAATCTGTCACTCATGTATGAAAGTAAATATTAAAACTGGTTGATTGCTTGGTTGCTAGTGCTCAAGCATATTAGAGCCTTCTTGCCTCTAAGAAGCATAATGAGATATTTGTTGCTGTTAATTACCGACAGTTCTTGAAATGAGTCGTATATAACGCAGTGTTTTATTCTCTATAAATACGCAATTTGGAGTTTAATTTATATATACAGGCCCGGAAACAATCATTCCTGTATATAATTGGAAGAGAGCAGCTACTTTTAATCGTGAACATTCTAGAATTATTTTTTGTTCAACATATTGAAACTATGATATTGCAACCTCTGTTCATAATGGATAAGAGATCTTAATAACAGTTTCCATGTCATATCAATGATATTAAGTCGAAAGTGGCAGACGAAAATAATATATTCTGTGAAATATTGTGTGATTTTCTAAAGGAATATTAACAAAGATTTTCTGCAGAATATAATTTTTACACTTAAAATTTTATATCGTGAGTGAACCAAATTCCATCTTCAAGATGCTTGGTGATTAAAAATTGAAACAAAATTATTCCCCAAGAAGTAATTTTGCATCTTTCTTTTATTAGAATTATGTTACTTGTGAACCTAATATCAATAATAATGATTTGTAGTATGTTGATAAAGAATTTATCATATTTTTCTTTGTTTCACTAATATATGACGTATTCAATATTCCTGTATATATATATACAAATTTTATTACATTTATGTCAATTTAGCTTTAATTTTTATCATTTTATTTTCATATTAATATCATGAAGACAATTTTTTCAAATATTTTTTTCTGTTGTTCTCTTCGTTAGTACAGTTAATTTTATAGTCAGTTACGATTGAAATATCTTATAAAACTGTACATTATTGCTATTTTAACTGTTGTTATCAGTTATAAACTCAAAAGGATAGTTCATTCCTTTAAAAGAATAATTGAATATTCATATGAAGGCTCTCAGAATATTTAGTTGATAGATTAAAGAAAACACTGTCTTTATTTTAAAAATTACAGTATGGTTACTATTTTTCTTTAGGTTTGATAAAATTACAATCTTTAAAATTTCAGTATTATCGTTTCTTGCCCTTTCTTGACTACCGACATCTTATTCTGTTACATACACTTTAAGTCTAAGAACTGTAAAATCTACAGGACTATTGCTGGTATCTTATATCCACTGATATTAATCTAACTTACTAACTCACTGGCGCTGTCGAAACCAAAGTTCATGGCCGCGCGGACATAAGCTTTCCATACATCCCTATTCTGAGCTAATGTTTTCCAATCATCTCCTGATTATCTTCTTCCTTCAGATCATGGTTAATGTTATTCTCCCACCTCAATTTTGGTCTACCAACTGGGCATTTTCCTACAAGAAGCTTCCATGCCCCTCTTTCATTTTCCATTCGTGCGACATGTCCTACCCATTGCAGTCTAAGAGACTTTAATCAATATTTTTAAAAATGCTCTTTTGTTTTTCATTCTCCTTTTCTTCTAAAAACTCTTATTATCCTGAATTTCTTCAAAACATTTCTCACAAATTAATCCCTTCTCCATTTCATTAGGAGATGTTCCATACATCTGGACAAGCGGGCGTTTGTGTGACTTCAAAGGTTGTGAAAACCGACGCGACCTGGAACCCAAGAGTCTGTACGGTTGGTTCTGGTCTGCAACTCGCCAAAAGATGGCTCCCACCAACACTGTACCCAATGGTTTCAGTTTCAACCCCTGGAGTGCTACTGGTCACAAGAAAGTGCAGCAACCTGACAATGCAGAATTTGATATCAATGGTACAAATGAATCTTGCCTTGCAGTACTCAACAATGTGTACAATGATGGTATTGCATGGCACGACGTTGCATGTTATCATGAGAAACCCTTTATTTGTGAAGACAATGAAGAACTTCTCAACTATGTGGCAGCTACCAACAGAGGCATTCGTCTCTAAATTCTTTTATTTCATTGTATTATATTTATTTCCTTCACAAATTCATTCCTACAAGTACAATTCTACATATTCTTGATCATTATGTTACTAGAGTTTGCAAAGTGGCTCACACAGACTAATCTCTGGTTATCTCACAATGTATGTATACGTAATGATTAATTACAAACAAAATATGGCAAACATCTGACACAAAAATTTGAATTTTGATATTTGCTGTTCTTAGATTCTTAAGAAAGTTATAGAAATGATTACCTAGTTTTTATTTCCTATTTCTGTTAGGAAGGATCATATTTGAATTGCTGTGAAATGGAGAATCATATAAGTAATATTTCTGTTTATTTCATTGTTAAAAATGAAGAATTTCTTTAAATACTACCCTCATAGTTTATTTTCATATATATGTGAAATGATAATTACAAAATATGAAATGTTGATAGTATAATTAATTTTACTGGTTACTAAAAATATCTTAATACTGAATTGTTTGTATTGTTTTCTGAAAAATCATTTAAATCTAATATTAGGACATTACTACTTTCTACTGCCCCTTCTTAAGTGTTATATATATTGGCTAGATTTTTACTACATTATATCTCAAAGAA
Source organism: Diploptera punctata (assembly GCA_030220185.1). NCBI lineage: Eukaryota > Metazoa > Arthropoda > Insecta > Blattodea > Blaberidae > Diploptera > Diploptera punctata. The sequence goes on from JASPKZ010007151.1 coordinate 966,343, forward strand.
ATTATGATGTATTTGAAAAAAAAAATCTATGGTATAATTTTGGAAAATCACATACTGTATATACAGTATATACTGTTGTTCAAGTTTCAGGAGGAAGGAAAAACAAATTTCAGACTAACATAAAAAATATGTTTTACTGCATGGATGAACTATCAGTACCTTGACAAATCAGTTTTATCATATATTTTTGTTAGATTGGAGATATTTATGTTAATAATTCAACATACAAATCCTAGAATTTAAAGAAATGGACATATCTGTTTCTCCCATATTACTATAAATAATCAAATTATATTAAATAAAAATTAATTGAATAAATTTTATAAAATATCAAAAGATTTTATTTATCAAAATTTATATGAAAGCATAATGTTAAATATTAAAACTAGTAAATAACTTAATCTGGTCATAACTTTATATTTTCAAAATGAAAACTTGTTATTCCAAATATGTTTAGACACTATATTAAAGAATGATTATGCTTAGAGAAGATATGGGCTAATATTAATAATTTATTTACTTAGGCTCTCTTTAAGAAAACTTAGAACATTGCTTAATTTAGCCCTATTTTCCTTATCGTACCATTCGGTAATTCACATGCATTGATCATTTTTTAATACATCAAAGAATGACTGTGTTGGAAGATGTTTCAACTACATTGAAAATTAAATATTAAAAATGCATCACCTTACATTTATGTGTTAGTACATTGATATTGCAGGCTACTCTTGCCGATACTTATAATGACTGAAGTGAATATTGTTTGTCTGTATCATAAAATATACTTTGTATAATTTAGGCTTACATATTTTTATTGATAAAAATTCTGGAATAAAATAATATTAGTTAATGTTTTTAATTTTCTTTTCTTCCCATATAGATTCAATATCTTTAATAATTAAAAATTTTATTTCAGGTAATTATGCACTACTTAGATATAGAAATTGGTAATTTTATTCAGTAACTATTTTTTTAAAAACACTTCTTCAGGAGTGGTAAGTCCAAGATATGGTGTAATGAATAATATGTCTGACTGGTAACCCAGGGATTCCAGGTTTGTTTCCAGACTATGCCATTATTACATCTTAATAGCTAATTGATATGAGAAGTAGCAAAAATGTGGTAAAAAAAAGTATAACCAAGATTGAGAGACTGTGTTATATTAACCATTTGGTTCCCTGCACATGTGGTTTCTTGCACATTGGGTGATATAGGAAATCCATAAGAATATTATGTGCCAAATATTATAAATTCACTTGCGTAATAGTCTAAGATTACTGAATCTGGTTACCATTATCTTCCATTTGTATTCTATTAATTTGATACGTCATCACTCTTTGGGACATTCCTCATTAAACTGTCCACAATAATTAAATGGGTACAACTAAATCTGTATCTTGACCACTATATTTTGTCATATGGGGAGAAGTGAAACATCTTGTAAATGAAACTCCTGTTGATACTGCAAAATAAGTGGTTACTTATGTTCCTAAAACTTCAATGGTCTCTGTTACATTTTATCAAATTAGACAGTAACTTACAATATTAAAATAAGTACCTGATACATCAGTCGTCATCAATTAAAATGGATTTGTGTTTAAAAAACTTTGTTAGTTAGTTAAAATCATATAGGCTTTTCAGAACATGTTTCCATCTTCGGCATGTCATTAAGTACTGATGTTGGTGTATAAATTGTATGATGGGTTCAGGTGTGTGGGTGTGTTCTCGTTTAATACGTCTGTATTCCTTGCTTCTCTTAAAATGTTCGTGTCTTCTATGATGTTAATTTTGTTGATGTTATTCTTTGTGTAAGATTGACATGGTTTATTCAGTTTTGTTAACCGATGACCCGTTTCCAGTATATGATTTGTAAAACTTGATTTTTCTTCGTAAAGTTTAAAATTCTATGCAGACCACAATGGTAAACATTTTTCAAGGAGTGAACATGTCATCTTGCCTTTGTGAAAATGTTGCTAGTCAATAGAATTTAATTCTAAGTGGTACCTTTCAAGCAATGGATACTTTTATCATAATACAAACCAATAAGTAACAAATATGCCTACATTTTATTAACACAGGGCTACATTCTTAGTTAAGATATATGCCAGTGTCATCCAGGAATCTTCCATGAGGAAAATCATAGTTTAACCCATTATTACCGGTTACATAATTAAAAGATGGGGATGCGATGATACAAGTTGGCTCAAGTTGTGGTGTTTGAGACTTGTACTTGGAAAATCCCAGGTTTTAAAACTCGGTTTTGACACAAAAATTGTCTCTCTTGACCTCTTCTACCACGATTTTAAAATTTGAAATCTCTAGATTTGAAAATGATGCATTGTATTGTTTTACCAAAATGACTTGTATCTATTTAATAGGTTTATCATATGCCAAAAGACAAATCTCGAGGACGGGACTAAAATCACATATTTGGAAGTGTTGCTAGGAATACATTGTATTGTGTATGTCCAAGATATCAAAAAAAGTTCTACACATCTTTGTGATATAATTACATTTATTAAGTTTGTTAAATAGATCTTCATTTTTAAAATAGGAGATTTCATAACCCAGATATTTAAAATGGTTCACTTGTTCACAATTATTTTAGCCCTTACGGTATCTGATCCCTTAAAAGCTAGGATTTTCGTTTTACTTATTGATATTTTAAAATTATATTTCTGTATAATGTTATTTAACTGAAAGAGCGATTTCTGTAGACCATCTTCTGAACTGAATGCTTCTCAACAAACTTATTTTTACATGTTAAGATTGTTAGCCTCACACCAAACCTCCAAGCTGAAATGATAATCCTTGTATATTGATCACGACTGCTCATACAATTTATTCGTAGCTACCGTCCATACAAGACATCCGGTATCCTCGATCCGCAAACTGAGGATGCGCCATACGTTGATGATAGGAATCCACATTATCTAATGTTAATGACATTACTATTGGTAGGAACAGAAACGTAATACTATCCCTTCTAATCTTGTTTAATTTTCGGATTTTAATTTTCCGATATTTTCATTCAACTGAGGACTATATTTCCAGGAGGAACTTCAAGCCGTGGGTCACGAATCTTAAGATTTTCGGGCTCTTAAAAGAATCTCAATCCCAAATTAAAACCTGTGGACAAAATGTAATCGGTATCTCCCCCCAGTAGTAGGCCTATCTTAGTTGACTACTTGATGTATTTTTTTTTTAACTTGCTGACATTTGTAAGGGAAATAAGCTTAATTAAATTAGCATGGTTCTGAATGTTGAAGAAAAGTGGGAATATTTCAGGACACAAATCTAATTTTAAATATGAGCCGGGAAGACAATCTAAATAGCGGGGGTGTAGAGGGAATATTGATTTAGAACAAAGAATATATTCAAGCAAGCTATTCATGAGTAGGCCAACTTAAATGAACTAGTAAATTAATTTTCATTTGGATATATAATTAGAATATGTAACTGAATATGTAATTAGAAAATGATATGTGAATATGAATAGTGCTCCAATTTATAATTCGGTACTAATAATAGCATATACTGATGGCGTTAATATCATGACACGAACACAACGGGATCTAATAGAATCATATAAAAGATTGGATGATATAGCTAAGTAGGCTGGATGAAATGTAAATATTACTAAAACTAATATTCTGACACAATCACTCACTCTCGCCAATAACAAAGCTAGTATTTAATTATTGAACAGAATTTTAGGCCTAGATATCTTGGTTCTATATAATCAATAACAAACTTAATGAATTATAAGAGATACAAAATAGAATAATCAAAGCAAATAAATCTTATTTTATGCTGTTGTGAATGTTAAAATCTTAGAATGTACACCCACAAACAAAGATAAGACCTATAAAATTGTAATTCTACCGGTTCTTATTTATGGATGCGAAGTATGAGTAATGGTAATGACAAAAAAGATTGGATCCGATAAAGAATGAAGATATAAGAACAGAGTTAAATATATATCCACTGAATGATAAAATCAAAGAATATAGATATAAATGGTTTAGACATGTAGAAAGAATGAATGTAACAAGGTTACCAAAATCAGCATTTAATTACAAGCCAAGGGGTTCAAGGAATGTAAGGAGGCCAATGAAAAGATGCACAGAACAACTGTGAAGCGAAACAAACAATTTGTCTAGCCCGTGAAGTGAAAAAGAAGAAACAATAATAGAAAACATGTTAAATTAATTCGAACGGAAGATACTTAGAAGGATATTTGGACCCATAAATGACCATGGCATTTGGAGGATTAGATATAACACGGAATTGTATAAAAAATGTAAATAACTAGATGTGGCTACAATTGTCAAGTTTATTAGACTACAATGGACTGAACACATTCAATGGATACAATATATTAATATCCAAAAAATGGCTATGAAATTAACAATGTTTGGGTAGAGACACATTGGGAAACCACAAATAAGATGAATGGATGCCGTAAAGGAGGTATATAGGTATTCTTTGTTTCAATGTAATAATTGGGAAATTAAATCGATGAACAGATAATGGAGGTCAAGAATTGTGAAGGCCTAGGCCCGTTTTTATGACTATTTAACTCATGCCCCAAATGAGAGTCAATGACCAATCACATTTCAATGATTTTTTATTTACAACCAATCACAGTTGTGTTTCGCCTCGAATTTATCAACTGAAGTTTATCATATTAAAGAAAGCTCCTCCTTTTTAACATTCTGAATAGGTCATAGCATTACGGCTACCAGATTGTATATATAGTGCATGAATGTCAGCAGATTGCGCATGCGGGAGATAATATGAAAACATTTGTAGCAATTGATTATACCACCAAAATGAAACCACTGTTTGCACTTTCTTAAACGATTTTTTTTTTCCAGAAAATGACGTCGCAGAAAAATATAATTGACATATTCACATCATAGGACATCAGAAATTAATGAATACCTATAATGTTGGTTATAAATTTCTCCACTAGGGTGCATTCTTACAATATTGCGATCCTTTGGCAATAAATAATATGATCTGGTTGCAGTGATGAACAAAAGAAGCAAATGAAGTGTATCAATCGTTTCTCATTTGTTTTCAAACATCGCCGTTTACATTAAATATATAAATATTTTAATATAACTATAGTTAAATAATGATTTGTGAGTAAACAGCTTACTTTTATTCGTTAAATAGTCCTAACAAATGCCACTCTTGATTTCCAAATTCTCTAGATAAATTGGAAATCACTCGTGACATCACTTATGATAATGATTAAGTAGATCCCCATGTAGGAAGGTAGGGTATAGACAGATAGAAAGACAAACTGTGTTAAATATAATGCAATTGATCCCTGTTTGGTTCGTCTTCCGGGCTTAATGGCCGTGGTCCGGTTTTCTTGAAACTCAACGTTTCGTCCACTGCTACGGTGGACCTCATCAGGAGATACTGCGTGCTCTCTGTGAACTCCTCAACAGTCGGCTCAGACTTTATATCGGCTGCAGACTATTGAGGAGTTCACAGAGAGCACGCAGTATCTCCTGATGAGGTTCACCGTAGCAGTGGACGAAACGTTGAGTTTCAAGAAAACCGGACCACGGCTATTAAGCCCGGAAGACGAACCAGACAGGGATCAAGACGTCGGCTGTGAAAGTCTGCAATCATATATAATGTAATTGTCAGGTAATTTTCACTATAGGCCTATTTGTCCCTTATTTATTTTTGCAAACCATTATATATTTATCAGTTAAGGACGACGATTGTCTTATGCTTTAAATTTAGTACATGTTTGTTGTTAAATTACGTAATGACATTTTCGTTTGTTTGTAAGGCTGCTGATGATACTGACTGAAAATGATGCAGTAGATTTATTGATTAAAAAGTATAATACATGTTTTCTCCAAAGTAGGCAATAAAGACGAAACACATCCCATTAAATGATTCTAGGGAATTACATAAATTTCAAAAAATCAATATTCATATTGGAGTTCACAGCATGTTTTATTATTCTTACAATTTCAGAAAATCGTGAAATTAAACAATTGAAGACCCTCTTCGAATAAAGATATTTTATATATTCGTTTCAAATGGACCACTATCAATTTTAGTCACGCTCATTCGAGTAGGCCTATGTCAGTTACTTGCTGAGCAAGAGGGAAAGATTATACATAAAAATGAATATTACATTATTTCTAGCACCTTAGAATCACATTCGGAGAAATTTATTGTTACATAATTTTTCGAGAGAATTCTTCGATTAACTTTTAGTGGATTCCGAAGAAAAGTATCTACGAAATTATTTTATTTTCAAATCTTCACCGTTCCTGCTAATTAGACAGCAAATAAATAAATAAATAAATATGTGTGTGTGTGTTTGTTAATGCTCTAGCGGCCGCAATTTTTATTTTTTTCACAACCAAAGTTGGAGTATAACAATAAATTAATGAAATTAAAATCAAGATCGTAAACCAGCAAAATTGGACTTTAGGATTGCAGATTAATCTAAAACAAATATTTACAAATCGCTCTATCGGCTACAATTTTTTTTTTGTAACGAAATTTGATTTAAGAAAATTGAAATCGATAATGTTAATCAGCAAAATCTGACTTTGGGAGTGTAGATTAACCTGAAACTAAAATTTACAAATCGTTCTTTCGGCCACAATTTTTTTTCGTAATGAAATGTTGTATGTAGGTCTACCATTGAAATAAAATAAGGGGGCTCATCTCCGAAAATCAGCAAAATCGGACGATATGGAGTGGGGGTTTACCTGAAAATCGAAATTTAAATCACTCTATCAGCAGCCATTTTTGTTTCTTTTCCGTAACAAAACTCGGCGTATATAATTTAAATAAGAAAATGAATGTCTAGTTCATTGATCAGCAAAATTGAATCATTATAAGAGAGAGCTATTCTGAAATCTGAAATTTTAATGGGATTGCTCGGTATACATAATTTAAATAAATAATGTCAAGTTCACTGATCAGCAAAATTGGACCATTATGAGTGAGTGTTATCCTGAAAGCTGAATTTTTAGTGGGAAATTTTCTAATGTTAAATGGGTCATATTTTTGTTTTCTCGTAATGTAGTCTATATACGATTTAATTCAAAAGAAAGTCGTATGCTATTCTATTTATTATTATTATTATTATTATTATTATTATTATTATTATTATTATTATTATTATTATTATCATCAGTATCATCATTATCATCGTTATCATCGTTGTCATCGTTGCCATCATTATCATCGTCATCATCGTCATAATTATCATTATCATTATTATTATTATTATTATTATTATTATTATTATTATTATTATTATTATTATTATTATTATTATTATTATTATTATTATTGAATTTCCAAATAAGGTGAACCCTAATTTCACCTTCCGGTATGCTAGGGTTTTAATTATAATATAATTATGTACATTCATTCATAGTATGGTTAATTTATAGAGTTACATATCAATAACATTGTAATGTAGTAACTTAAACAACTAAATTAATTAATCAACAATCAAAAAATTAACTCAAAGTCTCTTAAAAATGTAAGAGAGAAAGTCACGTAGCTTCTTATAGCAGCATTTTTTTATAAAGTATTCTTATAAGGCAGGTAGGCTATTCCTTAACCAGAAGAATGGAACCAATCGAAGTGGAGCCGAAATTTCTGTTTCCTCGTAACGAAACTGGATAACATACGATTTAATCAACACAAGAAAGACATAATCCATAAACCTGTAAAATCTGACCATAAAACTTACTTGCTGAAAATAAGTTTATGCGCCTCCTGCATGACGGACTTTTAAGGTTCTTGTGTACTGAGCTGTATTGTTCTATTATGATATTACGACGATCCCGAACTCTTGCTGGTTCCACGTCCTTACAACGAAACCAATGAACTTCAAATCGCATAGGTCTAGTAGATCATTCAATCAAGCCATATAGGCCTATCAATACTAAACATTAACATCAGATAATCAGTACCTAGCATTTCAATCCGTTTGAAAAGCGATTCGAATTTTAAGAATACTGTGGAAAATTCTAAACTAGCGCGATCGTTCAACTTGTAGTTAAATCTAAACTAACTAACTCATTAGCACTATCAAACGCGAAGGTCCCTGAAATCGTGGTTAATGTTATTCTACCACCTTATTATTAGCCTACCAATGGTTTACCTACAAGAAGCTTCCATGCCCCTCTTTCATTCCCCATCCGTGCTACATATCCTGCCCATTACGAGACTTAACTGTTCTTATTACGTTCTGTTTTCCAATAAAGATAATGTATATTTGAAACGTCCACCGCTGTGGTCTCGAGGCAGCGTGCTGCCTTGTCACGCATTGGGCCTGGGTTCAATCCCTGGTCGGGGCAGTTTTTCTGGGTGAGGTTTTTATCGGGGTTTTTCCTCACCTTAAGACAAATGTCAGGAAAACTTTAAGGCCCAAACGGTCCCCGAAATCATATGGTCATCATCATCATCATCATCATCATCCTTCACCGGTGTGGAAGGCAACGGGAAGCTACCACACCTACAATTCCCTAGTAAAGCTGCAAGCATAACACGGAAATGCTATGATTGCAGTGAAGGACCGGCCTTCGGATAGAATTGCTATGGCTGGATATTTGAATCAGACAATTTACATGATTATAGTAATCATTATGGTTACAAATTCCGGAGGGTTTTTCCTCATCTGTAAGACGAATGTCAGGTAGTTTTAAGGCCCAAAAGGTCCCCGAATATCATCTGGATCCTTCACCGGTGTGGAAAGCTACGTGAATCTACCACACCTATAATTCCCTTGTAAAGCTGCGAAGCACAGCATGAAAATGCTATGACTGCAGTGAAAGACCTGCCCTAGGGCTGAACTCTAAAGAATAGAGTGGTTATAAACTATGGTTTCCATTTGAATTTATGCCTACATAAAAAAATCATCTAGTTGTCAATTCCTGAAAAGGTATTCACTTAAAATTAAACAAGCCATGATCACATAGACATCAGTCCACGCTTGCTTCCTGGAGATGTGAAATCATGGCTAGGCGTTAACAACATAAAAGCGCTTGCATCTTGGTCTGGCACGACATAGTGATAATGAATTATTACTTGTATTCGCCTGTGAAAATCGAACGCTCGTACACACCTTATTCACATTCAGGTAAATAGCTAATGAAAGTTGGAGAAAGTGCTCAAAGGTAAACGTTTGGTTGGAGACACAACAAATGTCAACATGAATGAACCTAGGTGTCTATTATACAAAGTGTTGACATGTGATAGTATGCATTACAGGGGCTCTTGTCCCAACTTCTTTCAAAAAAACGTTAAACTGAAAATATAATAAAATTGTTATTCTCCCAGTTATATTATATGGATGTGAAACATGGACTCTCACTTTAAGGGAGGAGAAAATATTACGAATATTTGAGAATAAAGTTCTGAGAAAACATTTTGGACCAAAGAGAGATGAACAGACAGACGATTGGAGGAGACTTTATAACAGTGAGCTACATTATATTTATAGGAAACCAGCTATAATAAGAACAGTTAAGTCTCGTAGACTGCGATGGGCTGGACAAGTGGCACGAATGGGGAATGAAAGATGGACATGGAAGCTTCTTGTACTAAAACCATAGGGAAAATATCCAGTGGATAGACCAAGACCATAATTTGAGGGAAGTAGATTATACAGGAGATGAAGGAAAACATTAGCTCAGGATAGGGATGTATGGAGAGCTTACGTCCGCACGGCCATGAACTTATGAGTTCGATAGAGCCAGTGAATGTATTAGTTATAGGATCTCACGGACAAACTTTTATGTACAATAGGGCTTACAGAGATTTTTTTTGTTAAAAATAGATTTATAAACTAGCTGCTTATGAGTTCTATGCATTGGCCAAGATGTCGAACTACGCCATGCAAACAAGTCCTAGTTTTTTCTTTGGAGGCATGTCAAAGTATGGTGTATGAAATTCTAGTTGCTAGTAAAGCTCAGCTTATTGTACGAATCAATTGTGTGTTTCAACACATCAAACGTAATCCTGCCATGTTTGACAGAATTGTTGGTCGTTTCTGCGAAGGTACCAAGCATGAATTCTTATGAGCACAGAGTACATTGTTTGAACAGTCATTATAAACTAGCAGAACAAGTTTTTCAATGCAATCTATTTTGTGTAAAATTGTTTTAGACCATGTCCAAATCTTATGGGTGAACATGTTGACCAATGAGCAAAACTCGTAAACGACTTGTTTGGGAGTATATGTTGTTTATAAAAAAATACTCTCTGTATGATCTATCCTCCCTAAAAGTTTGTCTGTAAGTTCCTGTAACATACTTTATGAAAAAAAAAAATAATAATAATCTACAGGTTGGGGCGACTAAATTACCAGTTTTGAAAATGAGAAGAAATTACAGCAATGCCTTAAATTTGGGTCCGTACTTATGTTCTGCGAATTAAAACTGTCTGTTTTGTCCGCTGCTACTACAGACATCTTAAAACATTTATGCTCTACTGATGTTGGCTTATCACCTGTCGACGTTGAACTGACGTCTCTGTAGGAGTCGCAGATGAAATATCAATAAAGCTTTTAACTTCTAAATTGTATAGATAAAATTCAAGATCTAACTGACTCCAACATATAGAAAGAATAGCACCCAATAGATTCCCACAATTTTTGCCTCACTACCAACCCAAAGGAAGAAGAAATATTGGGCGTCCCATAACTAGATGGTGGGATACGGTCTCTTGATGTGGAAACAGACATATGGCCAAACTCCGTGACGTAGAAGAAGAAGACGACCACGATCATAAAGTCAATTTAATGGTATCAGATATCAGCTGTAAACCTAAAGTTTTATATTATGTAATGCATTATACAATAAATTTACGAATTTTAAAACCATATATTTGTTTTTATGCAACAAGGTATATAACGAAGGTGAATGGCCCGAAGAACTGACTAAGACAGTGTTAATACCAATACCGAAGAAAGATAATGCGAAGAAATGTAAGGAGTTCAGGACCATCAGCTTGATATCACACTCTGCAAAGATTCACCTGTGAACACTGAATCGACGTTTACGTTCTACGATGGAAAGCGAATTGGAAGAACAGTTTGACTTCAGAAAGGAAAGGATACGAGAGATGCAATTGGATTGATACGAATAATAGGAGAAAGATGTATAGAAAACAGATAAAGAAGTTCATGCAGTATTTGTTGACCTGGAAAAGGCATTTGATAGTGTGAATTGGAATAAACTCATGAGGATCTTGAAGAAAATTGGCGTGAATTGGAAGGAGAGGAGGCTCATAAGTAACATTTATATGAAACAGCGAATAAAAGTGAAGATAGGAGAATAAATGCCAGAGGAAAGAGAAATTGGAAGGGGGTAAGGCAAGGATGTCCTCTATCACCTACTCTTTTCAACATCTACCTGGAAGACCTAGTGAAGAACTGATTCATGAATGCGAGAGGCGTAAAAGTGGGAGGAAGAAGAATTAACTGCATAAGATTTTCTGATGATTTGGCTTTGCTAGCAGAAGATGAACATGATAGTTTATATTGGGCCAGAAATAATTAAAAAGCTAATTAAAGTGAAAATTCGGTGAACATCTTGATTTCTTGAGCCACAAATAAGGTCTGCTTGTCTCATTTATGTGCTGGTATGTACATTTATAAATTATAAAGGACTTGTGCATTAAATGTGTATAAAAGATTTAGAAAATAATAGCTTCATAATATTTTTGTGTCATCATTTTCATATTTTGTTATTACGATTTCATATTTTGGTAGCCTATAATTTTCTTCATATACGAGTAATTCCTCGTTCTAGTCATTACATTGATATATGCACTGTACTCTAATAATATGTAATGTCCATCATTTACCTCTATGTTCGTAGACTAATATCATTCAAAATTCGTAAAATAGAGTCTGTTTAAAAAATATCTTACTATGGACCTTAGGGCGATAGGAAGTTAAGAATCCCGCTTTTATAGAGAATCGGTACTAAGTGTCAGCCGGGTTCTCAGCCCTGCGTGACGACCGTATTTATCCTTTGAGCATATCTCTGATTTCTGTTAAAGGTCATCATACCCGCCAGAAGGTTTAGACCAATTTTAAAAATTCTGGTCTAATCGCGTCCTTCCGGCTTATCTTTAATCAACTACGCTACGAAATGTTCCCTTCCCCTCTTTAGATGTAATGTATTTATTTTTATGTCACTTTCGTTAAGAATATACTGTTTTCTTCCCCTGTCATTATGTAGCCCGGTATTATTAGGCCTATGTAACGTTTCAAAAGGACGTTAGAGACTGTTTTAAAATATATGTACATATATTGCCTTATATTGAATTTTTTCCTTAGTTTAACCTCTCCAGATGCACAAAAAATTAAACATAGGCTCAATTCTGGAAATGCGTGTTATGCATTACAGAGACTCTTGACGTCCCAACTCCTTTCAAAAAACGTTAAACTCAAAATATATAAAACTATTATTCTATATAATTTAACATGTCTGAAGAAGGTACAGTGTACCGAAACAGCTGTCACTGAATTATATCTTAATAAATATGAAAATCAAATAAAACTAAGTTTTATTTTTATTTAATTAATATTATTCTGCTAGTTATAGTATATGGCTGCGAAACATGGACTCTCACTTTAAGGGCGGAAAGGAGATTACGAGTATTTGAGAATAAAGTTCTTAGGAAAATGTTTGGACCAAAAAGAGATGAACAGACAGGTGAATGGAGAAGACTGCATAACAGTGAATTACGTAGTTTTTATAGGAAGCCAGATATGAGAACAGTTAAGTCTCGTAAACTGCGATGGGCAGGGCATGTGGTACGAATGGCAAATGAAATACTTGCATGGAAGCTTCTTGTAGAAAAACGAGAGGGAAAACGCTCAGTTGGTAGACCAACAAACAGGTGGGAGAATAACATTAACTATGATCTGAGGGATGTAGATTATACAGGGGATGATTGGAAAACATTAGCTCAAAAAGGGATGTATGGAGAACTTATGTCCGCGCGGTCATGAACCTGCTGGTTCGATAGTACCAGTGAGTTAGTTAGTTTAACCTCTCCTTTCTGTAGGTACTTTTACGTAACCCACGCTTCTCCAGAGATACGACTTGTCGGAAGGGGAATTTTAAATTCTGGATCACATAATAAATTATATCCTTTTTTGACTACACAAAGATATGGAGGGTTTTCCTGGAGTGATCAGCTCAATGGTAAGGCAACCTCCGAGAAAACACAAAAATTAAGACACGTCACGCCATTCACTCATAAATGTATGTTAAACAATGCGAATGTGATAGGGGATTATAATGGCCATATGTAGATCGGGATCTATTTGGGCCTTAAAGTTTCCTGACATTTGTCTTATAAGTGATGAAAAAAATAAATTTCGCCGAGGAAAGTTCTTTAGACCAGGGATCGAACACTGGACCGTTACGTCTGATGCAACGACGTTACCTGAGACCAAAGGGATGAATAATATTTTATAAAATTACATTGTTAAAATATGCATTATGAAATAAAAATGTTGGATCAAAATAAAACGTAGGCCTAATTTATTTTAACCACAGCTCTCACACGAATATTTATTATAGGACTGCTATATAAATCACTTTTATGAAATCGCATTTTATTAAATTAATAGCTGTAATAGAAGATGGAAATGAAATATTTGGTTCCTACAACTTATATTATATAAAACTGTTTAATGCTTTGCCGGCGGTAGCATTGCTGCCGATAGGGTAACCCATGCCGGACTGATCGAAGGTGATAAGCCAGACGAAAAAAGTACCTTGGTCGAAAAAGTGGCGATCTTTCACCGTAAAAATACAACCGTCAAGAAATGCGGACAAAGGTTCTACTGGAGTAAAATTTTCCGGAGGTCAAATAGTCCCCCATTCGGTTCTCCGGGCAGGGACTACTTCAGGGAACCCATGCTAAAGGTTGAAACGCAGGGACATGTTCATAGGAACATGGAATGTTAGGACTTTATACAATAATATAGTAAGAACAGTTAAGTCTCGTAGACTGCGATGGGCAGGTCATGTGCACGAATGAAGAGTGAAAGACTTGCATGGAAACTTCTTGTAAGAAAACCAAAAGGAAAACGCCCAGTTGGTAGACCAAGAATGAGGTGGGAGAGTAACATTAACTATGATTTGAGGGAAGTAGATTATACAGGGAATGATTGGAAAATATTAGCAAGATAGGGATGTATGGAGAGCTTATGTCCGTGCGGCATGAATCTACGGGTTCGATAGTGCCAGTGAGTTAGTTAGTTAATGTACTAGTATAAAAAAATAACGAAGTATGAAAAAATTATCAATTTCATATGAGGGAAAAAATGCCAATAAAACAATTTTAATTCCTAAAAAGTTAGTTAGACTTATACGAATATGTCTAAATGGCGCAAAGAGTAGGGTGTGTGTAGGTAAACAGTTTCCGGATACTTTTGAAATCCACAATGGGTTGAAACAAGGAGATATACTTTCTCCTCTACTATTTAATTTTGTACTAGAGCATGCCATCAAATCTTTAGAGGATAAAGAAGGTCTACAACTCAATTGTATTAATAAGCTGTTAGTTTATGCTGATGATGTAATACTATCGGGCGATAGTGAGGGGATACTAAAGGCCAACACGCACACACTGGTTGTGTAACACTAAGAAATTGGGACTGGAATTAAATATCAATAAAACTAAATATATGGTCACACATAGAAATACATTATATAATGGAAATGGACAGCTGATGACAAATGAGGGAAATTTTGAGGAGGGGGCTGAATTCAAATACCTTACTTACTTACTTACTTACTCACTGGCACTATCGAACCCGTAGGTTCATGGCCGCACGGACATAAGCTCTCCATACATTCCTATCCTGAGCTAAGAATTCAAATACCTAGGAAAAATAATCACAAATAGGAATGAGATGCACAAAGAAATTACACATAGGCTTAATTCTGGAAATGCGTGCTATTATGCTTTACAGAGACTCTTGACGCCCCAACTCCTTTCAAAAAATGTTAAACTTAAAATATACAGTATAAAACTATTAGGCCTATTCTACCAGTTATATTATATGGATGTCAAACATGGACTCTTACTTTAAGGGAGGAAAGGAGATTATGAGTGTTTGAGAATGAAGTTCTTAGGAAAATTTTTGGACCAAAGAGAGATGAACAGACAGGTGAATGGGGAATACTTTACATAACAGTAAATTACATGCTATTTATAGAAAGCCAGATATAATGAGTCTCGTAGACTGCGATGGGCAGAACATGTGGCACGAATGGGGAATGAAAGACGTGCATAGAAGGTTCTTGTAGGAAAACCAGAAGGAAAAGTCCAGTTGATAAATCAAGAATGAGATGGGAGAATAACATTAACTATGATTTGAGGGAAGTAGATTATTCAGGGGATGATTGGAAAACATTAGCTCAGGATAGGGATGTATGTAGAGCTTATGTCCGCGCGGCCATGAATCTGCGGGTTCGATAATGCCAGTGAGTTAGTATAATATTTAAAGCTTTTTTTTTCAGTAGAAGGTATGAGACATATCATCAACTCCATAATAGAATTTCTCAAATCGATGCATAATTATTGAAATATTATATAATAAATTATATCAAAATGTGGTTCGTTTGTAAATCCGCGTCAATCAGATGGTTTGGAACAGAGATAACCCACTGGTTTGGAATCCAGCTGACGTCATGCGCAGAAGCGACTAAAATTTGCACGGTTAACCTTCACTCCTTAAGTAATAAATGCGCACTAATGAGCATATAATATTATTATTATTATGGAGGAAGATCAATGGATGGACAGAGAAGAATGGCGTTTGGTTTCCGGAAAACGGCGGCAGCTGCCATGATACCGGATGATGATGATGATGATGATGATTATTATTATTATTATTATTATTATTATTATTATTATTATTATTATTATTATTATCATTCAATGAACTACATGGTCTTTATAGGAAGCCAGATATAATAAGAACGGTTAAGTCTCGTAGACTGTGATGGGCAGGACATGTTGCGAGTATGGGGAATGAAAGACGTGCATGGAAGCTTCTTGTAGGAAAGCCAGAGGGAAAACGCCCAGTTGGTAGACCAAGAATGAGGTGGGAAAACAACATTAACTATGATTTGAGGGAAGTAGATTATACAGGGAATGATTGGAAAGCATTAGCTCAGGATAGGGTTGTATGGAGAGCTTATGTCCGCGCGGCCATGAACCTACGGGTTCGATAGTGCCAGTGAGTGAGTGTGAGTATTATTATTATTATTATTATTATTATTATTATTATTATTATTATTATTATTATTATTATTATTATTATTATTATTATTATTATTATATAACTTTCCTCATTAGAGGATTGCCTCAAGGACAAAGTGATACAGACAATTAATTTTCGAAATTGATTAAATACATTTTGTAAGTAAAGTAAAGTAATCCCACTACAGGCCTCAGGAGGCCCTTGGGGCAGTAGGAGGTTAAGGCTCCCACTATTTCTGGACAATCGGCACTTGATGTCAGCCGGGTTGTCAGCCCTGCGTGACGGCCGCCTTTACCCCCAGAACAAGCGTCTGGTACTCATTTCCATTAGAGGCTGAGTCGACCCCAGGGCCATAGTGCCGCCAGAAGGTTTGGGTCAGTTTAAAAATCCTGACCCCACCGGGACTTGAACCCTCCACCTTCCGGCTTGTAGCTCAGTGCCTTAACCACTACGCTACGGAGTGCCCCTATACATTTTGTAAATACATTAAAAAATTTCACATTATAATTGAAGTAAACATACTTCTTCTTCTTCACTTCATGGGCTAGGCAAAATGCCTGTTCCGCCTCACAGTTGTTCTGTCCATCTTTTCACTGGCCTTCCTACATTACTTAAACCTCTTGGCTTGTAGTAAAATGCTGCTTTTGGTAATCTTGTTACGTTCATTCTTTCTATATGTCTAAACCATTGTTCTCTATATCCTTTGATTTTATCATTTAATGGATATATATTTAACTCTGTTCTTATATCTTCATTCTTTAACCGATCCATTCTTGTGCAGCCTTTTGTTCTTCTAAGGAGAGTAAACATACTATAAAGTAGGAATTTTGTAAAGATGGTTTCTTAAAATTGAAACTGATCCTCTAATGGCAGCGATGGCAATTTTAGAAAAATGCACTCTGTCCAAATCTAAGGAATTCCAAAATTTAGCTAAGAATCCTGGTATGGTACCTCTTGCCCCTATCATCAATCCTGTGACAGTTATACTATCTAATTGGTATTTATCTTTGTAATAGTCAACTGTTGGCTCATTACAGAAAAGAACTGTATATGTGATTCGCCTCTCTGCGAACAGTTCATGGCGTAGTAGATATTACACGGTTCCCCACATTTCTCGCATACACAATCAGGTCCAGGTTGGTGGTATCCCTTTCTTCTACATATTCCGTGATGGAACCTATGCACAGCAAATCTTGTTACAATTTGTCTCGATTCATAGCCCGCACGTTGCCAATCAGTAGATGTCGCTGCATCCTTGTTATAGAATTCTGCCAGAATTTCTTCTCTCTTCTCCTCTAGTTCCTTTAGAACCACTTGAAGGCACTCCGTGTACGGCAGTAACTTTTTAAGTCTTAGGTCTTCCAATAGAAAGATTTCTCTAGCTAATACGTAAGACTAATCGGGACGCCGTGTACTTAGTCCCAGCGCTCTTTTAAGGAATCTAGTTTCTAGTTGCATGATTTCAATTTTCTGATACATTCACACTCCTTAGTATAGTAGGCCTATATTTCAAAACATGAGAACCTCGCCTCACACCACTAGCTCATGGCAGTTATGAATGACAAGAACAACCCTCCCGAGTTAACAATGGCATTGTGCTGTTTCTAGAAGTGTGCCTCTTTTGTCAACTGGTATTTAAAGGATTACAAGAAGGGTTGCCTTTTGTTTGCACGATTTTTGAATGGAGAAAAGAGGGGGTGATTCCAAGGCACTTCTAGGAACTGAGGTTCTTAAGTTTTGGCGAAAACTATACATCCTGAACGGACCCATGTCCCGCGTTTTGACTAATGTATTTTTACTGTGGAAGAAGGTAATTCATATGTTTCTCATAATGTAAAAAATGCAAGTATCAAGGGGGGGGGGTGAATGTTTTGATACCGAACGCCTTCACCTTTAGCCCCCGAGTTAGCTACTGTTACTCGATATGAGGTTTGTGGCGGACGAATCGAAACCAGAAATTTTCTTCTTTTTTTCAGGGTTTCTCCTGTTTTCTCCTATCAACAACTTCATTCCACCTCTTTCCCACGCTTATCTCATCCACTTAATTTAATTTCATCTGTGATGATGAGACAGGCCTTCAACCGGCATCCTTCAATAATAGGGTCTTCATCTCATCTTTCGACCAGGTATTACGTTGGACATGAGCAAGTCTATTTTTCTTTAATTGATAAAATGTAATTTTAAATCGACCTTCCAGCGTTGGTATTCAACAATATAAATATATTTGTCCTATTGATTTATATTTGTTTTTGAAATGTTTAAGATTTGTCATCATAAATTTAATTATACCATCAACAATGTATATGCAATAAATATGATAATACAGGAAGTTGAATTTTTTTATGCTAGGATATTTTTAAAAAATCATTAATATCGTTCTTATTTAAAAGGAACCCCATTAAGTTCGACATAAACAAAACGGATTATCTCTCGGACGGAATTTGTATAACAAAGCAAGTATCATTAAACGTTTTTATTTTCATCATCATCATCATGAACAAATTCGTTTTAGGCCATGTGGCCTGTACGGTAAACCTAGCGAAGATGGTCTTGATCTTTCCACCGATGTTTTGGTCTTCCTTGATCCCTATGTCCAGTTGGGGTATATTGGAATGCCAAATTTGGAAGTCTATTTCTTGCCATTCTCCTCAGATGATTTTTCCATTCTTGTTGGTATCTTTGTACATCTTCATTTAAACTTGTTACTCCAAGTTTTCTCTGACTATTTAACTCATGCCCCAAATGGGAGTCAATGACCAATCACGTTTCAATGATTTCTGTTTTACAACCAATCAGAGTCGTGTTTCACCAAATATTTATCAGTGTTATAATTACCATATTAAAGAAAGCTCCTCCTTACAATAATGCGTTCCTTTGGCAATAAATAGTATGATCTGGTTGCAGTGATAAACAAAATAAGCACTAAAAGCGTATCTATCGCTTGTCATTTGTTTTCAAACATAGCCGTTTACATTAAATATATAAATATTTTAAAATAACTACAGTAAAATAATGATTTGTGAGTAAACAGCTTAATTTTATTCGTTAAATAGTCCTAACAAATGCCACTCTTGATTTCCAAATTCTCTAGATAAATTCACTCCTCACTTCGTGAGTCGTGAATTTATCGATAATTTGAAAATCACTCGTGGCATTACTTATGATAATAGTGTTCCTTTGAAGTTTTTATTTTAAGATGTATAAATAGTGTTGTAGCGTTTATTGAATTTGTTTTCTGTAAAATGATGGATTATATGGAATTGCTGGTTGAATTTCGTAATAAAATTCTGATAAATTGTTTTCAGCGATAACCCACTAAAATTGATTGTTTTCATTTTTCTATTCTGTGCGGTTGTAAAGTTGGCAAACATTACATCCGTCTTTTGATCGTGAATATGATTCAGCAAGCAGTGAATTTGCGCATGCGTATCACGTTCATTAATTGTGATTGGCGAGTATTTTGTAAAGGGAGTTAACATCGTATTTGCATTTGTCATTTATTTTAATGTAATAAACAAGATGTTGAACCATGAATTATAGTGATTAAAGTTCATTAATAAACGAGGATTGAAATAGTGAAGGTATTAGAAATATTTAAATTTTCAAACTTTGAAATAGTAAAGAATTAGTGATCTTGAAGTGAATGATTAGGTGTTTTACCAGCTGTTTTTTTATTTTTATTGTGTGTGTTTAAGCTTGTCAAAACATCAAGGCTAACAGCTGTTTTGTCAACAAACAATATATTGAGAACTCATATGAATGTATCTAATTCCCCAAATATTAACAACAAACATTGGCGTTTTTAATAATGAGTTTTTCTGGTCAAAATTTGAGGCCAAATTTGGATTGCCAAGGTAAGGTATATCCTGAATTTCATTTGAAGGATAACCTGACTTGCACAGTATGGTGAAGGTTATACGTTTATATGTTTTATTTTATGGAAGAATCACAGTGGCATTGTATTGTCCTAGTCTGGTATTATTTTCATAATATCTCGTTCATTTTTAATTTCAACAAATGTTTAGGCATTATTACAGCCTATTCATGTAAAGATATGCGACCCTGTAATTTATTTATTTTTTACATTTTCAAGAATTTCCTATTTGATTAATCATATGAAATAAATAACATATTTTAAATATATGGTAGTGCAATTTGTTTAGTACTGGTAGGCCTAATCAATTTTTTATTAAAAATTGTAATTGCACATGGCCTAGTCTTTAAAGCATTTTTGTATATGTTTTTAGATGCTGAACACAAGCATTGAAACATTAATGTATAGTAACACTAATAAACAAGCTTTCAAGATTCATTTACTTATAAATACTGTATTTATATTTTAAAGAATTGTTCGGCTCAACTATAGATAAGTTCTCACTATGGTATACCATGCAATATTCATATGACACTGTTTTTACTTTTTTCCCATTTTTACTAACATTACCTACTATTTTAATATTTTCTAATGATTCTTAAAATATTTTTTACAATTGTTAAGTATTTGTTTATGTATGCAAAATTTCTCAATTTGTTCTAAGTTCTACATAACTGTAGTATGCATCCTCTTCAACAGATGGCACTCCAGTATGACCAACCTTCAGATAAGAAATTGCACTACTACTTTATTTTGTTAGGTTAAGAAGGTGTAAGTTAGTGTAGACTGAATTGGTTTATAGTTTATTGAAATAATATGTAAAAGATTTACTTTGTTAGGTTACAGATTATATGTTAGTGTATATCTATATCTAAAAACATATTTGGGAATTTATTGCAAAGGTTGATAATACCAACTGCACTGATCGACCTCCATCTATGGAGCAAGTTCATAACCCTTTCACATGTGTACTACTATTCTGCAGGATTTAGAAAAACTGCAGTTTCTCCAAAAGGCTCAACTGCACTTCTACTAGCGCTTGATTTTTCAGTTATATTGTTGTAAACTGTAGCTCTTCTTATGTATTTACTAACATTATTTAATATTTTAAACTTTTTCAAACAATTTTTATAACATTATTAGACAATTTTGAAGTATTTATTTAAATATGCAAACCACAATATTATGACACTGTTAGACAATATTGTGATGCTAACTGCTATTTTCTCCACAGAGTATATTACTTAGTCTATGATTTTTCTATTGCTGTTTTGGGGTTATCGCTGGTTGAATCAGCATTAAGGAGTGATAAGTAAATGTCCACCCATTTTAATAAACATTTGGTAATTTTAATGTTTTTAATATATTTTTAACGTATATTTGGGGATTTATTGCTAATGTTGGTCATTTAAATTTCATAGCAATGGATAGTAATCGAGGATGATAATTGATATGTGGTTCTATAGGACTTTGAAAATATTTCACGCTAGTTTAAGTGCAGTTTTTCCGAAAAAACAATATGTGGTTTATCATGTTATTGCCCTAAGCTCTTCAATTACAACATTCATGTTATTTACTAATCTTGAAAGCAACGACAGAAAGAGGAAGACTCACTGTGGCATGTGACTGCAGTAGACCTTATTCACCAGAAAGAAGTGCTGACACAGCCCACTTGCTTCCAAATGCCATCGAGAAGTCATAAACACTCAGCATTATGTGTGATGCATATCATGTTATCATATTTCTTCATTTGATTGCACTTCATTCCCTGGCTGAATCCAATAGTTAGATTTTTATGTAAATAGAATAGGAAGTAACATCATGAGGTTATACTTAATAAATAAGTTGATAACTGATGATAATCAGTCTGTACAAGCTGACAATAGAGCAAAGATTATGCTTTGAAACATGTTCTATTAGAAAACTATCAATATGAGGTAAGATGAATAGATTCAGCTTTATTCATTGATTAGATTTTTGTTAGGTTTTAGGATTGTTAGTCTAAAATTTAAAAAGCTTACCTAAATACATAATCTTATTTTGCTTGTCCAGTTATTCTTAAAATCAAAGAATATGAATAGTTTAATATTTTATCAGATTATATTACAATGCTATTATTAGTTGGAATTATATTTTATATGAAAATAATAATTTAACTTTTTTTCTGATGAAATCTATAACAATTATTGTATGTACAGAAAGAACCAAGATTGTGAATGCCTTGTTCTCAAGCAAGAGAATGGAATGTGTATTTAGTGCAAAAACATACATCATCAAGCCCCTCATCTTTGCTATACCCATATTATGACTCAGAAGGAAAATAATTCTTAGTAATTTCTCAGAAGTGTCTTGCTTATCAGTCATTTTCACTAGTTCCAACTTTTTATTTGTTTCAGTGAACAATTGTTTTACTGCATATTTTTTATACTTTTAGAGTGAATGTAATAATTTTCAAGGTGGTTATTTTCATATCAGTCATAAAATCATAAACTGACAAAACTTGTCCTAATCTTGTTTTGTTCTTTGTGTCTAGCATAGGTTGTTAGGTTATGTTTCTGTTAGGTTTTAAAATGCTTACTCTTAAATTATAAAATTGATATGAATAGATAATGTTATATTGGCACAGGAATAAATTATTGCTTTGTTCATTGAACTGAACTAGAAAAAAAAATGATTGTATAAACTAGATTAGCAATTCCATGTTATATCAATCACATTCTTGACCTTACCAGTTTTGATTTTGTTTTTGATGAAGAAGGGTATGAAGGACACATACAATAAGGTAACAGATTTTTATTTTGAAAATTGTCTAAGGTTATTTGTAGACATGTTATAAAATTCAAAAGTTCACAAAAAAATGACAAAAACATATTTATAAATGACTGCAACTTTTTCCCTAATTAGAGTAGAAGTTCAAACACTGTTAAAAAGCTATATGAAATATTTATGACAGATTACAGTGTCAAGGTTATTCATTGTGACCTTTGACCTTCAGTATCTCATAACATATCATCTTAGCAAATCATGGGGAGGAAAAAAAGTCACATTATTCTACCTATGTACCAAATATTAGGCTGGTAACACAATGGCAAGGCATTGCAGGATTAATGGGAATGTCATGCTGCACACTTTTACACATAGGCCATAAGGCACAGATATACATACCATATAATAAATATTTCTTACGATGTTTTTATTATTCATTTCATACATCTCAATGATGGATAAATTATATTTGAAGAGAAAAATATAAACTCAGACTGGGGTTTGAATCCAGGACCTTTCGCACTCTAGGCAAATGCATAACCAACTGAGCTACCTGAGAAACTCCAATCTAAATGCAAATCTTTATTTTATATACACTGTTGCGAACCAAATGCTATGAAGTCATTTCTTTTATCTTGCAAACTGTGGCTTCTTTATTAAGAAGACCTTTAATTGGGAATTTTATATTACATTATAAAGCCAGCGGCCTAAAGGCTTTATAATGTAATATAAAATTCCCATTTAAAGGTCTTCTTAATAAAGACACCACCATTTACAAGATAGAGGCAATAGCTTCAAAGCATTTGGTGCACGGGAATTAACAGCGTATATAAGCGAAAGATTTGCATTTAGATTGGAGATTCTCAGGGTAGCTCAGTTGGTAGAGCATTCGCCTAGAGTGCAAAAAGCCCTGGGTTCAAACCCCAGTCTGAGCTTATATTTTTCTTTTCAAATATAATTTATCCATCATTTAGATGTATGAAATGAATAATAAAAAACATTGAAAGAAGCCAAATCGGCTTTATAATGTAATATAAAATTCCCAATTGGCAGTTGCAATTACCTTTTAAGTTATATTTACAAAAACTATATGATAGTTTCCTGTATATTGCTCATGCACCACCTACATTCAACCCACAATGTCCTTCCTAGCTCACTCATTAAGTGCACTGGATGTTCAATTAGTAATGACATCAACTTTACTGAAACAATGTTAATTTTTGTTGTTAGATTTTAACTGTTACTTTTTTCATAGAATTACATTGAGAATTAGTAGAAGGGTGATTGGGAGCAGCTTACAATAGCTGACTGTGAAGTTCAAGAATGATGATTGATGGCTTATTGAATTATATTAAGAAGAGCATTTTCGTGGCAGATTTTATTTGTGGTATAGAAAAATATCTTAATGATATTGTAAAATTATAATAGGAAGTAACTTTGAGGCTCTTCTTAATAAATGAATAAATAAATAAATAGAATCAATATCCATCCTCATAGTAGTTGAGTTCTTTTAGGACATGTTTCAAAAACAGAATATTTGCTTTGAAACATGTCCTAAAGAACTCAACCACTATGGGTGGATATCTCAACCGAAGCCTATATCATGACCCCAGTTTTCCAATTTTTTATTGCTTTTATCTTCTTGTAATCTTGTAAGCCCTTGTTTCCCGCAACGAAAGAAAAATTACATTCGAACTGGTAGTCAAACCCCGGACCTCTGATTCTGTACGTTAGTGCAGTAACCGTTATGCCATTCAAACTTCTGATAGGAACGTCAAATTTCTTTCTACTTATACAATTAATTCTCCTTTCATCCAAAGGCTGATAGATATCGCTATCAACAATGCCATCTGACAACTTCTTTTCAAAGTATTTTTTATGGAGAATTTAAACATTAATTTTTAAGCGATTAAAGCTACAAGTTACACTTGTTTTCGTATAGATGTCATTGGAGTGGCCCATGGTCAACGTTATGCCCCATACTGCCATCTAGGAAATGAAGGTAGTATAAAAATGGCTGAAAATTCACAGTTGTTGTTATGAAACCATAGACATGCTTTAGATATTTGTTTTTTGTAAATAACAGCTATAGATTTTCAGGTTTTTATGGTTGTTATGGAAACTTTAAAAATTGGAAAACCGTGGTTGTGGTTTAAACTTTGGTTGAGAAATCCACCCTATGAGGTAAGATGAATAAAGGTTCTATTTATTTATTATCTTAATGATAATTTTATACTGACAATGTAAATTAACTAAATGTTCTTATCAGAAGTCTGTGTGTGTGTGTGTCTATATTTCTATTCAAAACTGAAAGATAGTACCGGTAATGTGTATGGAAATAACACTTTTTAATTCTTGATTTAATAATAATAATAATTTATTTATTCTGACAGTGTTGAAGTTGAAGGTCATAAGATTTTTTCTTCCGCTCAACTAGTACAAATGTTCAAAATAGAAATACTAGTAATGTGCTAAACTCGTGGCATGATAGACCTAGCAGACCCTTGTTCTACTAGTTTGCTGCTGGCCTCACATCTTTGTGTGTCAGTCACTGCCAATAATAGAGGGGTAACTAGTGGTCAGCATGTCATTCGCCTGATGTTACAGCTCTAACTTCCTTGACCTGTTGCTATATGTATTGTGTTACCTGAATTCCTCAGGAATCTGGGTATGCTAGTCTTATGATTTGGCTGAAATTTCTTGAGAATTTATTTCCTATCATGTTCTGTAGTTCTGTACCAAAGTATGATTTCCTTAGAACTATTTAGCCATGGTACAGTATAAATCCATTTTGTTTATTTGCTAAACACACTGTATTTACCATATAATGTACTTTAGCCAGTGTATAGTATCTATCTGTAATGGTGTAGCCCATTGTTGAGCCATAGCTTCTCCCTTATCAGGAGCCACTAGACCAAATTAATTTAGTTACCTTACTTGCTCATATATGTCATGAATGGCATGCAGTCAATACACTAACTTAATGAGACATCTAGCAGGCAGCTAAGGTATTACTAGGATGTTGAGGTCGGTAAATTTTGCTTAGAGGCATTTTTGTTCAGGCTTAAGGATCTTTTACGAGCCTCAAAGTCTTCAGATTAGGGACCCACAACTTAAAGACTCTCCTGGAGGATTTGTTCCTTGGATTTTTCCGTCCTAAAAAAACCCATTTACTCCGACCGGGTTTGAACCTGCGACTCTCGGAACCAGAGACAAGGAGCATAACCACTAGTCCACCATGGTCGACAGTGTATAATGATAGAAAATTATAATTTTATATATACTGTCAAAACATCTGGTAATTTTACTCCTGAAGTTTTTCAGCAGTTCTACCATGCTGATAACACAAAGTTGAACCTAAAATTAAACTGTTTGAACTTAAAAATATGTATTAGCTTATAATGCACCAGTCTTCCTCAAATTGTTGGTGAAGCCTGGATTCAAGGGCCAAATTGTTTTAGCTAAGATTATATAACATTTTTACACTTTTTTGATAATGAAATCATTACTTATTCTTGAGGAGAGGATATAAGTTCCACCAGTGCTCATAAAGTATGGACTTTGTATCAGTTGGATTCAATCAATGAACAACAATGGAATAAGGATTGACTGTGACTTTCTATATTCATATATATATATATATATATATATATATTTAAAGCCCATGTTTTCCCTTTACAGAGATTTAGGTGCTCTCCCCCTACTGGGAAGAATTTGAACCATATTAATTTAGTTACACTTGTTTTCGTATAGATGTCATTTTGAATGGCCCGTAGTCAGCGTTCCGCCTCATACTGACATCTAGGAAACCAAGGTAGTACTAGGACAGGAAAATTCGGTAAATTTTGCTTAGAGGCCTTTTCATTCAGGTTTAAGGATTTTTTACGAGCCTGAAAATTTTTAGACTCGGGACCCAAGGCTTAAAGTCCCTCCCGGAGGACTTGCTCCTTGGATTTTTCCGTCCTAAAAAATCCATCGACCGTGGCCGGGTTTGAACCCGTGACCCTCGGGACCAGAGGCAAGGAGTATAACCACTAGTCCACCGCGGCCGATTGTATATTCGTATATACAAAGTGTAAATGAATTAAATTATTATGAAAATATATTAGGAAGTAACTTTATGAGGTTCTACTTAATAAATAAGTTTGGTCCGCCTTCATCTTACCTCATAATTCATTGTTTCTTGTAAGATATGTTTCAAAGCTTCTTAGTTGGTACAGACTGATTTTCTTTAAGTTGTCGGCCCTGGATCAATCTTGACTCCTGCTCCCTCTTTTTTGTAGTCCAAAGAACTTGTTTATTAAGTTCCTCTCTCCAGGAATTTAAAAGTTCATGATTCTCTCCTTCTTATTCTGTATGTAGATTTCTTCCCATTTGGTGAGTCTGTTTTTTCTGTTTTAATAATTTTGTGTTTACATCTATTTTATATTTTCCTGACCAAAGTGAGCAGCTACTGCAGATTTTTCTACTTCTCCTTTTTTTTAATTTTTTGTATGTTCTTTGGTTCTAATGGTTAAATTTTTCTTTGTTTTCCCTATGTATATCTTATCACAATTGCACATTTTATTTGGTATATTCCTCATTTTTTTATTATCAATATTTTCATTTTTGTTGGTTTTTTATTAGTTTATTTAGGCTAAAATCATTATTTGCTGCTTACCTGATATTTAATTTTTCAATAATCTTTTGGGATTTATTGTATTTCCATTGGTGATATGTAAATTTTCTGTATTCTTTTCTAAAGAAACATTGGAACATCAATGGACCAAGTGTGTTAGTATACAGGGAAACTACAGTACATAGAAGAATAAAAATAATTTGCATTGTCAGTTATTATTTTGTATTTCATCCCAAGAACTCTTCACACCATCCACTATTTATAATTCAAAATAAACATAAAAAAGCATATAATCACCATTCATTAAAAATTTCATAAATCTAAAAAGAAAAAATACAAGAGAGAAGATGATTTAGGAATTTTAACTTTGTCATTTCATTTTTACTTAATTTTTATTTATAGATTAATATTTAGCATCTAGATCATAATGAAGATATTTGGTCTGTATATTCTTACCTCTTATGGTTGTTTTTGTTGAACATATGTTTCAAAGCTTCTGAGCCCCAGGCTCAGAAACCTTGAAACATATGTTCAACAAAAACAACCATAAGAGGTAAGAATATACAGACCAAATATCTTTATTATTAAATAAAGCTCTTAATGTTACTTCCTATTGTATTTTAAAATAAAATCTAGATCATATTTCCTCTAGGATCTTTAGAGTATAGTCGGCAATCTATATGTTTATATTGGCCAAAACTTTATATATACTTATATAAAATCTGAAGAAGATGGGACTAAAGAAAGGTGACAATATGATATGAGATCTCATTAGACTTTCATTGGGGGATTCGTTGAAGTCCAACTATTAAAAATTAATATTCCCTAGCTATTAAAGAATCTGTGAAAATGTCCACAAATAATGAGCAATTTTAAGATTCTATAAAAACTGAACTTTGGAAATATGACAATTAGTTTCAGTAGTTTGGTATTACTCAATCCTTAATTAGGTTCTAAAGTTATCCCATACCATTTCATATTTCTATTTCATTTTAATCCTGGATTATCAGTATCAGATGTAAACAGCTTTACATGTAAGTTTACATCAGGCCTGTTAAAACTTGCTCACTAGGTATGAAAAGATAACCCCTCCCTCCTACCTGCATCAGGTGCACTTCCAATAAAACGACCGAACTGACAAGTGAGTAGCAGTGTCTTATCTTGTCAGCCTATTTGATAAATAGGAGGAGCAGGGCATCTTTTCACATCTACTATGCACTTATTAACAGCCCTGGTCTACATGTACTTTTCATCTGAGACGCTGGGTTCCCTGCCTCAAATTGCTGTTTGCATCTTCTCTCTAACCAGATAATTCATTTATAATATTTATCTAAACATAGTCATAATTTTTTTGACGTAACTGTTAAGTGTTAAATTTATATATGTGTAATGTATCATAATTCCTTGGGTTCCATACTTTGTTTGTAAAATATTTTAGATCAAACGTATCTTAAGATCTATAGTAACAAAATAATGTAACATATGTTTCTGTTTTCCAGGTATAATACAACAATGTTTACAGCTTCTTCTATAAATCTGGTATAAAAATAAACTGTAAAGATGGATATGATGTTTGAAGCTTATTTGACTCAGGAGGCGAGTCATTTAGATCCAGATGATATCCCACATACCAAAGATCCTGTTTGGATATTAGGCAAAAAATATAGTGCTATCCATGGTAAGTACATAAAGATTTTTTTTGTGATATATAGTATTAAACAGGTAATATATTCCTAATTGTAAATACAAGTAAGACCAATTTATGTATGTTCAACAGATATTTGGCCAGATACAATGAGAAAAAAAAAGTGAAAAATTAAGTGATGAATAATATTGTGTTTTTTTAAGTTTGGCATAAATTGTGTAGATTAATTGAATAATGCATTTTAAATATATATATACATACTCACAGGATCTACATTATACATTATATCTGTGTGAGTGGTGTTGTCGTTCTCCGCTATGAATCCATATTTGCCACACCCAATGCACGGATGGCTTTCCTGATTTAACTGTATAAAAAGTATTATAAATAACCTTACTTTATGAACATATGTTGAAAGTATCATCCTTCAAGTGTTGGACAGGCATTGTATTTGGAAACCACATTCTACTGATCCAAGTGAGTTCTTCCACTAAAAATGTTTCTGATTTCATTCATAATGTTTTCTTTTAGTTCCTCCAATTATGTGAGGATTTGTTAAATAAAACCTTATCTTTCAGATTACTCCACAAGTAAAAAAAATCACAAACTCTTTAGGTCTGGGGAGTGAGATGGAAAGAGACCATCACAGATCACTCTGTCTCTGCAAACACTTTCAAGATTTTAACAGCTTTGTTACTTTGTGTGCAGAAAAAACTGAAACCCCTGCTTGTTGAGCTAATTTTGAGAGTGATTTATTTGGTGTATGTTAAAGATTCACACCAATCTCGTCTAGCTTTTCTTCTTTTATAACTGTTCGTGTACACACTTTTTTGTTTAGCACTGAGCCAGTATTTTCAAATTTATTAACAATTCTGTGAATTTGTGTTCTTGGCACTTCAGCAAGAAATGTCTGAATAAATTCGCCATCTACTTATCGAGCAGACTCTTAATTAAAATAATTTTTACACACGAAAATACAATGTACTTGTGAAATCAGTCTCACCATCTTGATAACTTAAAGGTGACTAACTGCATCCATGTGATGTGAAGGCCAAACTAGATGCACATACCATCTGCTGAAGCAACTTACCCTTTTAGGTAGAATTTTTTTATCACTCACCTCATATTGTTCTTCTTATTTGACTATAAACTAGTTTCGGAACATAGTTTCTGTTCCATCCTCAGTATCGTCACGACCGTTCTGTCGTCTTGAAGAGCCATCTTTCGCTCCTTCCATTGGCATACTGAAAAACCTTGAAACCAGGTCATTCTCACTGGGAATTTCAAAGTTCATCAATTTTTTCTTTTCACTCTTTTGAATGTAGATTATTTCCCAAACAGTAAGTTCTTTTGATTTTTCTACTTGTTTTAATAATTTAGCTTCTTTCTTGATAAGATGTTTTTTCAGACAATGCATGGGCAGCCACTGCAGATTTTTCTACTTCCCCTTTTTTGACATTTCTGAGATGTTCTTTCACCCTTGTTTTCAAATTTCTCTTAGTTTTCCCTATGTAGAATTTCTCACATTCTTCACATTTAATCTGATAAATCCCTGAAATAAATATATATATATATATATACACATACTTACATACCTATTGTATTTTATATTTACTCTTCATGCTACCCACACTGTGATATTCTGTTGCTCTCTATAGTCAAATTCTGATATACCATGCTTATACTATGTATGGGTGAGCATGTCCCCTGAACACTGCATTACATCAAGGTTCTACTGTATATGGTATCCTGAATTTATTATTTCTATAGAATCATATAAGGAAATGTATGGAATTTATATGCTTTGTGATATAAATATAATCCTTGTTAATATTCATCCCAAATGATTAATTACTGAATGGATAAAAAAATTGAGCAAACTAGGTATTACGACAAATAAGTTGGATAAGAATTTGCCTTTTTGAGTGAATTTATATTAAATTCAAAGATTATTAAGTTATTGTGCTTAGTTACAATTGTTTTATTCATAGATTTGGAGATAATTCGGAAAGATATCCGGTCCAAATTATGGTTCTCATATCGACGTAATTTTGTACCTATTGGAGACACTGGACATACTACTGATAAAGGTTGGGGATGCATGCTGCGATGTGGGCAGATGGTTCTTGCTCAAGCTTTAATATGTTTACATTTAGGTAAGTCATATATATAAATGAATGAGTCATTTTAACATCTTACCTCATATTTCATGTTTTTCAAACACGGTAACTATAGTTTTCAAATGATCTTGTCATTCATTTTCAACCGCCATTATGACTACGGATATTCGTTGGAATCTCCCTCTATAACGTTGCCATCTGGTGTTGATTTGACGAACTTTGAGATATCGTTGCCATCTGGTGTTGATTTGACGAACTTTGAGATATCGTTGCCATCTGGTGTTGATTCGATGAACTTTGAGATGAGGTCACGTTCATCCGGAATGTCGAAATTCATAGATTTAAATTTGTTCTTCTGTATAAATATTTTCTCCCAAACTGTCAAATCCAAAGGTTTTTCCAAATGTTTTAGAAGTTTAGCTTCTTTTTCAATTCTATGACCTTCCAACAAACTATGTGCTGCAATAGCTGATTTTTCAATTTCACCATTTTAATATTTCTAAAGTGTTCCTTTGTGCGAGTGTCCAAATTTCTTTTTGTTTTTCCTATGTATACTTTATTGCAATCTCGACAATCAATTTGATAAATTCCAGATTTTTTACTATCGGGGTGTTCATTTTTTATTGGTTATTAATAAGTTACCAAGGCTAATTTATTTATCGGTGCCAATGTATATTGAATTTCTTGAAAATTTTTTGAAATTTGTTATGTATTCCAGGATGATAAGTGATTTTCTTAAATTGTTTTCCTTTCTTTGAATCAGATTGCAGGGTAGTGTATTCTTTTAATCTTTTTTGTTGTCTGAATTTCTTCAATTTAGTTATAATTATTTCCTTTCCAAAACCATTTAAATTAGCTATGTCCAAAATGTGATTGTATTCTTTCTTAAAATCCTCTTCATTTAGTGGAACATTCAATAATCTATATATCAAACTGTTGAAAATTGCATGCTTATGCGCAATATGATTGAAACCTGAAGACTTTATGTAATTGTCAATATGAGTATCTTTTCTGTATATATTGAATTTAATTCTTTGTTGTTGTTCATTCCTTCTTATGTAGAGGTCCAAAAATGGGATTTGGTTATTATTTTCTAATTCCATAGTAAATTTCACAGATTCATCCTGGAGGTTGAGTAATTTTAATGCATCTTCAATATATTTAGAATTTATCACAGAGATTTTGAAAAACATGAAATATGAGGTAAGATGTTAAAATGACTCATTAATTTATTAATTAAGAACCTCATAATGTGTTTCCCAATTTTAACTTTGAATAAGTCATATATATTAAGGTAGAATATGTTTATCACTCACCTCATATTGTTCTTCTTATTTGATTATAAACTAGTTTCGGAACATAGTTTCTGTTCCATCCTCAGTATCATCACGACCGTTGTTCTGTCGCCTTGAAGAGTTGTCCTTCTCTCCTTCCATTGGCTGACTGAAAAACCTCGAAACCAGGTCATTCTCACCGGGAATTTCAAAGTTCATTAATTTCTTCTTTTCGCTCTTTTGAATGTAGATCTTTTCCCAAACAGTAAGTTCTTTTGGTTTTTCTATTTGTTTTAATAATTTTGCTTCTTTCTCGATAAGATGTTTTTCAGACCATGCATGGGCAGCCACTGCAGATTTTCTACTTCCCCTTTCTTGACATTCCTGAGATGTTCTTTAACTCTAGTTTTCAAATTTCTTTTAGTTTTTCCTATGTAGAATTTCTCACATTCTTCACATTTAATTGACTATTTAACTCATGCCCCAAATGGGAGTCAATGACCAATCACGTTTCAATGATTTCTGTTTGCAACCAATCAGAGTCGTGTTTCACCAAATATTTATCAGTGTTATAATTACCATATTAATGAAAGCTCCTCCTTACAATATTGCGTTCCTTTGGCAATAAATAGTATGATCTGGTTGCAGTGATAAACAAAAGAAGCAGTAGAAGCGTACCTATCGTTTCTCATTTGTAAACATTGCCGTTTACATTAAATATATAAATATTTTAAAATAACTATAGTTAAATAATGATTGTGAGTAAACAGCGTAATTTTATTCGTTAAATAGTCCTAACAAATGCCACTCTTGATTTCCAAATTCTCTAGATAATTTGGAAATCACTCGTGGCATTACTTATGATAAATCCCTGATTTGTTTTCTTCTTTAATTTTCTCATTCTTATTAGGTCTAATCAGTCTACTGATGCTGTAGTCATTTTTGGGTGCTAACCTTATGTTGAAATCTTTAAAAATTTTTTGAAACTTGTGGTGTTTTAATGGATGATATGTGAATTTTCTAAATTTTACATTATCTTCTTTTACTTTTAGAAGAGTGCTTTGATTAATAAATTTTTGTCTTTTGAACTTGTTATTTTTTTGAGTATCATTTTTATAGCAAAACCATTTTTCGTGGCTACATTGATTATGTGTTCTTTTTCTTTTTCATAATTTTCTTTGTTCATTGGTATGTTCACTAATCTATGTGTCAAACTATTGAAAACTGCTTCTTTGTGAGCTATGTGATTGAAACCTAAAGCTTCAATGTAGTTATCTATATGTGTCTTCTTTCTGTAAATTTCTATAAATTTACAGAAAGAAGAAGCACATATAGATAACTACATTAAAGCTTTAGGTAAATTTCTGTAAATTTACAGAAAGAAGACACATATAGATAACTACATTAAAGCTTTAGGTTTCAATCACATAGCTCACAAAGAAGCAGTTTTCAATAGTTTGACACATAGATTAGTGAACATACCAATGAACAAAG
This sequence comes from Diploptera punctata, assembly GCA_030220185.1. Classification (NCBI taxonomy): domain Eukaryota; kingdom Metazoa; phylum Arthropoda; class Insecta; order Blattodea; family Blaberidae; genus Diploptera; species Diploptera punctata. Next base: position 1,000,440 of record JASPKZ010007151.1, read on the forward strand.
AAAATTATGAAAAAGAAAAAGAACACATAATCAATGTAGCCACGAAAAATGGTTTTGCTATAAAAAATGATACTCAAAAAAATATAAACAAGTTCAAAAGACAAAAATTTATTAATCAAAGCACTCTTCTAAAAGTAAAAGAAGATAATGTAAAATTTAGAAAATTCACATATCATCCATTAAAACACCACAAGTTTCAAAAAATTTTTAAAGATTTCAACATAAGGTTAGCACCCAAAAATGACTACAGCATCAGTAGACTGATTAGACCTAATAAGAATGAGAAAATTAAAGAAGAAAACAAATCAGGGATTTATCAAATTAAATGTGAAGAATGTGAGAAATTCTACATAGGAAAAACTAAAAGAAATTTGAAAACTAGAGTTAAAGAACATCTCAGGAATGTCAAGAAAGGGGAAGTAGAAAAATCTGCAGTGGCTGCCCATGCATGGTCTGAAAAACATCTTATCGAGAAAGAAGCAAAATTATTAAAACAAATAGAAAAACCAAAAGAACTTACTGTTTGGGAAAAGATCTACATTCAAAAGAGCGAAAAAGAAGAAATTAATGAACTTTGAAATTCCCGGTGAGAATGACCTGGTTTCGAGGTTTTTCAGTCAGCCAATGGAAGGAGAGAAGGACAACTCTTCAAGGCGACAGAACAACGGTCGTGATGATACTGAGGATGGAACAGAAACTATGTTCCGAAACTAGTTTATAATCAAATAAGAAGAACAATATGAGGTGAGTGATAAACATATTCTACCTTAATGAATATACCTCATAGTGAGAATTCCTAAAATAAGTAAGTCATATATATGTTTTAAGTCCATGAATTTTAATTTAAACTGAGCAAAACATTAAATCTTGGTTTTACATAAATAATATCCTAATTGAAGAATAATGATGTATTCCATCATGAATTATTTTTAATTCAACTCAGTTCCCCTTGTTTTGTTTTTAAAAAACACAATATCGTTTTTAATATGTAATTTCAATACCAAAATAAAAAATTATAAAGGACTATACATAATAAAAAGTTGCCAATTCCAGTACTTGGTACTTCTGTTTAATTATTGCTCAATACTAGTATAACTAACTCTAACTAACTGCATGGCGCGACAGGCCTAGAAGGCCCTTGGCCTACCATCTGGCTGCTGGCCTCACATCCACATGTGTTAATCACAGAGGTAGACGATGATTCTGCCAGTATAGTAGACGATGATTCTGCCAGTGTAGTGGTGACATGTCAGGTCAGGTCCCCAGGCATTAGAGCTGGTATTTTTCTCAACCTGGAGTCGCTACTAATTGTAGCTACCCAAATGCCTCATGATGCTGGATGGGCTCCGGTCCCATACTGGCCGAAATTCCATGAGAAAATTTCTTCCCTCATGGGGACTCGAACCAGCGCAAGTCCCGTAGCTCTGCATGAAGGCTTCATGCCTTAACCACTTTCTATAAATTATTTAGTATAAAAATATATAAAAGCCATTTCTAATTAAGACTGGTAATAACATGATTGAATCCTAAAAAACTGTTTTTTTCTGATGTAACATAGTTTTTTTGGTCAGTATAATGATTTTGCCTGGATTTGATGCAGGTTCAATCCCTGACAAGCATAATTGAATTTTTCAAGCAAGGAAAATTTGAGAATGTGGTATCCTCAGATGGTATTATCCCAATGTCTGCCAGCCATTTAAATCCCCCAGACTTGGTTGCACGTTATCCAATAGAGATTTAAATTTACTGAGAACCTTTAAATTCCAGCACTTAAAAAAAACAATCATAACTTTATTATCTGTACATACTTCACTCTATCAACAATAGACCAGGAAATTTTGTATGTTAAATAAATGTTGTGCCACCAACGATAGTAATAAAATTTCTAGTTTCTTCTGTTTGAAAAATGTTTGCTACATATCTTCATTTCCATTTACCCATTACCTAAATAAGGATAATTCAATAGTGACAATAGAACACTTACAGAAATGTCCTCTCCTGACTGCAAACACGCCTGGACTCAACATCAGACCTTTATTGGAAGCAAGAAGGAGAATGGAATTGTCCAAGTTTCTGGGCTATTATTACTACTATATTTAGAAAATTCCGTGTTACCTATAAATTCTTATTAATTCCAAATTTATCATTCCATTTATTGTACTATTTTACCAAGAATATATATATATATATATATATATATATATATATAGCAATAAAATAAGTGATTTTTGAATTTATGACAGGAATAATGTGAAAGCTGGTTCACTAGAATACAACATTGAAATTACATGGTAACATTTTTCTCACCTGTTCTCCCAGGAAGGCAAATGAAGATTTCTGGCTGATTGTAGGAATTTGGAAATTTCAAGTCAATAGCAATATAATTCCAAGCTAAAAATGAAAGGGCTGAATATTTTGCTCAAAGGTCTTTTATTTCACGCTTGAGGTTCTTGTGCTGTAAAATCCAGAACTCACAGCTTCACTTCCCTTCTCAAAGAAATCATACTTATGATTTTTATATCCTGAATTTGAATTTGTATTGGGTAAAATCATACGGATGATAGATAGAATGAATTTAAAAAAATGGATATTATGGAAATGTCAGAAGTTGTTAATTTTGTCTTATGGACTACAATTACCTAACTGAAATAGTTATTGCATTTTGATGTATATTTTATATAAATTGTATCCTAAATTTTTCATTAGGTCGAGATTGGAGTTGGAGTCCAGAGACAAGAAATGGGTCTTATCTTAGAATTTTACATATGTTTGAAGATAGGCGAGCAGCCACTTATTCTATTCATCAAATTGCACTGATGGGAGCATCTGAAGGGAAAGAAGTTGGCCAGTGGTTTGGTCCTAATACTGTGGCACAAGTTTTAAAGTGAGTATTTTTTGTTATTCTATAAGTAATAGAATTTTTCTAAATTTAATATTTTTTATATTTAAATTAATATTGGGAAGTAAACATTATGAGGTTATATCATTAATAATGAGTGGAGAACATATTTTAATCGACTCACCTCATACATTTTCAAACTTCTTTGATACCGACAGTTTCAGACAAAATCATGTCCTTCTTCAGTCATGGCTTCCACCATGCTGCCATCTTTCGTTGGGATTATAAACTTTGTAATTAAATTTTTATCCACTGGAATATCGAAATTCATAGATTGATATTTATTCTTTCTCATTCAGAAGAATAAATATCAATCTATGAATTTCGATATTCCGGTGAATAAAAATTTAATTACAAAGTTTATAATCCCAACGAAAGATGGCAGCACAAGAAGTGATGTCACTAAAGAAATCAACAATCACGGAATTTCATCAGTGGAAGCCATGACTGAAGAAGGACATGATTTTGTCTGAAACCGTCGGTATCAAAGAAGTTTGAAAATGTATGAGGTGAGTCGATTAAAATATGTTTTCCACTCATTATTAATTTATTTTTTTTTACTGGAAATTCTAGCTGGACATCAAGAAAAAAGAAGAGGAGGTGGGATTTGAGCTCTTTTTCTTAAAAAGAGTAATTACTCATACCTATATTCTATACATTGCAAGTAATAAATGTTTACAATCATCAAACGTAGATCTACTAATCAAGAGTACGCATTCATAGTTAAATATGGGAAATAACATTATGAGATTCTTAATTCATGAATGAATGAATGAGTAATTTTTTTAATCTTACCTCATAGTTTGTTTTCTTAAACACAGGAACGCAGTTTCAAGACGAAACATCCCTCCCATTTTCTTCTTCTTCTTCTTCTTCTTCCGAATGCAGTATTGGGTGTGATGCCCGTTCTGCGACTACAAAAACTGATCCTTCCATCGGTTGAAGGGTCTTCCGAGGTCTCTTTTGCCATTAGGGTTGAGGTGGTAAATCATCTTTGGTAAACGGGAATTTGACATTCTCTGGACGTGTTGGAACCATTTAATCTGATAATTTTGTATATGTTCAACCATTTCCATACTATTCCACTGCATCCTTATCTCATCACTTTTCATTCTATCCCTTAATGTTACTCCAGTTAGTGATCGGAGGAATCTCATTTGTGAACTATTAATGCGGGATTTATCTTTTGCTCGAAGTGTCCAGCATTCACTTCCGTATAGTAGAGCAGGTTTGGCTATGGCATTATGAAATCTCAATTGGATTTCTTTCCTCATTTGTTTTCCAAAATTTCTCCTAATTATACCATTTAATCTGTTATATTTTTCTAAATTTGTTTCCACATCTTTTGATTATTAAACTGTGATATATTATTACCTAAATAATTAAAGTGTGTTACTTGTTCTATTGGTTTATGACATGTCATAATGTCGTTGAAAATGGAAGGGATGTTTATGTCATAATGTCAGTTGAAAATGGGAGGGATGTTTCCTCTTGAAAACTGCAATTCCTGTGTTTAAGAAAACATAAACTATGAGGTAAGATATAAAAAACGACTCATTCATTCATGAAGAGTAGGCATGCTACCAATTGAGCTAGGATAGTCGACCACACAGAGGATGGCTGTAGACTTTAAGATGCTATTAGGTCTGTTACCTGAAAGGCTTTATGAAGATGAAATAATAAATATAATTGAGAACTACTGAAATTTCCTTTTAAAATATCTAACCCTCAAAAGAAGGTACAATAAAGAGTTAAAAGAGCAGTCCATATAGTTTTATTTCCTTTCACAAAAGATTCAGATAATTTGTAAGATTTGATGATTGAGATGGCCAAACTACAGGTCCATCTTGATATTTTGGATTCTTAGCATAATCAGTTATCAAGAAGTTTTTATGAGAATCTAATGCAATGATGATGTTTTCTAACATCTTGCATGTGGGAATGAAGCCATTATGATTCATGGCTTCCATTTACATATGAGCTACAGTGTTTTTAGCACAAAGTGCTTCACATATCTTCAAATGATATTTATTCATCTCAGCTTGCTTGTTACATTGAGGACACAATATGAAGATAGGATTTCTAATTTGTACAGATAATTTATTAGGCAGTCATGGTTTGTCAGTCTAAAAGCTGCAGCTATAGTTTTCCATGATCTTTCAGGGATTTTATCTGAATGGGGTGGTGTATATTCCACTTGTCTGCTGCATGCTTTTTTCTTTATGAAGAGGAAAATGTTGAGTAAATTAGACATTTGATGATTCGAATGAACAGTTTATCTTTTTTCTCTTTTGTATTTTTACACATTTCTAGGCAATCATGCCTGCTATTTCATTTCCAGTTATCCCAAAACATGCTTCTATCCATTATATATCTGGATTGTTTAATTTAGTTTCAGGAACTGTGTTAGAATTATATAATAAATGCCAATAAATTTAACCAGATTACTCTCTGGCTGTAGTTTGGCCTTTAAAATTATAAAAAATATAATTTGGATTTATGTTCACTACTATTTAATTTGTTTCAGGAAACTTGCTGTATACGATGAGTGGAGTTCTGTTGTGATACATGTAGCTCTTGATAATAATGTTATTATTAACGAAATAAGTGAGTATTCTAGATATACATAAAACATGTACTAGTTGATACTTTTTAAATTCATGATAAAACACCATTAAGGTCACTATGTTAAATTTAAAATATAGACGTCCTCAACTTAAAAGTTGAGGACACTGAGATCTCGGGTATCTATTATATATTTTTAATTTTATGTTCTAGTTTATGGCCATTGTTATTATGGAGTATGTGAATGTACATAAAATATACTAGAGGGCCAATTTAAATATATCATTTGATAACTTTTCAAGCATTATTGCCTCATAAAAATATGACAACTGAAAATCAAAAGGGATAACTAATAGCAACGAGTGTTTAAAAACTGAATTCGAACATAATTTTTTTTCAAATGGTGTATAGTAATATTTTATGCTGGAAATGTTCCACATGTTATGGATTTTCCATTAAAGTATTGTACATAATAAACATTAAATAAACATAACTACTGTATTCACCCGCATAATAGATATACTTTTTTTTCAGATTTTTTAACAAAAACTAGGGTGTATCCTTTATTCAAGGAAAACATTTTAGTGAAAGAAAAAAAAATTAAAAGATACACCATCTAATGACCAAAAGTGTACTTATCGATTATGAAGTTGATTGAATCTACACATGCCAATATTATTCAGTATTAATTTTTTTCACTTGTTTCTTCCTTTGTTTTCTCTTCTTTATTTATTTTCTCTTTTTTTTTTTTAAATCTGTGGTTTTAGTTTTAATATCTTTCATACAGAATATACTTATGGTAAAACATTTGTTTCTTTCCATAAACTATATTTTAATAACACTTTTATATATTGACAATGCTTCATTTTTCAGATGGTAAAAAAAACATCAATACACCCTATTTCTTGTAGTTATTATTTAATGTTGTATTTTATTCACTGACTTTTGTAACCTTCTATGAAAATTTTCCAGTTAGTATATGAACCTCTTGGTTTTATAGTGCCAGTGAGTTGGTTAGTTAATTTTTCTAATGAGAAAATAAAGAATAAAAAATTCTATTTAAAATTAATGTTGGGAAATAAACATTATGAGATAATCATATTTGAAGAGAAACATTATATGCTCAGACGGGGCTTGAAAAAAAAAGAGAGAATAATCATTTAACATTCGTCGGATTAAATTTTAAAAACTCACCTCATAATTTTTGTTTTTTTCATGATACCATGATTTCAAACGGAATCACATCCATAAGATGGACTAACAAGATTCCCTCTTGAACAAAATTCCGTTTGAAACCATGGTATCGTCAAAAACAGGTGAGTTTTTAAAATTTACACTGACCAATGTTAAATAAAAGATTTTTAAAGAAGCATGAAATATATATTTTGCACTAATGAGATAGCCAGTTAGTTAATACATTTAATTAAAAACTAAGTAATAAAAGAAGATTCTTAAAAAAGTAAGAAGATTTTTTTACACTAGTGAGGTTTTCAATCTCATTTATACCTCATTTTGAAAATTCTTCCAATGCAACAAAACATTATTATAAAATTGTGTTACTGATGAACTATGTTTTTCCTATGACCGTAATTGTTTTATATTTTTTATTTATTTTTGTAGAACGTTCATGTAAGTCTACTAGTGGACACGAAGATTCTAATAAATGTAGTGGAGAAGGAAGACTTTCACTCCCTTTACAAGGCAAATGGAAACCTCTTGTACTAATTGTGCCTCTTAGGCTAGGACTGAGTGAAATTAATCCTGTTTATGTCCAAGGACTCAAGGTGTGTATTTATTATGTAATATTGTCTACAACATATAATAAAGTAAATAACTTAATATAGCTCAATTAAAATAGCTACTAATGTATAGTCATTCCATTATATTACTGCTCTTAAAAAATGAAATCAAATTGCATATTCTTTATTCTTACAGACATTTTTCACATTCAAACAATCACTTGGAGTGATTGGTGGGAAACCAAATCATGCTTTATACTTCATTGGTTGTGTAGGTAAGGAAAATCAATATATTATGTTGTAAATTATTAAGTTAATATTAGTATTTGAGTTTGTATTTTTTTAACATTCTTATCTCATATGTTTATTTTGTTGGACGATCGTTTCAAAGCTATTGCTCCATCTTCAGCTTGTTCACAAACTGGATTTTCTTTTCTTCAAGTTGTCGGCCCTGGATCTGTGTTCCAAAGAACTTGGTAATGAGGCTCCTTTCTCTGGGAATTTCAAAGTTCATAATTTTCTCCTTGTTCTTCTGTATATAGATTTTTTCCCATATTGTGAGTTCATTGGTATTTTCTAACTGTTTTAATAATTTTGTATTTATATCTATTTTCTTGAAGAAAAGAAAAAAACAGTTTGTGAACAAGCTGAAGATGGTCCACCAAAATAAACATATGAGGTAAGAATGTTAAAAAAATACAAACTCAAATATTAAATTAAACCTCATAATGTAACTTCCTAATGATTTTAAAATTAATATTAATAGCTCAAGCTGTTATTGTTGCCTCAGTATGAGGCAGAACACTGACCACGGACCACTCAAATGACATCTACACGAAAACAAATGTAACTAAATTAGTATGGTTCAAATTCTTCCCTGTATTAGCTCAGGATAGGATGTATGGAGAGCTTATGTCCATACGGCCATGAACCTACGGGTTCGATAGTGCCAGTGAGTAAGGGGGAGAGCACCTAAATATCTGTTAAGGGAAAACATGGGCTTATTTAATAAAAAATTATGGTTGTCCGTTTATATAAAAGTGGATTAATATTTAATTTTAGGAAGTTATATTTTGAGGTTATTTTAATTATATTATTTTTGGTCTGGACATCTGGGTAGGCTGACGATAAAACAGAATTGTTTTGAAACATGTCCAAGAACAAATCAACATTAATATTGAGGTAAGATGTCCAGACCAAAAATAATATAATTAAAAGTGGATGCTGCATGACAGTGCTTGACAATGATGCTGAATTATTATAGTGGTGGTAGTCGGCATCTTTGTATTTAATTATATATAACAGCTGCGGGGAAACAAAGCAAGCCGCTGGACAACCATCATAGTGAGGCTATAATACTATGATTGCTGCAGTCCTGGTCATCTGGTAGACCTTTCTGGCATTATATTTTATTGTTATGTATATGTTTATCAAATGCAACCACTGTTATGTGAAAAAACACCCTCTGACAGTGATTTAGGCCTACTGTCCCATGCAAATAATGTGTCAAAATAGGTACCATATTGAGAAAACATAATGTTGACATTTTTATTTATTCTGCTGATGATGGGACTAGTCCCGAAAGGCCTACAGAGTTTTAAAAGAACTTAAGTTGAGGAGACTGACCTACAAAGTCAGTTTTTAACCGTACATTATATTATATTACTTTTTATGGATACTAGATAAGAATTATTTTAAAGAGAGTGAATTGGAATTATACACCTTATCTTGTATTTCTGATTGTTATCCACTTACTAGAAACTTTTTACACTTTTAATATTAACAATTCCAGTCAGACATCAATATAATTTGTTCCTTCTATGGTATATACTGATTATTAAGGGGCGAATTCCTGTGACATGTCATATTTTTATCAAAGCCTATATCCTAAGCTTTCAAGTAAGTAAAAACATTTATATATGATTTACTATTAAGATTAAGTGGTTTTTATTGGGTCTTAAAAGTGATATTTCTCACTTATTCAGATCTTTGGTCATAATTCTATTTATTTCTATGATAGTCATATTTTGGTCGTATTTTGGTTTTTTTAATAGCCTAGTCATCAGGCAATTGGAAATAACCAATATTGTATCTATATAAAAATCGTCAAGTTTCACAGTACACTTGTTTCGAAGGTTTCTATTAACAGGTAGCAAACGTTTGCACTGGACAATAGAAGATTTCCTTTTTCTTATGATACAATTGAAAATGTATATGAATGAACAATTAATATAGTATGGGTAAAAAATTCATTCAATTATAAGGTCATAGGTCCACCGCTGTGGTCTCGAGGTAGCGTGCTGCCTTGTTACGCAGCGGGCCCGGGTTTGATCCCTGGTCGGGGCACTTTTTCTGGGTGAGGTTTTTATTGGGGTTTTTCCTCACCTGTAAGACAAATGTCAGGAAAACTTTAAGACCCAAACAGTCCCCAAAATCATATGGCCATCATCATCCTTCACTGGTGTAGAAAGCAACGGGAAGCTACCACACCTACAATTCCCTAGTAAAGCTGCAAGCATAGCATGAAAATGCTATGTGAAGAACCTGTTTTCGGGCTGAATTACTTTACATACACATAAGGTCATATTTTTATATTTTTAGTCATATTTAAACCTTTTTTTAGGTCATAAATGAATGCATATTTTCCATTTTTTAGTTCATAGAAATCCGCCCCGTACTGATTATGCTAACTGCTTGTTACATCTAAGAAGGGATTCAGATTATATTCCATCCCATGGATTAAAAGTTAAAAATTGTTAAAGAAGAGATAGTAATTATTCTGAGTTGTTTTTTGACTCATCTCATATTTCTTGACTTCCATGCAGACCCAGGGTTTCATCACTGCTTTTGTGACATTCTCAATGTGTACCACATTCACAACTGTGAACCAGTACCAGTTGTGAACATGGTACACATTGAGAATGTCACAAAAGTAGTGACAAAACCTTGGGTCTGCATGGAAGTCAAGAAATATGAGGTGAATCAAAAAAAAAAACCTCAGAATAATTAAAATAAACCTCATAGTGTTATTTGTGCTATGGTTGAATAAATTAGTATCTTACTTTTTTTTTAATTTCTGAAATTTGAGATTAATGGCTTATTCAATGGTGTGAGTTATTTTAGAAAATGTGGAAATTAATAATTAATAATTTCTGACGCCAAAATGAGTGAGATATGTATGATGTTATTTGCAGGGGATGAAGTAATATATTTGGATCCTCATACAACACAGCCTGCAGGTTTAGTTGAAGATAAAGAACAGGAACATGAAAAACTTCTGGATTCTTCTTATCATTGCCAGTATGCAAGCAGAATGCATATCTTACACATGGATCCTTCAGTAGCAGCAGTTAGTATTAATACCAAACATATTTTATCTAATAATTTGGGAGGAGCACAGTATTAAGAAATGCTATACAAGGTGTAACAAAACTCAACAGCAAAATTTCAGGAATGAATCCCTCATATTGAAAGAAGAAAAAATGTATAGTACAACATGGGTCTGGAAATTTATAATTACACGGTTTATTAGAACTTTTAGTAAACCACTGAAAACAAACATAATACGAGTACTCACATTCTCAACACACTGTAAACCACTGAAGACATGCTTCTTCCTATCACACTGTAAGCCACTGGAAACAGACTTTAAACAAACAGCTAAGTAGACATGACAGGAAATAATTTGCAGGTGGTAACAAATATTCAGGTGAACAGCAATTTTATTCGCAACATGTTTCCTTATTTACGGTGTGATGAGAAGAAATATGCTTTCAGTGGTTTACAGTACTAAGGTGAATATTATGTCTATTTTCAGTGGTTTACTAACATTCATAACAGTTTGAATAACTCTGTAATTATAAATTTCTGCACCTGTGTTGCACTAGACTTTTTTTCTTCTCTCAATGTGAGGAATTCATTCCTGAAATTTTGCCGTTGAGTTTTGTTACACCCTGTATATTTCATAAATTAATAATTAATTTACTCTCGCTGTGTAACCACCGGAAGGGGTGGATGCAAATACAATGGACTCCAGCACAAGTGAGGAAAAAGTGAAATTTCATTATATCAGTAATATCTTTTAGTGATTTAAATATTAAATAAATTTATTCTTCTTATTATTACATCAATTGTGATTATTTGTATTAAGTATAATACCACCAACGACCTAGGAATTTTGAAGATAGGCACATACAACCACAAGCACCTCAAAATGTTATTTCCCGTAATTATTATGGGAAATAACATAAGGTTTTCAAGTTAATAACTAATGAATAGAGACCGGATGTTAGGAAAAATGCCTATAGTTATTTATGATAGATATTGTAAAAGTGACTTCATATAAGTTCATACCAACGACCCTAGAGTTGTTTTCCATGAAGTTCATTTTGCCTATAAATGCCTATTTGCAATTTTTTCTCGAAATTAACTCAGTATTTCAATGAAATCAATTGAATTGAACAAACTTCATGGCACAAATCATTTCATAGAAGTTTTCAAGTGTTCTTTTTATAAATTCCCTTAGAATATTTTAGGATAAGGGTGGGAATAACCTAGCAGGTAGATGGTTTTCCCCTCAATGCACTCCCATTAGGTAAATATTGTATTTTTCCACCTCATGCATACCCGTTATGTGAAATAGTCCTATGCTATGTCACATTGTATTATGCTCCGGCTCTAAGGCTTGGAGAAAAGTTCTTTGCTTTTTTTTCAATACAATCATTGCTGAGTGACAAAGAGGATAGATGGCTCAAGCTTTCTTTTTCTGTCTCACACCTGGTGCTGAAACCTTTAGGTGACTGGCAATGTTATTTTTGATCTTGGTAACACTGAATTCAGTTTGCAGTCCTCATTCACAGACAGGTACTTCAAAGACAAAGGGATGCGGCGAGTGTATGTGGCTTTTTTTTTTAACTTTAGAACAGTTTTTAAGATACCTAAAGAGTGGACAATAGTAAAATACAAACTGACCAATTTCGTGAAAGAATTTGGTGTGGAAATAGTCTCAAGTGACGGTTCTGCTTTTTGTAAAAAGGCAAAACAAATAACAAATAACAAAAAAAAAAATTTCTCTTCAATTATAATTTATCCTTCTATGAGAAGTGTTAAATTAATAATAAAAATCGTCAACAAAAGTATGTCTGATATCTTGGCATGCTATTGATAGCATATGTTTATATTCTTAACGTAAGACTGTAAAAAGTTATGTTGTTGTCCATTTTTGTAAGAGCCTATTTTAAATGTTTAGTGCCTATATTAATAATTTTAGTGCCTTTTTTGCCTGCCTATTTTGAATTTTTTAAGTGCCTAACATCTGGACTCTTATCAGTGAATATTGAGTCGTGAAATCTCACCTCATAACTCGTGATCTTCAAAGCATGGAACTGCAGTTTCAGCCAGATTGCTGCAGATGAGGGATACCTCTCGAAACTACAGTTCCGTGCTTTGAAGATCATGGTGTTATGAGGAGAGCTTTCATGGCTCACCATTTATTAGTTATTAATGCTATATACTTTTTTTTTCATAATACTCTTTCTTTTATATATTAAATTAAGGTAGTTTTTTTCTTCTACCTTCTAAAATTAAGCCGTTGATGCGTTTCCACATCAGGAGATTGAGTCCTTGTTATGGAACCATCAACATTTGTATCTTCATTAGTAAATTATGTAATGAGCCTTTAATGGTAGATTAAGATGTAAGTTTATGAAACAAATTTAGCGAAAAAAACACACCATTCACTAAAACAATTAAAAACAAGAAAACATGTTTCAGCTACTATATAGCCATTATCAAGACTGAACCCAGTGGAAGACTGGTTTTTAATTGTTTTGGTGAATGGAATGTTTTTCAACTTAATAATGTTTATCACCAAGAAGATCCATTATTTTAATTTTTATATGAGGATCTTGATTACTACCATTATAGGCAACTGTTTTCATTAGACTATAATTAAATGTCTCTTAGTTTTAAGTTTTTTTCAAATATATTGCCTTCAGTAAGATAGCCTACATGTTGTTAATATTTTGCAAGGCTCTGGTTTGGAGATTTTAACCTCAAAACAACATTCATTAAAATACAAGAAAATAACTCAGTTCATTATAATACAAGGCTATTCAGAAAGAAGGAACATACTTCAAACATTTATTTCTTCTAAACTGCAAAAAATAGAAGCACAATTCCAACGTTCCTGGAAAGAGAAAAGCTTGAAGTTCCAATCACGGCTGCATTTCTCTAACCACATTGGACGTTACATGAATAACACTATTCCAGGATGCAATGGAAGAGGAGGAGCAGACAATTTCATCGCCGGTGGCCTTCCAGGTCGCCAGACCTAACCCCATGTGATTTTTATCTGTGGGTTTTATATACAAGACCGTGTTTTTATCCCCCCTATGCCTGACATTTTTGAAAATCTGTGACATCGAATTGTTGAAACTGTGAATTCGATAAGTAGAGACCAGCTGAATTGTGTGTGGCAAGAAATAAGCCACCGTTTTGATATTTGTCATGTAACACATGGTGTTCATATTGAATGCATAAAATACTGAAATTTAAATTTCTCTCTTTTTCAGGAATGCTGGAATTATGTTTCTATTTTTTGTAGTTTGGAAGAAATAAATGTTTGAAGTCTGTTCCTTCTTTTTTAATAGCCCTATATTAAAATTTATGTGAACAGAATTGATTTTATGAAATACACATCGGTGATTGTGAAATTTATCTGGAGAATGCCAATATTAGTGGTTTGAAATCAAATATCACTTTCAAAACTCATGCCTGCCACTTTTTTATTACTGTCAGTCTATCTCATAATGTCTCTGATAAGCTTTCAGAGGCAACTTTCTCTCGTAAATTATATCTAGTTTTCCAAATAATTCTGTATTTTTATTTGAATAATCTTAAGCATATTTAGTGTAGCTTTTAAGTGTAATAGTTGACTAGCAATTCATTAGAAGACAAAATAATTTTGGAACGCCCAATTTTTTGGACTTAATGTGGCTGAGCAATCTAAGGCAATCTGACTTGGTGCAAAGCTATGGGACCCACAGTAGTTCAGGTCCCCAATAGGGAAGAAATTTTCCTATATAATTTCAACCAGTATAAGAGGACCAACTGGCCATCCATCATCATGCAGAATTTGGGTGAATATGGTAAACAAAGGTTCCAGATTCAGTACACTAGTTCAACAGCTGGAGAACTCAGCATTCTGATTATTTGTCACTCATATATTGGCTGAAATGTTGACACTTGGATGTGAGGCCAGTAATCATCTGGTGGACTAATTGAATCATGGAGTTTTTTGTGATAAATCCATTATATATTAATATGAAATTAATAAGTTATGTAGGTAGGAAATAACATTTATTTTAATTTATGTTGAGTTGTATTTTGACTCACCTCATACTTCTTAACTCCCTCGCAGACTTGAATTTCGTCACTGCATTTGTGACATTCTCAATGCGACATCATGATCACAACCGATGGAGGTTCATTAGTCAACCATTAGAGAGCGCAGAAATCAACCTACAAGAAAGGAAACCATTGGACATCAGTTGTGATTGTGATGTTGCATTGAGAATATCACAAATGCAGTGACGAAACTCGAGTCTGCGAGGGAGTTAAGAAGTATGAGCTGAGTCAAAATACAACTCAACATAAATTAAAAATTAAATTAATAAAATTATAGCTCTGAATTAAGATGCATTCAAATCTGACTCGCAGTTTAACAATAGAAGAAAACTTTCACCTTCACTAGCTCCTGCTGTTCTCATATTTGAATCCATACTAAAGAATATCTATACTGTTTGTTATAGTGTTTCTTCTGTCACACAGAAGAAGAGTTTGATACACTGTGCAAGTTAATTCAAGAAAGACTAGTTGAACCAGAGAAACAGCCTCTATTTGAACTGTGTAATGAGAGGCCTAAACATTGGTCACCTATGGAAGATGGTGCAGAAGAAGCTCTTGGAGCTACAGCTTGTATGGGTGTGTATTTGATTAAGCATTCAATAATATCGGTATTTGACAAATTTGTTTGAAAAGGACGGGGAAAAAAAACTACTGGTGTAATTGAGGTATTTCTTCACAATACTTTTGTTGTACATTTTAGTATGTTTTATCAATAGGACCAGCATTTATTATTATGACCAGATTTATCCAATGATCCCTTTTAGCTTTATTAAAATATGCATTATTTTAAGAGACTTAAAAGCAAATGTAATTTTTTTCCCATTGGGTTGCTGGAAAACAACTGGAAAGCCCATTCATAGTTAAATATGGGAAATAACATTATGAGGTTCTTAATTCATAAATTAATGAGTCATTTTTTACATCTTACCTCATATTTCATGTTTCTTTAAACACGGGAACTAGTTTTCAACCGACATTATGACTACCGGCTTTTCATTAGGATCTCCATCTATAATGTTGCCATCTGGTGTTGATTTGTTGAACTTCGAGATGAGGTCACGTTCATCAGGAATCTCAAAATTCATGGATATAAATTTGTTCTCTGAATATGTATCTTCTTCCAAATTGTCAATTCTAAAGGTTTTTCCAAATGTTTTAAAAGTTGGGCCTCTTTTTCAGTTTTATGATTCTCCAACAAACTATGTTGCTACAATAGCTGATTTTTCAATTTCACCGTTTTTAATATTTCTAAAATTTCTAAAATGAATATGATCTCATCTCGAAGTTCGTCAATTCAACACCAGATGGCAACATTATTGATGGAGATCCCAACGAAAAGCCAATAGTCATAATGTCGGTTGAAAATGAGAGAGATGGTTCTTTTGAAAACTAGTTCCCGTGTTTAAATAAACATGGAATATGAGGTAAGATGTAAAAACTGACTCATTAATTTATGGAAAGCCCATCTTCAACAAATGCCATCTCATAGAATTCAAAAGCCATGCTTTGTTACTGCCCCAAGGCAAAAGATCGCTGGGATGTCCAAAAAAGCGCTGGATGGAAAATTGCTCTTTGAGACCATAACAGGCCACATGGCCTAATACTTGCATGGATGATGATATTATTTTAAGATTTAAATTAAAATTCTTTATACCTCACCTAATATCCAGTCTTCTAATTAAACCAGTTTCAAAATCTAGGCAGTTTCATCTTCAGTAATTTCACGACCGATGTTATGTCGTCCAGGAAAATTGCTTCATACTCCATCTGTTGGTGGATCGATGAACCTCCAAATCAAATTCTCCGGGCATTTAAAAATTCATAAGTTTTTCTTTCTTGTTTTTTAATTTAATATTTTTTGTTTTTATCTCTAACTGGTTTAACTGATTATTTTATTATTCAGTTTGTGATGATTGTAATTTGAATACATTTTATTATATGCTGATGACATGTTACTCATGTCTTCTGTAGGGAAATAAGCATGACTGAATTAGCTTGGTCTAGAAACTCTTAACAAAGAAGAGGCTATGGTTAGACACAAAGGGCTGTAAAGTCAGTAAGTAAGCAAGTTAGTTAATTTATTCCTTGATTCGCTCATTTTATGTTAATAAAATACAGTAATATGTAATCATATATGTAAAAGATAGATAAATGATTACACAACTACTTAAATTTTAATATAAACTTACACATTTCATCGCAACATCAGTGAAGACAGGAATCTATTCAGCGGTTTATATACTGTTAGCTTAGCTAATGTAGTGTTATAAAAATCACTATAACTTCTTCAGTTTTACAGCTTGACAAAATGTTGATGAACCGTGCTCCACATAGTGTAAGAATCATTGTTAATGATTGATAGAAAAATGGCACAAGTGAAGTGAATTAATTTTAACTGCAAACTTCCAAGTTTAAAATTCAACTTCTCTTATATCTCATAATTTCATCTTATTCTTTGCTCTGTATTTATTTAAAATATTTGAAAGATGTATGTATGAGATTTTTTCTTTTTTTTCAGCATTTGAAGACTTCGACAGGCAATTTGATGACTCAGATGATGAATTTGAGCTGTTGGGTTGAATTTATTCCTACAAAAACTCATGTTGAGTTTGCCTTCATCCATTATTTTTGAAAGTGATAAAAATTAACGTTTCGAACATAAATGATGGTAGACTACAACACAAGAATCATTTATCTGCACAGATTTCAAAGCAGAATCTTAGTCTATTCAGGTACCTACATATAATTATGTAAGATTGAACTTTCCAACGCATCATATGATGAAAAAAGTATATATATATATATATATATATATATATAAATTAATGATGTTATAAATCATTTTATTATAAATATAATTGAAGCCTTCAGAAATTGTGCAGATCATCCTGAGTTAAATATGCACTCAGCTTTTATAGCAATATTTGTTTTCACTGAGCACTGTGGATTTATGATGTATGGCAAATATTAATGAATGCAGATACGTATATTATTGTGGTTAAAGTTCAGTAATTGACTTTATTTATGATCATTGAAAATAGGAATGCTTGGTATATGTTCCCATATTAATTTTCTGAATGTTACTTGTTGTAGTTACTGCATAAATGTTTTTTAAGAGAGCTGTATATTCTATTTTTCATTATGTTCCAGCCAAGTCTTTTATTTAAATAAAATCTATGAACTGAGCCTTTTACAAGAGTCAGTTGTCTGGGTTTTAATATCTAACGTGTGTGTGTGATCCTGTAGCATATGAAAAGTAAAACTCAATCATAAATGAATGGAACTAAGAAACAAATCTCTTGACAATATCAAACCTTGAAGTTCAGGTTATGCAGTCTTAAGCTTTTATATATCCCTATCCTGAGTTAATATTTTCCAAATATTCTCTGTATAATGATTTTATTATTCGTTTTTAAACATCTTAATGATGGACAAATTATATTTGAAAAGAAAAATATACACCTAGACTGGGGTTTGAACCCAGGACCTTTGACTCTCTATGTCAATGCTCTTTCCAAGTGAGCTACATAGGCCTCCAATCTAAATATATATTTTTCTATTTTTTATTTTTTATTATTTCACTCACCTCATACTTCATAATTCATAACAGACCCTGGGTTTCTTCACATCTTTTGTGACATTCTCAATCCTGTGTCACGTTCACAACTCATAGTGTTATTTCCTATCTACATAACTTAATGTATTTTTCTCTTATACATAGTTAATTCTGTAACCCCAAATGCTATGAGTCATTGATACGATTTTTGCAAATGGCTGCTTCTTTATTAAGAAGACTTTTTATTGGGAATTTAAACATTACTTATAAAGTCAGTAGTGCTTCTTTCAATGATTTTATTATTCGTCTTTATAAGTAATGTTTAAATTCCCAATAAAAAGTCTTCTTAATAAAGAAGCCGCCATTTTCAAAAATCGTAGCAATGGCTTGTAGCTTTTGGGGTTAGGGAATTAACGATGTATAAGAGAAAAATATGCGTTTAGATTGGAGGCCTAAGTAGCTCACTTGGAAAGAGCATTGACAGAGTCAAATGTCCTGGGTTCAAACCCCAGTCTAGATGTATATTTTTCTTTTCAAATATAATTCTCTGTATAATTCACCCCCTCAAATCATGGTTAATGTTATTCTACCGCCTCATTCTTGGCGTACCTACTAGGTGCTTTCGTTTAGGTTTTCCTACAAGAAATTCCCTGTCCCTCTTTCATTTTCCAGGAGTACAGTTCATTGTACTCTGTGAGACTTAATTTTTTCTTATTACATCTGTTTTTTTTTTTAAAAAATCGTGTAGCTCAAGATTAGTAAGTTTTCTCCATTCATTTGTATGTTGATCTCTCTTTGATACAAACATTTTCCTGAGTACTTTATTTCACAACCATTTAATATAGATGGAAAATCACTGTTTTATTTATATCTGTTTATCATTTTGAAGAAAGATTGGAATGAAGAAAGTCCCGTTTCTAGAGTTGATGAATAAAACTATTCTTAATAGTGAGTGGAGAACATATTTTAATCGACTCACCTCATACATTTTCAAACTTCTTTGAAACTGACAGTTTCAGACAAAATCATGTCCTTCTTCAGTCATGGCTTCTCCACTCACTATTAATGATATAACCTCATAATGTTTACTTCCCAATATTATAATCAAATGGTAAAGAGAAAAATTTATGCGTGAACCGGGAATCGAACCCCGAACCTTCAGCTTTCCGTGCTGATGCTCTAACCATTGAGCTAATCCAGGCTTCCTTCCCATCCAAGCATAAATCCTTCCTTTACCTTACTGTCTTGGTCCCACATTCAAATGCTATGAATCATCATTCACAAATATACAATGAATGGCTTCTACCTGAAGAAGACATGAAGGGACTCCACATAGCTATAGCATTATTTATTAAATTAATATTAAGAAGCTAAAGCTGTTACTATGATTGAAATAAGTATATTAAAGTACACTACTAAATTATTGTAATCAGATGGTAAAGAGAAAAATTTATGCCTTAACCGGGAATCGAACCCCGAACCTTCAGCTTTCCGTGCTGATGCTCTAACCATTGAGCTAATCCAGGCTTACCATTTGATTACAATAATTTAGTAGTGTACTTTAATATACTAATTTCAATCATAGTAACAGCTTTAGCTTCTTAATATTAATTTAATAAATAATGCTATAGCTATGTGGAGTCCCTTCATGTCTTCTTCAGGTAGAAGCCATTCATTGTATATTTGTGAATGATGATTCATAGCATTTGAATGTGGGACCAAGACAGTAAGGTAAAGGAAGGATTTATGCTTGGATGGGAAGGAAGCCTGGATTAGCTCAATGGTTAGAGCATCAGCACGGAAAGCTGAAGGTTCGGGGTTCGATTCCCGGTTCAGGCATAAATTTTTCTCTTTACCATTTGATTACAATAATTTAGTAGTGTACTTTAATATACTTATTTCAATCATAGTAACAGCTTTAGCTTCTTAATATTAATTTAATAATTCCCAATATTAATTTAAATAAAACTATTCTTTTTTATATTTATTATAAAAACACTATTTATGATAGAAAAATGTGACACATCAAGTATAGAAAAACTCTCAAAGTTCACTTCTCTTGTTCTATTGACCATGCTACTATTGTTGACATAATAGTCCTGTAAACTAGTTATTATCATCTTTACCTCTAGTTCTGAGGTTCACAGGTTCAAACCTGACTTGATCCAATGGATTTTTAATGGGATAATAATCCTTAGTTCAGCTTCTTTTGGAAGAGAAGTAAAGCCATGAGTCCAGTGAATGAATGAGTCACTTCTTATCTTACCGCATAGTTTATGTTTTCTTAAACATGGGAACTGCAGTTTTCAAGAGGAACATCCGTCCCATTTTCAACTGACATTATAACTACCAGTTGAAAATGGGAGGGTTGTTCCTCTTGAAAACTGCAGTTTCCGTGTTTAAGAAAACATAAACTGTGAGGTAAGATATGAAATTACTCATTCATTCATTGAATTAAGGACCTCATAATGTTATTTCCCATATCTAACTATGAAAGTCATGAGTCCTGTGTCGTAAATTTAAGACACATAAAAGACCCAAAACCTGAAATCAGAGGCTTCTATGAAAAATTAATCATTCCTTTCATGCCATGATTTGAATTAATGCTAATGACTTGAGTTGTTAAAATGTGTCGTTAAATAAAGCACCAATTAATTTATTAATTAATGCCGCATAAATGTGACGAAACTATAGTCTACAAGAAAATTTTAAAATATGAGGTGAGTCAAAATACCAAATTCATAATAATTAAAAGAAACCTCATAGTGTTACTTCCTAACATATTAAATAAAGCACCAATTATCTAATTAACCTAACATTTCATCACAATTGACCATTCAGATCACTTGACCTTACTACCTGTGATTTTTTCTGGGGGGTGGTTTGTGAAGGATACTGTCTACATTCCACTTCTACCACAAAATCAGTGACATTGTATTGCTACTACCATCCAATCCACAATGTCCATAAGTACATCATTTGACATTAGGATCCCAATTTTTAAAGTAAGTAAACTTGGAGGTTTTTATACAAATTATATTTGAAAAGAAAAATATACGCCTAGACTGGGGTTTGAACCCAGGACCTTTGACTTTCTATGTCAATGCTCTTCCATCTGAGCCACCTAGGCCTCCAATCTAAACGCGTATTTTTCTCTTACACATAGTTAATTCCCTAACCCCAAATGCTACGAGCTGTTGCTACGATTTTTTGCAAATGGCGGCTTCTTTGTTAAGAAGACTTTTTATTGGGAATTTAAACATTACTTATAAAGCCAGTAGTGCTTCTTTCAATGTTAATATTATTAGTTTTTAAACACCTTAATGATGGACAAATTATATTTGAAAAGAAAAATATATGCCTAGACTGGGGTTTGAACCCAGGACCTTTGACTTTCTATGTCAATGCTCTTCCATCTGAGCCACCTAGGCCTCCAATCTAAACGCGTATTTTTCTCTTACACATAGTTAATTCCCTAACCCCAAATGCTACGAGCTGTTGCTACGATTTTTTGCAAATGGCGGCTTCTTTGTTAAGAAGACTTTTTATTGGGAATTTAAACATTACTTATAAAGCCAGTAGTGCTTCTTTCAATGTTAATATTATTAGTTTTTAAACACCTTAATGATGGACAAATTATATTTGAAAAGAAAAATATATGCCTAGACTGGGGTTTGAACCCAGGACCTTTGACTTTCTATGTCAATGCTCTTCCATCTGAGCCACCTAGGCCTCCAATCTAAACGCGTATTTTTCTCTTACACATAGTTAATTCCCTAACCCCAAATGCTACAAGCCGTTGCTACGATTTTTTGCAAATGGCGGCTTCTTTGTTAAGAAGACTTTTTATTGGGAATTTAAACATTACTTATAAAGCCAGTAGTGCTTCTTTCAATGTTAATATTATTCGTTTTTAAACACCTTAATGATGGACAAATTATATTTGAAAAGAAAAATATATGCCTAGACTGGGGTTTGAACCCAGGACCTTTGACTTTCTATGTCAATGCTCTTCCATCTGAGCCACCTAGGCCTCCAATCTAAACGCATATTTTTCTCTTAAAAAGTCTTCTTAACAAAGAAGCCGCCATTTGCAAAAAATCGTAGCAACGGCTCGTAGCATTTGGGGTTAGGGAATTAACTATGTGTAAGAGAAAAATACGCGTTTAGATTGGAGGCCTAGGTGGCTCAGGTGGAAGAGCATTGACATAGAAAGTCAAAGGTCCTGGGTTCAAACCCCAGTCTATTTTTCTTTTCAAATATAATTTGTCCATCATTAAGGTGTTTAAAAACGAATAATATTAACATTTTATACGTTGTTCCTTCACATATTTTATATAATTGATAGTGTCTTCACGATAGATATATAACTAGTTACATTCATTCCCTCTTTATCTTTGCCATGTTTGTAGTGGAAGGGCTTGTGTGTTTCAATGACTCCACAAGGTATGCCGACAGTAGCTTGCTGCCAGAAAAATCACCCAAACTGGAAGGGCCAACTGTAATAAACCAGACAAAAGAGATGCCTCGATCAAATGACTCAATATTTCACTATGAAAATACGACCATCAAGAAACATGGACATGGATTCCTCTGAAATTGATCATGAAGATCTGGGTTCGACAGTGCCAGTGAGTTTTCTTCTCTTTTTTTTAACTCCATGATGCTAAAAGCATAGAAAACCCTCCGTCTACCAACCAGCTGCTGATCTCAGATTCACACATGTTAATCACAGCCAGATAGGGATGATACGTGATCAGCATGTTGGATACCCCAGCCATTTTAGCTGGTTTTCTCAACTTGGAGCTGCTACTTATTGTAGCTCTCCAAATTCCTTTATGATATACTGGGTGGACAATAGCCCCATACTGGCCAAAATTCCTTCCCCCATAGGTTTTTGAACCATTGTAAGTTCCATAGCTCTGTACCAAGTACAGATGTCTTAAATCGCTCAACTATCATGCAGGGACAGGAAGTTAGTTCTACTTATTTATACTTACCTTGTAGATTTTGTCATTCATAATTTCCTACCGGAGACCAAATCCTGAATTGCAAACTCAGTGTATGTTGGCAGTTTTACTTAGGGATATGTATTAACGTGGGAATGTCTGTTAAAACCCACCCAGGAGGCAAATATCAATTTTCTGTATTTTACTGTTTTAGAAACAGGAAAAATACTGAACATTAACCTTTTGACTGCCAAATTTTCCTTTTGCCAGCTGGTCTGTGGGAGTCAGGTTTTTTTAAATGTAAAGTCCTATGCTAGGCTATATAATCTTCTTGTAAGCCCATGCTTCCCTTAACACAAATTTAGGCGCTCTCCCCCTACAGGGAAGATTTGAACCATACTAATTTAGTTACACTTGTTATCGTATAGATGTCATTTGAGTGGTCCATGGTCAGCGTTCCGTCTCATACTGACATCTAGGAAACCAAGGTAGTACTGGACAGGAAAATTCGGTAAATTTTGCTTAGAGGCCTTTTCATTCAGGCTTAAAGATCTTTTACAAGCCTGAAAATCTTCAGACTTGGGACCCATGGCTTAAAGTTTCTCATGGAGGACTTGCTCCATGGATTTTTCCATCCTTAAAAAAATCCATCGACCCCAGCCGGGTTTGAACCTCCGACCCTCGGGACCAGAGGCAAGGAGCATAACCACTAGTCCACCACGGCCGATTCCAGGCTATATAATATAGACCTTTATAAAGTACAATTTACTATCTACATGCCATGCTAAATTGAATTGAAACTCACTATTATACATTTATTTGAAGGTAAGACGGCGTTGCTTCCACTTATAAAGATCCCAGGTTCGAATTCAGCACATTGAAATTTATCACTAAGGGTCGTATGCAAATACATTAGTCTCTACTCAAATTACTTCCAATCACTGGTGAGCTGAGATCGAATTAACGGCCGCATTACCGGTCATGCATGAATGTTGACGTTTTCGTAATATTGGCAACGAATTACCCAGAATTCTCAGCGATAAAACCACTTCCGTTATTTTCGTCTGCTATAGAGGAATGCATTTATGCTTGCATCCCGCAAATAATACCGTATACAAACACGTCTGCGACGCGCAATATTACGCCGATTCTCCTGTTCTTCCAGTTGGATTCTTTGGTAGACTCTATCAAATTCCTCTTCTCCGCGTATACCGAAAACATGATCGAAGTCTTCAAGGTCCGACATCTTGGATAAGTTTCAAACTACATCGGTTACCATCGGTTCCCTTCGGGATTTTCACATAAGTTTATATCTTGAGCTACGATCTTAAGGTACCTTGTCAGTTAGCTTACAATTAGTACCGCGTGAATAGATTTCTGAGTAAGAAAAATGTGTTTAGATAAAACTTTATCAGCAGAGAACGTCTTTTACTGTCTAATGCGTTCAAACATTCGACCCTAAAACATTTATCCTATTGAATAATTTTGATAGCATTATCACTAAACACTTCTCATATTAAATATTATTGAACATTTTTTAGGGTCCTGGGTTCAAATCATTTCCAGTCAAACAGCTGTTCTATGCCACGTGTTTCGTCTGGAACGACACACCCACCATTGACACTCACACCCTGTTGATTTCGGTCTACATCACTTGCTTTACTACTTGCAGGCTTAGATTGTAATAATCTTCTCTTAGAAACAGAAGTACTATCACATTTGTCAAATGAATAATAATTTTTGATGAACTGTTACTGTTACTTTCATCTTCTGATAAAACTGACACAATAAACTCGCGTATTGTATTTTCGTCATCTTCAAGACATGAAACACTGTGTTTCACCGCAAGACCTACCCCTTGGCCAGACATTTTTTCAACTAAAAATGAAATAAAATAAAGAGAAAATCCTGAAACTGCAACATTCCATAGCAAAAAAAAAAAAATACCTTGAAACATGAATATACACCCTCCTTCAGAAAACTCTTTTACCACCAGCCTGTACCATTATTCTGTAAGGGATATGCATAGTATTGCTAAGAAGGGATGTACAAACACAGATTGAAAAATAGTTTCAGTAAATTGAAGTAAAAACTTCAGGAAAAATATTTAAAATAATAAGATCAAAAACTGGAACTTGCCGGGCGTGGCATACCACTATTCTCACTTTCACTGGTGCACGCTGGGCATGACATACAAAGGGTTAAAAAAATTGTGTATCTAGGACTAAAATTAAATGTTTATTGAATTTTCAAAACTTTACTTTTAAAATGCGCATTTGAAATAAATTGCATTAAAAGATTTGAACTTATAAAAAATATTTAAAAATCTGTCTTATAGTTTGATTACTTAAAAAGATGGAGTAATACCTTTTTAGTTACTTGAAATGAATAAAATATTCATCCTTGGTCTTTAGTTCAATAATATAATTAACTTAAGATGGAGTTTGTAGTTGTGTGCAGGGTTTCATTTGGATGCTAATAAAATGTGTTTGCACATCTTTGGGAGCCTTGGATCTGTATTTTATATGTAGTTCATGAAGTAATCTAACAGATGCCATAAAGATCTCAAAATAGAATGTTTTGTCCTGATTTGCTTTATTTTCCTGTACTGAAAAATTATTTTTGCTGACTTAAAATTGGGTTTCCCATGTAGCCTTACAAGTGTGTATTTTTTATATAAACAAAACTAAATTAACATACAAAGCTACAAAAATCAATGGCAAAGAAAAAAATGTTCTGCCTGAACCGAGAATCGGACCTCAAAGCTCCAGCTTTACATCTGATGCTCTGTCATTAAGCTAATTCAGGCTTCTTTCCCATCCAAATTTGTTTCTTGATCCCTTTATCCAATGTAATGAACTATCATTCATAACACAATTAGGATTAATAATTGAGTTTATATTTTTTTAACATTCTTACCTCATATGATTGTTTATCCGGACATATGTTTCAGGGCTGTTGCCCCATCATCAGCATTGCACAAATTGTTTTTTTTTTTCTTTTCTTCAAGTTGTTGGCCCTGGATCTGTGTTCCAAAGAACTTGGTAATGAGGCTCCTTTCTCCGGGAATTTCAAAGTTTGAAATTTGAAATTCCCGGAGAAAGGAGCCTCATTACCAAGTTCTTTGGAACACAGATCCAGGGCCGACAACTTGAAGAAAAGGAAAAAAACAGTTTGTGCAACGCTGATGATGGGGCAACAGCCCTGAAACATATGTCCGTATAAACAATCATATGAAGGTAAGAATGTTAAAAAATACAAACTCAATTATTAAATTAAACCTCATAATGTTACTTCCTAATAATTGTAAAACTATTAGGGTTAACTGTACATTATAGTAAGTATACTTTCCCAAGAGGTTTCGAGGACATACAAGCAGCTGACATTCACTACTGGCGACCCCATACCGCTTGTATATCGGGGTTTTTCCTCACCTGTAAGACAAATGTCAGGAAAACTTTAAGGCTCGAATGGTCCCCGAAATCATATGGCCATCATCATCATTATTAGAGCTAGGAATTTTAGGTGCTGCACTTTTTTTTGTTACTATAATGTTCAAATTAGCTAGTATTGCAAAGAAAACATTAAATAAATGCCCCTAACTGTTTATAAAATAAACAATATTAAAAAACCTCATAGTGTTATTTCCTATCTACATAACTTAATAAAACCCCTAACTGTGTTTTAGTTGCACCTTTATTCAATGCTAGCACATTTTTTACCCTTTTCCTTAATGGAAGCACATTTTGCACCTCTTCTGTCTCCTTTGGAACATTTTATTACCAAAATAATATTATATATATATATTACATTTATTCAAATACGATTTCAAGGGTTGGTAACTATATGTGGTAAATATCAGTCCACATCACATTACTTCCACTTCAGTGCAATCCCGTTAGGCTATTCCTTTTAAATTAGTTTGCGCCTCATTGCACCACAGTTATGCGTAAGCTATTGTTCAAGCAAGGAAGGTTGTTGAGTGCGTAAATAAATGTTTCAGTTCAAAATAATATTTGTCTAGTGCGGTCTGCTATTTTCCTGAGTTACCAGTATACAGTATGCCGAAACCGAAAGTGAACTCCTATAAACTATATGATATTGTTAAAAGTTTATTGCAGATGGAATTCAGAGTGACGGATCTGTTATCAGGTGCATTCTTTGTGATATTTCAATAACAATTGATAAAAAACATTGATGCATTCGTGTTACGCAGCATATAAGTAGTGCAAAACATGTGAAAAATAAGAAACAGTAAAGGTGTAGAGTGACAACAGTTTATTGGCGAGGCATTGGCTTCATCAAGTTCAATAAATAAAAATGAATTTTTTAATGATACAGCAAAGACATTTGTGGCATGTGGTATTCCTCTTTCCAATCTTAACAACCCTATTATGAAAGCATATTTGGAGAAATATACTGGGAAGTCTCCCAGGTGAGAGTACCTTACGAAAATCATACCTTCAACCTCTGCATGAAGAAAAATTAAAACAGATCAGGCAAGTAGTAGGTGAAAATCCAGTATATTTTGTATTAGATGAAACCACTGATAGACAGTTGAGATATGTTCTAAACATTTTAGTAGCACCTCTAAATGGAAAGCAAGTGAAACCCATGTTGTTGAAAACCTATTTTCTTTTAATATAAAACAACATGCGTGAATTTTGTGTCGTTAGTTACTTGTTGTAATTGGTTTTGGTAATCTTAAATTATTATTTTCATGGGAAATTTTCAACTTTTATTTTAAAAAATTTCACCTTTTTCTGCTAAATTAACCTGTCAGTGACGCACCCTTTTACTTGCTTTCCTACTGCATGGACGGAGGCCATTTTAACATTTTAGTATTCCTAGAACACTGATTTGTATAAACGATCATAACTTTTTTAAATATTAATGGATTTGAACGAAATTTTTACTTGTTAGGTCAGAAATAAATGAGAAATTTAATACATACCGTACGGAGTACAGTAGCCTTTATAAACTATTAAACAAAATTTTGAAATCTGAATTTCTCTCTCATGATACACATTTTTACTAAATAATTTGATTTGCTCACATTGGACATCCCTGTTTCTTTCTGTGAGACACTAAATATATTGTGTGGCATAGTGCTGATTTATCTGTAACTTGTATATACAAAAGCAGCTGGCATAACCAAAATCAGAATGAATATTTAGAAGAGTGAACTCAAGCTCAATCTTGTGTCAAAGCGCTAGCAATGTTTATACTTAGAATATGAATTATTGCTTGGATTCGTATAAAAATTCTACAGCAGTTATTTACAACTACACAGACCACAAAAATAAGTTTCTCTTATTTTAGTACTATTAATTTTAGAAATAAAAAATCATATAACCTTAGTAGTTGAGCTTAGTGTGATACAGCTCGAAACACTCATCAATACACGGACCTACATCACATTCCTGGCAGCAATAAACAGATGTCTTTCTTCTCCCATGTTTAGTACAAACAACACACCTCCTTTGAGGTTTCAATTTATCACTTTTAGGGGTAATTTTTCTGATGAAGTGTCTTTTAGGTTACGACTGGCCATAATTACGTATATAACGCACGACACCGCGCCTCAGACTGATTCCTTGTAAGTAACATCTATTTGAAAGAGGCAAAATAAATCAGGTATTCCCCTAAACAGGTCGATTTATATATCAATCGATAGCTTGTATATCATTTTATCGACCTGAAAAATTAGATTGTGTATAAGTTTATTAGAAGCCCTGCAGAAAGCAGCACAAAGCTAGGTCTGTGTGCCATCGAGTGTTGAAGTAAGAAACTACTTCAACCTCAATACCACATGCACAAAATGTGATCACAGCTGATTCATACACTTAGAAAGAAAGCTAAGATCTTAGGCTTCAAAATTATATTGTTCATACGCAAATATAAGAAAATACAGCAGTAAAAAAAACAAATGAAAAGGTCGCGTGCATTTAGACAAAATTACGATTACTTCAATCTCATCTGATTTTAAAAAAATAATATGAAATTAAATTTTAAACAAATATTATTTTTATTCATATGTCCTGAAAGCTCATAATTTCTACGTTAAACACAAATAAATTACATATTTGTAGCTTCAAAAATGTACGATCCAGAACAAAAAGAAAACTTGCCTGCATAGGTCTATACCACGTATAGATGTCGGCAATAAGTGAAGAAGAGAGGGTCTATACCACGTATGGATGTCGGCGCTGACGGGTTAAAGCACCTTTTTCACCAAAATTTTGCACCTAAAATTCCTAGCTCTAATCATTATCATCATCATCCTTCACCGGTGTGGAAAGCAACAGGAAGCTACCACACCTACAATTCCCTAGTAAAGCTGCAAGCATAGCATGATTGCAGTGAAGGACCGGCCCTCAGGCAGAATTACTAAGGATGGATATATATATATATGTAATGAATAACGATTATAACGTCTCATTACTTTGTTTACAAAAACAAGGCATAACAAAATTATTTATTTCCACTACTAATACAAAATGCATTTGATTAATTTAAATTAAGTGGAGATAATATCTAATTTCATAATACAAGTAAGTCCTGGAGTATTGCATCGTTTCATACAGGCAGTTACTAGTAGGGATGGTTGTGGTCTAGTGGAGGGAGCTTCTGTTTCCCCATGTATAAGGTCGCATGTTCGATTCCACTGTCATGCTTTTTTTTTTCTCTCTCTCTCTCTCTCTCTCTCTCGCCCTTATTTCAGTTAATTTTCTTTCTTTTCAGTATTTACCGCACTACTTATTTACGCGAAATTATTTTCCATTGCATGACACACAACGCAATAGAACGGATTTTAGTTTCTCAAATAATTGTATACTTGTAAACCAAATGCTGATCTCAGATCATGTGCAGTGGCTTCGTTCTGAGACTTCAAAATTATATGTGCACCATCAATTATTTCAAAGGCTGTACATACTCAGGTTACTTATTTTATTTGCTTTTATCATTTCTGATTAAAAAATTATTTATCTCAGCCAATTAAGTTCTTTGATGAACATATTACTAACTTTAAACAGAATAAACCAAAAAATTCCTCTTTGAGACCATAACAGGCCACATGGCCAAATACTTGCATGACTGATGATGATAACCTTTATTTTTTTGACCTGAAAAGAAAATTTAAGAAAGGAAAGGATTATAAGCTTTGAAAACCAGTGGTAGTAAAGATTTTAAATTCATTGGAGAACATTTTTTTGAAAGCTCAACTCATAAATTTCCTGCTTTTCACAAAACTGCAGTTTCAAGCTTAATCATGCCCATCCACAGTCACAACTCCAACTCAAGAGTCGTGCCTGAGGATGGGCATGATTAAGCTTGAAACTGCAGTTTTGTGAAAAGCACAAAATGTATGAGGTGAGTTTTAAAAAAATGCTCTCCGATGAATTTAAATGATTATACCTCATAATTTTAAAAATGCAATAAGAAGTAACATTAAGAGGTTTATTTAATAATTAAGATATTTGGTCTGTGTATTCTTACCTCTTATGGTTGTTTTTTGTTGAACATATGTTTCAAGGCTTGTGACTGAGTCTGTAATCGCTGAAGAATATACAGACCAAATATCTTAATTATACCTCATAATGTTTACTTCCCAACATTAATTTAATATAAATTAAAGGTGTTAATTTTTTGGAGATACAATTACAAAAGAGAAAATGCAGTTTTATTTACATAGAATTTTATTACTAGACAAAAAAAAAATGTACATGGATATCATTAAACATTCCAAATTCAATTTTAGATAAAGCGAACACTTTTCATCTTACAAATAAAACCAAAGAGATTTGAGATGATAACAGAGTTACAAATACTGATTTGTGAGCAAACTTGGTATAGTTTTAACATGATATTTGGCACAACCATTCTTGACTAAGATTGTGCTGTGTTAGTTGCTACTTCTCTTTTTCAAAAATAGATAACTTATTGAAATTCGTTTAGTTAATTATCTATTACCTTCAATGTTTTTATTGAGCAAGTAGCATTATCACCATTCTAAATATTGGTGCAAATTTGTGTGTTTTTAATTTATTAGCTTCCTTTCCTTTATAAAAGTAAGATTATAAATATAAATATGGTAGAAAGTTGAATATCTAAGTAAATCAGCACAAGTAAATCAGATCTTAAAGTATAAAGGTAAAGGAAACTTTATGAAACAGATTTTTTATTGCAGGATTCATACATTTCATATCACAGTCCTAATCAAAGCAGAGTAACATTAATATTTTTATTACTATTCGGCATTATGAGAAAGTTTTCGTACGATCCATGTGAAATCGTTGATGAAATACGTAAAATTTTGTGAATATACCAGTACTTATTTTTTATTTTTCTTAGAGTTAAATATCTTAAGGATTGATTACACTAATAATCATATTGTTTAATAAATAATTGGAAATCTGAAATACATCAGGTAATTCCAATAATTCAATGTTTTTATTATTAATTTCATACATCTCAATGATGGATAAATCATATTTAAAGAGAAAAATTATACGCTCAGACCAGGACTTGAACCCGGGACCCTTGGTTTTCTAGTCCAAGTGCTCTACCATTTGAGCTACCTGAGCGTTTAGATCGGTACTTGCTCAGGTAGCTCAAATGGTAGAGCACTTGGACTAGAAAACCAAGGGTCCCGCGTTCAAGTCTCGGTCTGAGCGTATAATTTTTCTCTTTAAATATGAATTCCAATAATTATTTTTTTAAATTTAGAGTTCTCTTGTTCTGAATATATATTTAAAAATTTGACTATATTCTGAATTACAAGGATTGGATAAAAAGTAGTAAAGTAGTGGCACCACTGTCAGCATACAGTGATCTTGTCATATTTAGTCACGACTGTGTGGAGCTGAGAGTACATTATTTGAGCTATTGTAATAATTGGCAACAATTGTTTACTGTTACGTGGCTTCTGCAAGTGTCTTGAATTACTGGTGGATAATGAAAGTTCTCTAACAATGTTTTCAAAACTAAAAATGTTCATGAATCAAAATTGAAGTTACACAAGACTATTATCAGAGGCTATGTGAACCATTGGTGCCTTATTGCACAGTAACAAGATGGGTTAAAGTGTTTTGAGAAGGCAAGGCATTCAGGTTGACTCCAAACTGGCAACCACACAATTCAGCTCCTTGCTTGCCTGTAGGATGTTGTTCACATATTGATTACACATGAATTTTCTGCTGAGATAGGTATATGTTACAAAACAGTACTCCATATTTTGCATGGCAATCTTGGGCTCTGCAAAACTGAAGCACATTAGATTCTGCAGCATGTCATCACTGAGGTATAACAGTAGTACTGCAATTAAATTGCAAATGACTTGCTGAACTGCTTTCAGAGGGAAGGTGATGACTTCCTTGGATTAAACCTGGGCTCGTTCATATGGACCATGATTGAAATGGCAAATCAATGAAAACAAGCTGCTTATCCTTGTCCACAGTAATGCATTGTGAATAAGATGGTGTGAAGGTAATGATTATTGTGGTATATGACATACATGGGATTGTACTGCAACATGCTGTATCTCACGGGCAAATGGTAAATGCTGCTTAGTACTGCAATTTCTTAGAATACAACCTTTGTCCAGCTCTAAGACGAAAAGGAAGACGCTTGGGGACAGTGAACACCATCCTTCATAGCAATGCAAGGCCTTACACTAGTAATGAGAAACCATCATACAATTAGTTACATTTATATTAATTTTCAATGTATATTTGTATTAAAGTAGTGAAGCAACATCTTAAGTTTTCTTCTGTTTTTGATACAATAACAGCATCACAGTAGGCTCAGAGTAGTGGTCTTATCTCAAGGTGGAGTTATTTTGATATGGGATAAAGAATAAGAATTCATTATAATGAATTGGCATCAAGCAACATAAACAAGGACATCAAGCTTCGCTTCAATCTACCAGAAACCCAGGCATGTAAAGACACCATCAAAGAGAGACAAAACAAAGCCAATGCAATACCGATGGAAATAATGGACACAGAAACGATGAAAACTGATGTGTGGAAAGGACCGTACTTCCAACTTCGCCACCTATACACACGCTTTGCCACGCATGGTTTCCACGGGAAAATATGTCAGAATCCGTCATACCACGACCCCAAGGAGGACTGCTTTGCGACGAGCCATGCTCCAAGTACCACCTAATGAAATGCAAAAGCAGAACTCAGCCTCTCACCAAAATTACAAAAGACTGGTGAAAACTCTAAATGTACACATTGTGTTTAATAAAATCTATTTTAATAAAGCAACTAAAAAAATTAACAACTACATTTTATTTTAAAAATACTAGGTATATGCACAAGTATATGTGAGGCTAGCATCTGGCTGATAGGCCAAGGGCCTTCTATGTCTATTGTGCTAAGAAGTTAGATACTTTTATGTGCAAATTTTAACATTGGTTTCGCCACATGAAAATAGTAAAGATGCCATGAGCAACATAGAATTTAGAGATATGGTTTCTTAAATATGTACAAAAGGACAGTTGTGTGAAGAATATTCAGGTACCATGCAATCCTGACCAGATAGAATATGAACAGATTATATCAAGGTTTCAAATTTACAAGTAACTGGTGTAGGATAATATAATTGTTGATGATATGAAGGCTCATAAAAATAATATATGAAGTAATAAAATTTCTCTTATTAAACTATATGTTATTTCCATTATGAAAACACTATCTTCCCAAATTTTACATAATATAATTTTGTCTTATTATTATAGAACAGTTCCTCTATTTTTCCCCATAATAATTTACATTCTATTTTATCAAACAAAACAAAGAATATAGCAACATACTAGAAATTCTGAGCTTTATACAATAAAATGAACGGGGAACACAGAGAAATACTCTTAACTTTGGCATTTCATTTCATTGAATTGAATGTATGTTGAATGCAATTTTAAGCTTCAATAAAGTTACAAATTTATACTCCACATGCAAAATATTAAATTGAGGCAAATGACTGCTTCTATTTACATTGTCTAGTATATTTCTCAGTCTGTTGTTTTACTGATGTGATTATTACACATTGGATGTTAAGGTAATTCTATTCAAAATAACATATTAATAAATAAAGTTTTAAGATACACTTATCAATAGAACAGAATGGCACATATTTTAGTTAGCTTCATTGTCATTATTTACTGTAATATAATCAGAAGTACTAATGAAGTATGAAACATATGGGAAGAAAATATTAATTAGTGGTTTTGAAAAAGTTGCTGATGAGGAATTATTAATCATACGTTCATAATGAAGCAAGTCTTATTATCTATATTTGGACTTCTTACTGGAGGATGACTAAAAGAAAATTAAATCTGAAGTACACTATAACAAAAAAAGAAAATAACGGAGATGATCTATCATTCAAGAAAATTAAAATGAATTCCTGTTTATTACTCTGACAAAAAGAACAGAACCATTCAAAAAAAAGAAAGTGTACTGAAAAAAAAAATCACTTGACATATGTTGGAAACAGATAGGTTGTTGTCCTGCAACAGCTGGATGTTGGCTTAAATAATTAATCTTCCTGCTTCCTAAATAAAGATTTACTAAATCTTAGCTTCGGTTTCCTCTATGAACAAGATTTTATGAATCCATGAAATTTCACAAAGGATGGAATGACTGATAACATTTTTAACTTTTTTTTTTATTATGCACAATATTTTGAGATCCATATGCAAACATTTTTAGAGCCTAAACATCCAATGTGATATGACAAAATATATCACAGACATCATTTAAATTTCCTCTTCCTTGATTGAAAATACATGTCTGACAAAAGTCACGCTAATTGATCAAAACAGTGTAAATGGCATTTGTCACAAAAATAAATACTTTACATATAATCTCACTTATTTAAATTGTATCTACATATTTATAATTAATAACGAAAATTTCCTTATAACAATAAAAGTGGAACTCGAAAGAAATTAGCACATCACACCTTAAAAGTATAGAAAAACTGAGAGAGAGAAAATATAACAAATGATTACTTATTTTAGGAACAATATGAGGTGAGTGATAAAAAATTCTACCTTAATAACAAATGATGATAAAAAAAAGACTATAATTTTGACATTAAAATACCTTGGATCTCCTCTCCAATTTCTTCTAATTTTGAGCTTATATCTGAATCATTTATTAGTCCAAAACATATTTAATAATATTTTGGAAGGATTAGACATTTTCTTGCAAATTAATGATTTTATATGTTTTTATTATTAATGTCATACATCTCAATGATGGATAAATCATATTTAAAGAGAAAAATTATACGCTCAGACCGGGACGCTCCCAAATATGTCTTCTTAATATAGGAGCCGCCATTTGCAAAGATAGAAGCAAAGGCTTCAAAGCATTTGGTGGGCGGGAATTTCAACGTATATAGAGAAAGATTTGCGTTTAGATCGGTACTTGCTCAGGTAGCTCAAATGGTAGAGCACTTGGTCTAGAAAACCAAGGGTCCCGGGTTCAAGTCCCGGTCTGAGCGTATAATTTTTCTCTTTAAATATAATGATTTTATATTGATGTCAAATTATATCAATATTATAACTTCATAACAAAGGATGTCCTATATCCCTATATGATAAAAATACTGGAATATTTAAGTTGATTTATTAATTATTGAATTACTACAATATATGGTATGCATTTTTTTATTCAACTCATTTAATCCCTATTAATAACTGCTGGTTTTTAAATATACCAACATGCAGTATTTATGACATGATGTACTATGAACTTTTTATGAAATTGGATATTAGTATATGAGAGGGTTTGAAATAATATTTTTATTTTGCCCAATCACGAGTTTTATGAAAATATGAAACACATGAATTCTTTTGAGCATCCCAGAAAATATTAAAAATAAGTTTCCACTTGTTAAAGCTTTATAATCAATTTTCTTTAAAATCATTTTGCATCTAACCAAGTGTTTTTTTTCTTCATATTTTCTATGGATATCATAATATTTATTAAAAAAGATATTATTTACCTTTTTAGTTATAAGAAAATTTTCACTTTTAAAAAAGAAACTGTGGCACGCCATTTTTATACAAACAGCAAACACCACATATACCTACACAGCCCAAATAACTAACACGTGTTCATTTATACAATTTAAATCAGACCTTCTGTAAACCATTAGACTAGATTGTTAAACTTTAGAATAATTAACTTCAACTTACAAGTATTATCTTCTATGTTTGTACCTTGATATATGGTGAGTAACTTTGTGAGAATTTATGTTTACTAAAAGGTTACATAGTTTAATATCTCCATTGTGTAACACATATCCTCAATATTGGATGAACAGATTACCTATGAAATGTAAGTTAGAATAAGAATTAAATGCCTGAGTTCATTGATAAATCCATTCATCCTATAAGTATTTACCAAAACTTTTTTTATTGTTTATGATTTTACTTTTCACTTCCTGCATTTATTAACATGTTAATTAGAATTATACTGCTACCACCTCTATAAATGTACTAACTAAACAGAAAAAAAGTAGCAGTCACAATGCAAATGATGATAAAAAAATTGTATAGCCTTGGTTTATCTAATTTATGACCCTTCAGATGGAGAATAGGATATGAAATTATTGAAGTTTTACTGTATCATATAATATAGAAATATTAAAAAGTGAGATGTGAAATCTGGAACTTGTTATGTAGACTAATTTATATCTATGATCCTATATCATATGTAAAAAGTATGGGATTCTATATATATATAGCATTCTTTGTCTTATCTTTCTGTGTATTTTTATCATAAGGTATACAGGAGAGTTCAGATTATCAATACAATAACCTGTACATTATCTTAAAAAGATTGAGTCATTTAAAAACCTCATCTTTATGCAAGTCATAATGCTGTTTTAATATAAAATGAAAGGTGATATTCATTTGGGACATTTCCAGGATAATTTCAAAACTACAGGTCACTGGTTCCCAAACTCTGCAACTATTACTTAACAATTTAACAATGTAAAATGTTCATATTTTTTAATCAAAAACAAGAACAAACTAAAATCAATGATTTTTTATCCGATGCTGCCAGGTTGTCTTTTATGTCATTTCAGGCTTTCTCCCCTGGCATTGGTGGAATTGTAATCCATTTCTTAGGTTGGGGCACCTGGAAAGCAGAGTTATATTACACCGGTGATATGATGGATGATAAATGATGAGGAGGAGCCAGGAGATGCCTTATCCTAAACTTAACCAAAATTCCAGACCATGGGCAACCACAGGAATAATTCCCTTTAAAGAAAAATTCCCATGGTCTGACCAGGAATCATACCCAGGACCTCATAAACTGTAGTCGGAAATGCTGACCACTAGCCCATGAGGCTAGTCTCAGTAATGATTATATAATACAAAGCTTTGCAACGATTCTGACGACTTCACAACTCTGGAAATTTGCAGCAAATATCTTATATGAAGACAATTTATTGGACAATGTTAAGAAAAATATGGATTTCATGTTGATGGCATCCTAATGGAAACATCAAAATTGATCGCATCAAAGATAGAAGTTGGCACCTTGATTTTTACTCTTACAAGAATAAAAGAAAAAATCAAAATTATTAGATAGTTGACAGAAGTTTGTATGTGATTGAAAAATAAAAGCTACATACTCGTATTTATTTGGTAGGGATAAATATAAACATTATCCACTGTTAAATCTTAGTGATTTAAGTAAACAAAGTATTAAAATTCATTGGAGAACATATTGTTTAAACAACTCACCTCATAGGATTCATGCTTCCATGATATCGCGATTTCAAACATAATCATGTTCATCGTCAGCCATAACTCCGGAGTTATGGCTGACGATGAACATGATTATGTTTGAAATCGCGATATCATGGAAGCATGAATCCTATGAGGTGAGTTGTTTAAACAATATGTTCTCCGATGAATTTTAATGATTATACCTCATAATGTTTACTTCCCAACATTAATTAAATAAACAAAGTATGTTTATCAAATTAGAAAATATATTGACATCTCAATTCTTGGACTTTGATATATCAAGTTATGTAATAAAAACTGAGAATCTAATGTTTTATTTTAGGAAGTAATATTTTGAGGTTCTTTCAATTAAATTATTTTGAGTCTGTTATATCTTACCTCAATATTAATGTTGATTTGTTCTTAAACATGTTTCGATTAGTCTTCTAATCATCTTCAGCATCTTGACCAAATATGAGGAGAGGTAAGAAACATTTAATTTCACCATAAGATATAACAGACTCAAACTAATTTAATTGAGAATCTAACCTAGCAGTATTAAACACAAACTCATAAAAATAATGTATTTAGTTATGTAGATAAATAAAATTTGTTTATTGTTAAAAGAATGAGAATAACAGCATATCATATTTATGGGTTGCCATAAGGAACATAATGAAACAAAAAAAAAGAGTGAAGCATAAGTAATATCAAAGACATAAAGAGATGGATTTAGCAATATCCTATCTCATACCATTGGAACTAGTGATTAAGGAAGCAGAGGTGGAGATATGCTTGTTGCCAATTTGAAGTCTGGTTTCCATTTGGGCACACACTGAGTTTGAGTCATAATTTCCACAAAATTTATTTGGTTATCACAATTTCATTCTGTAATGTGGCAAATTCCTGATTTGTGTTGGGGTGTAGTTTTTCAGTGAATTCTGAATGAATGAAGCTATTGAGCTTGTTCTCATGAAAAGATTTTTGAAAAAAATTATGGATCTTCACCAATCCTACGTAGTAGACACTAAAAATTACCATGACCAAAATGTATATATATTTATATAAAGAATCTAAAGAAGTATTTGGATTTTTCAAAGTTCTGTAAATACATGCAGTGTATCATGGATGAATTTAATTCATGAATATTATGAGTTAGTTATTTTGACTCGCCTAATATTTCTTTTTATATTCTGCAGACTATAGTCACGTTGCATTTATGCAACATTGTTGATACATTCTAAAATATGAGATGAGTCAAAATAACTCATGATAATTAAAAGAAACCTCATAGTATTGTTTCCTACAAATATTAAATTAATTAATTCAAGATTCTCGGATTTTGAAGAAATGTGAAGCAAAAATTGCATGTTCGTTAATTCACTGGGAACGGACAGTGAAGAACAACCACCCAGTTAACAGTTGTAACTTTGCGACCTTCAGACTGATTTATTTCTACAAACCAGGAGAGAAAAAGGACCAGACTTGTTCAGATATCTTTCCAACTAACTTGTGTTATTTTGGTTGAAAAGTGACATCTATGTTTGGAAGTTCTTATTTATGTAAAAGTGGATTCTCATCAAGAAGTTTGTCAAGAACATCTACAGTAACGGTCTTGCAGATAGTTCCCTTCTACATCTTCTGCAACTCGCAACAACAGGAGTTGATGTGGACATCCCTTAAGTGCTGCTAATCGTCCTAATCTGTCATATTGAATAGGTATGCCACTTGTAAAATAAATAACTACATAATTATAATTTTTTCTTTCATAAGTATTAGCTAAAATGTAATTCTTAATTTCAAACTATGGCCCTCCAATCTGATTAAAAAATGTATTTCTGGCACCGAGTTCATTATAATTGGAAACCAGTGATAAAGAAGGATGTTAGCAATAATCATAGATTTACTCACTAACCTGAGGTAAATTTAAAAAAAAAAAAGCACAATAGAATATTTCTTAATGTATGATGTATCTGTTGGTTGCACTTTATTTTCATGACTTAATACATTAAGAAAAGTATTTAAATAACAGTCATAATAAATCTAAAAAATAACATACTACTTTTAATAATAATGTGTAATTTATAACTTTTAATATCAAAAGAACAGTCTTTTGTTGACTGAACAGATAGAGATACCTTGTACTTTTTAATACCTGCCAGGAAAATTATTTGCAGTGAGTTTTGAACTGTTTATTTCAGAAACATCATAAGTTACCACTTTGAGATTAGAGTGGATACAGCATCTACTTAGGTAGCATTATATGCAGAAACAATATTAGTACCAGCTTTGATATTTTACAACAAGACCATGGAAGTATTTGTTTTATCCAAAAAGATCATTAGTCAATTACACATTTTTTCTGCATTCAACACAGAACATATCAACATTCCTTACGAAAATTGAAGACATTTTCAGCTATTTAAAAATTATTTTGTGGGTGCAATTTATATTGATTGCACGCAAAATAGCAAGAAACATTTGAAACAGGTCACTGTTAATGTATTTTTTGCAATCATAACCTGAAGGACAACTTTGCAGTGTTTTTATATACTGTGAGGGTATGGTCCAATAAAATTACAGAAAATCTCAACATTCTCTGACGTGTGCAGAAGTCAAAATATAAACTACACATTACTAACAGTTACGTCAACCCTCACTTCAATATAAACATAAAATATACAATACTTTCCAATATGAGGATATTCATTCCTTCTTCATGATTATGATTTCTCCATTTTGAATAGGAAAATCAAAGCACGAGCTAAAATTGAAACATACTCATGTGATGTCAAATTGATTGTGACCTCTAGTCAGAAGAACAAATTTGTGGTATCGGTCTCTAATAGCAATGATTTCAAATGCTGGTGGCCAAGGTATTACAAAGAAGTGGTGATATCTATCTAGACATTTGGAAGAGGAATTACAAAGTTAGAAAAGCTACAGCTCCAAATCAGTCAGTTTTATCCCTTCACTCACTCAAACATGAATGATGGTACAGTATGCGCAATCTTATGTTGATAGTGTACTCAGCCATACTTTATATATGATGAATGCCATTCTCAAACTGAAGAATTATCTTCCCCAAGAAGATAAAATCAACTTATTCTATGAATTATTCAATTGGCCAACACATGAATAGCAGAGAATGTTTTGTCACAATATTGATGCTTCAAGTTTAGAAGGTTTGACATATTTTGTATTTAATTTCATTAAATATTTAAGTGTGCTATTAAAATCAACGTTTTGTGTTTTCTGAACTTATAATCACTATTTCCGATGAAAACAACCAAGTTTGTGGTTCAAAAATGTGTTTCTTTCAGAAACAAGTCAGTATGTTTTGAACAACAGTATTATGTTTTAATGGCTTGTTTTGGCAGGAAATGTTATCATAGTGCAATCTCAGATATAGTCCGATGCCAGTCAATGAATTTCTCTTTTGAAACCAGTCATGAGTTTTACAAAAATATGAAGTGAGGCATAAAATATCCAATTCATTTAATTATTATAATATAGTATCTATTAATAAACTTGCAAACTTTTTAGAAATCAAAACAATGTGTCAAGAATTTTTTTTAACTTTCCACAAACTAGCCTTTTTTGGCTTATGGTGTTTCTGAATTAAACAATTTTAGAGGTCTATGCAATCTTCACAGTTTTTCAGTATGTGATGTCATACTGTTATGCGAGTTCTTTCTTTTTTTAACAAGTTTATTTTGCTATATCAATTGAAGTAAAATAAAAATTAAATATCAGGGCAATAGAGGATGCCAAGAAACAGAATCTCAAAAAAACTACAATTATTGTACATACAACAAACAAGAAAAAATCAAATAAAAAAGTTTGCTTCAAACATTAAGAAAAAAGAAACCTGCACACTTTGGAGCTGAAATGGATTAAAGCTGAAATTATAATATCAAATACTTTGACAGTATGGCTAACCATATTAAATTGCATTTACAATATTATAAAAGTATTTCAAGTTTTATATAAATCAGTTACTGTGAAATTCTTACAGATTTATGATATGAAGAATGAAGTCCATTATAAAAAAATCCAACTCATTTCACACTCTAGATAGAAATGTTCATTTTTAATACAATAAAATCTCTCTTAAGTAGACGTATTTGCAGTAGTAAACAAGAGTGAAATCTATAATAAAACTTTCTCTTTTAGTAGGAAAAAAAAAAAAGGAATATTCAAACATCTATTTCTTCCTATTTGCATTTGCGACTTGCATTCAGATGAAGATATATTTATTTACATTCTCTACTTGTAGGGTATTTTATTCTCTTTGGTAATACTTTAGAATAATAAAGGGGAAATTGTAATATCATTCAAGTAAAAAAATCAATCTACATATGAAAGATCTGATTTAAATTAAAGCTGCTTCAAGTCTTTTGATTATGTAAGTTAGATTTTCATCTTTTCTTCATGCTGCTAGAGCTCCATTTTTTATCCTGTAAATTTATTACTACTACTGTAATGTTATCTAATGATCCTCGATAATATGCCTGTAAAGTTATGCTCTTTGCTCCATAATGTGGTTCATTTAATCTCTCCTTAATGAATGCCACTGCCTCTTCATTTGTAAATGTATCCCAAAGTCCATCAGATGCCAAAATGAGAAAGAGTGGTTTATGATCAGCCAGATCAAAAGTCAGTATATCAGGATCAGCTATGACTAGTTTCTTATCTTTTAATGGATAATCTCCCATAGCTCTGGAAGTGGCAAGAATTCCAGCTACACGCCAGACACCAGTAAAGGTAACAAAACCTCCAGCTTGCTCGATGCGCTTTCGTTCTCGATTCTGAAACAGATGGTCATTTTGCTGCTTTTGCTCCTCAATATAATACATTATATAAAAAATTATTAAAGTTTCGTACAATGGGTGGCAGCAAGTGCCCTAAATTGAGTATGGAAAGATATTTCACACATTATGTAAAAATAATAGCCTTGTGTTAACAAGCATAACATTTATTATGAAAATACAATAGGAAGTAACATTACGAGGTTCTACTTAATAAATAAGTTTGGTCTGCGTTCATCTTACCTCATAATTCGTTATTTCTCGTAAGATATGTTTCTAAACATCTTTGCTTCATCTTCAGTTGGTACAGATTCTAAACATATTTATTAATTAGAACCTTATAATGTTACTTCCTACTGTATTTTCATTTTTTTTTCCTTATTGGAATCTCTAGCACTTCATTCTTTCACTCAAACTACTGATTCTTTTTTATTAGATTTCTTAGGTACTTAATTTTTCTAAATATTAGAATTTTACAAGGCAACCGAAAATGTGAAACCTGGATTGTTTCTGGAGAAATCTCTCTATAAGAAAGAAGACACTTTTACAAATGATACAAGAAAATGTATATAATTTACCTGCTGTGGTTTGTGATCAAAAGACAAAGGGATAGCATTTCCTTTGCTATCACACATTACCCCTCTAGAATCTCCAACATTAGCAACAATTAGTCGACTTCCCTCAATAAGGGCAATTAATGCAGTGGTACCTGTAATTGATATTATTGTAATAATAATAATAAAACAACAATAATAAAATTACTTAATATTATCTGCTTGACTTTTCTCAAACTGAATTTTTAGGATATTTGATTTCTGCAATACTAGAATATTTCTAGCAATTATAAATATGAAACCCTTATCTCAACTCTTAAACCAAAAGTATTAGATAATATTCATACATATATTAAAAATAAATATAGATTATATTAAGAATTTATATATGGCAACTAATATACTGGTATGTGGTACTGGT
This sequence comes from Diploptera punctata, assembly GCA_030220185.1. NCBI lineage: Eukaryota > Metazoa > Arthropoda > Insecta > Blattodea > Blaberidae > Diploptera > Diploptera punctata. Next base: position 1,044,108 of record JASPKZ010007151.1, read on the forward strand.
AAGAGAAAATAAATATATATTATATTAAGAATTTATATATGGCAACTAACATACTGGTATGTGAAAATTGAATTACTGGTCTGACATATGCATGTACATAATTTTATGTTTTCATGTGTCTGAAATTTTGATGCAGAATAAAGAATATCACAGATGGCATTAATAGAAATGGAAACATACAAAGATGAGCAAATGTTGTCAACTGTATACTGAGTTATGATTTTTAACATTGAATTACGTGGAAAGTTAAAAAAAAAAAAGTTGTGCAGATTCCATGTCCCCACATTAAAAACAGAAACATTATCAGCAATGTAAAACAATATTTACAATGTGCATAAGAGAAAAATTTGCATTTAGATTGGAACTCGGCCAGGTAGCTCAGTCAGTAGAGCATTGGTCTAGAAAGCCAAAGGTCCTGGGTTCGAGTCTGATTGTATAATTTTTCTCTTCAAATATGAAAAAAATATTAGTTTAACTTTTTTTATAATGCTTTAAAAATAATTATCACAATTAATAATTAAATTATATAAACGTTTATGAATTCACTGAAATTACTAAGTTAGGTCTAAAGATAATATAGAATAAGGCAATTTAGCAAAGCTAATGTTGAGTTTGAACAATGACTAGAAACAAGAAATTATATCTGGGCTGAACTATAGTTTACAACTCACTATGAATACCACACAATATTCATATGATACTGTTGCACTATTTACTTTTTTCGTTTCTACTGATATTTCCTATTATTTTAATATTTTTTAAACAATTTTTAAAACTTTTTTTTTTACAATTCTTAAACATTTATCTATGAATGCAAAATCTCTCAATCATTTCTTCAAAGTTTGATTAAAAAGGGACAAGTTACTTGCACCAGATTAGTTTACTGAATAATATGTGATTACTTAGGTTATGAAATGACAATTTCATGTACATCCATTTCTTGAAAACATGTTCAGGAATTTATTCCAAAGATTGATTACACTGATTGTATAGATACTCCTGCCATCTATCAAGCAAGTTCATAAGCCACACATGTGCACTATGAATCTGTAAAATTTAGAGAAATTCATGGTGAGTCACAAACTGAAGTTTCTCCTCATTTCTGTATGTATGGGGCAAGTTCTTAATGTAATTTTTTTTCACGTTCATAACATAATACTTATTAATTTTGGAAAATTTTAAACCTTTTTTTTTTAAACATTTTAACAAATCTAATGTTCCTAAGTTTTACCTGCTACATCCATACTCTTTTTAGCTGCCTCTATTAGAAGACGATCAGCAGCAAGAACTTCATCAGTAAGCAGTCTCCTATAATTTATATTCCCGCTGGAATCCAGATAACTAGCAGTAGGAACAGTAGGAAGTGCTGGTTCTTTAGAAGGTCTTACTTCCCTTGTAATGGGTCGAATAAGGGAATCCAATCGACTCAATAATTCTGGATCCGTCACCGAAGTACTTTTCTTCATACATTCATCTGTCCGTGATGTTGTACTCATAGTCTTTCTGAAACTATTTTTCTTCTCAATTGGGATGCCTGCACGTTCGTTGTCATTCTTTTTCTCACTTTCGCTCGGTGCTGGAGGATCAATCTTTGATGGTTTTGCTCCACTGGCAATGAGGTTCTTCAACTGAACTACTTTGCTATTCAGATTTTTAACTAACTTATCGCGGGCATAATTTGCTGCAAACTGAAAAAAAAAAATATATATATATATATGTAGCTTCATAAATACCAATGACAAATGATGTAAATATAGTTACAGGAAGTTCTTAGAATGTCCAATCAAAATATTTTGGCCGGTAGCCAGGCCAGTTCTTTGTCCTCAAAACCGCATACATTCACAGAAACTTATCAATTAAAAGTAAATGTATTAACGAAAATATATTAACTTACCTCTCCACCATGCCCATCAAACACGGCAAACAATGAAACGCCAGTTTTGTTGATATCATCGTCGACTACAAAACGATCCTCCATTCGACCACGTCGTCCTTGTACAGCATACGCAGCAACATTTCCTTCCTTTAATTCCCAACTAAGTTTCTCTCCCCCAGAAACTGAACCATTTACCAAATATTGAAGACGTTGTACTTTAGAAGTGGAACGTCCTATGGTATATGTCAATCTTCCAAGTAAAGTGCGACTCCAAACATCTACTGCTTGCAAATAGACTAGAATTACAAAAATGACGGCACTGAAAATAAGAACTTCCGGCTTGAGAATATAGATTCTTAAAAGTCGCCATAGGTAGCTTATTGGGGCTGAATTAAGTGGCAGGCCCACTGCAAATCGTGAAATAAGTTTCATGTGAGAAATGTATGTTTGGTATAAGACTCGATCTTCTAGTTCGTCCTCCATTTTCGATTTCGTCTTATGTACACTAATGCCAATACACCAATATTGAACAAAATAAAGGAAGAGAAATTCAAAACTGAACCAAACTAAGTCTAAGTATAACATTCAGATAAAACAGGAAAATATTTTTTGGACAACAATGTTAAAAATTGTATTTTTTTATAACTGCAATTAATATATGAATAAATTGATCATTAGTTGATTTTGTTTAGATATTGGTATCCTTGAAAATAGCGGCAGGCAGTACTGTTTCTGCCATCTACAATTTCTAGTAATTTTTAAACATGGCTGTCGGATGATATTAAATAATTTACAAATGTATATTTAACTGACACATTTAGTTATTATAGACATTATCGAAATGACATCTAATAAAATGAGTGAAAGAAAATTTACAAGAGGACTAGGGAAGCCTGGAATGGCTGCCCAATTACGCGAGACAGTGTCACAAGTTGTTAGAGAAAGCACTGTTCAGGTAATTACTACTGTCATGTTTATTTATTTTAAGACGTTTATGTTTCGTTTCTGTATATTAGAGTTACAATTAAGAACGGACAACTTTTGTACCGAACACTTAAATGCTTCACTTATTCTATATCATGTAATATACATTAGGTCGAAAGCTTCATTGACATCCAATTTAGAAATGAAATGATGAAACTAGCTCATTTTAAGCAAACAGTTCACAATTTTTTAAGCTATACTAGTATTTTATTTATAAATCATACAATTCATAATACATTTCATCTCTCCACATTATTGTTATATTCATATGTTTTCTAAAACAAACTTTAATTTTGATTAAAAAGTAGGACTACTTACATTTATAGGTTAACTTTTATGCCTAATCAGGTGCAATGAACAATCACATTATTTTAAAAAATCGAAAAAAAAAAAACACAAATTGCGTTATAAAAATCTCCAAGAAAGTATGTATATATATATATATATATATATATATATGTGTGTGTGTGTTTTTGTAAAAAAATCCTCAAAATGCCTTAATATTGACAGAATATGTCAATCAATATGTTTTTTCTAAGTAGAACAGATTAGCAGTGCACATGTGTAAATATTTTTGAAATTGTCGCCAGATGGAACTACATACCTGCAGAATTGGTATGACCAACCTTTGCAATAAATTCCCAAACATGTTTATAAGAAATGGATGTACACTGATCTGCCTTTTCATAACCTAACAAAATAAATGTGGATTGTAGCCCACCATGCCACCAGCATAAATTTAAATAAAATAATAGAAAACCACATGTTTTATTGTTGCATTATTTGAATAGTTATCTGAGAGATATATATGTTGATTATTGTTTCCCCTAAATGAATCACAGAAATGCCTTAATGAAGTGAGAAGTTGTGCTCAAACTAACCTATAATTACTGTATGTACAATGTAAACTTTATATTATTCATTGCTCAAACAAAGTAGCCAACTTATCTTAAAAACATGCTAACAAACAAAAAAAAAGTGATCACAGAAATCAAATTAGGCCATGAATTGTGCAAAAAAAATATTCCCATTTTAAATGAAATATATTGACTCAGTCACAATGAATGTTTGTAGAATTTAATATCTAATAACTAATCTAATGTATTTATTATTCATTTCATACATCTCAATGATGGATAAATCATATTTGAAGAGAAAAATTATACTCTCAGACTGCGACTCAAACCCAGGACCATCGAAAGAAGCCGTACTGGCTTTATAATGTAATGTAAAATTCCCAAATAAATGTCTTCTTAATAAATAAGCCGCCATTTGCAAGATAGAAGCAAAAGTTTCATAGCATTTGGTGCATGGGAATTAACAGCATATATAAGAGAAAAATATGCATTTAGATTGGAACTTGCCCAGATGGCTCGGTCGGTAGAGCATTGGCCTAGAAAGCCAAAGGTCCTGGGTTCGAGTCCCAGTCTGAGCATATAATTTTTCTCTTCAAATATAATCTAATGTAATTAAGTTACTATTACTCAAACCTGTAAAATTAATAAATGTAGAAGGTAAAATACTGACATAAACCGGTAAATTATGGACATAAATCTTTCTGGAAACAAGTTATCAACAGAGACGCACTATTATCTACTGAGCTATGTTGTTGAAACCTGTTTGTTATCGACAGATATGCACCTGTTGAAACCAGAGGTATTAGAATGGTTGTGACATTTTTTTTCATATCTATGAGTAAAATGAGTTAAAGATAATTGAATTCCGTGGCTAAAATACATTTAATATACCATTTTATGAATATTTGTTGCATTAAAGTAGTGTTTAAATGTTGGCAATTGACTATAGTGCAACGTCTGTTATCACATTGGCAATGATGATGCCAGCAGTCATTTATTCTCCAATCAGCCATGATGATGGCAGTGTGGGCTAGAATGGCCAAATAAATTACATACATATTATTTAATAAACTATAAACTAATCTGATTAACGCTAACTAACAAAATGAAGTGAGTAAATATCCATTTCTAAAATTATGTTTTGAAATTAATTGAAAATGTTGGTCATTTAAATTTCACAGTGTGTTCTGTCATCTGGCAGAAGTTCCTTTAAGCATTCATGCATGTGCACTACGATTCTGTAGAATTTGGAAAAAAAATCATTGAGAGATAAATGCAACAATTTGCATACCTAGATAAATATTTAATAATTGTAAAAAAAATGTTATGAATATCATTGCAATCCATAGTATCCATAGTAATTCTGCCCGAGGGCAGGTCTTTCACTGCAATCATAGCATTTTTCATGCTATGCTTTGCAGCTTTACTAGGGAATTGTAGGTGTGGTAGCTTCCTGTTGCTTTCCACACCGATGAAGGATGATGATGAAGATGAAGATGAGATGATAATGATAAGGATGATGATGATGGCCATATGATTTCGGGGACCATTTGGGCCTTAAAGTTTTCCTGACATTTGTCTTACAGGTGAGGAAAAACCTCACCCAGAAAAACTGCCCCGACTGGGGATCGAACCCGGGCCCGCTGTGTGACAAGGCAGCACGCTACCTCGAGACCACAGCGGTGGACTATCATTGCAAAATGTTTAAAATAGTACAAAATGTTAGTAAAATCAGAAAAAATACTTAGAATAACAGTAGGCCTTTTACAAGAATATAGTATGGAAAATCATAGAACCAAGTATTCTAAAGTTGAGCCGAGAAGTTCACATAAATATAAGCTAGAAATCATTATATTATTGTACCAACATGGCTGCATCGATCAATATATGTACGCTCTGATGGCTGTTTACATAGAGGAAACAGTGTACCAATTAATCGAAAATATGCTACCACAAAAAATAAAGATACATTGCACATCCCTGCAGTTTTCACATATTATTATTATTATTATTATTACAAGCAAATGATCATATTTGAAGCGAAAAATTATATGCTCAGACTGGGGTTTGAACCCAGAACCTTTTATTTTCTATGCCAATGCTGTACTATTGTTCGTTTGGCTTAACTTTGCGAGAAATTTGTAGAAAGAGACAACTGTGCTTACCTCTCTTACTCACACCAGTGTTGTCGGTGTTTCTTCACCAGGTGTTAATAGGGGTAAGGCGAGAAGACAAAAACTGACAACAGGGTGGGTTCTTTCTTTTGTGACTGAGTGAAAGCGGTCAAGGATCTACCCTTATCTACCCATCTCTCTCTTTGCCAAGTTAAGCCAGATATATAATAACTGAGCTACCTGAGCACTCCAATTTAAATGCAAATATCTTATACATTAAATTTGAAGAGAAAAATTTTCGCCTAGACCCGGGACCCTTGGCTTTCCGGGCCAAGTGCTCTACCAACTGAGCTACCGAGGCGAGTTACGATCTAGACGCAAATTTTTCTCTTATATACGTTGTAATTCCCTATCGCCAAATGCTTTTGAAACCATTGTTTCTATCTTTGCAGATGGCGGCTTCTTAGTTAAGAAGACATTTATTGGAAATTTAACATTACTTTAAAAGCCAGTAAGGCCTCTAATGATGTTTTTATTATTAATTTAACATTTCTCAATGAAAGATAAATTAAATTTGAAGAGAAAAATTTTCGCCTAGACCGGGACTCGAACCCGGGACCCTTGGCTTTCCGGGCCAAGTGCTCTACCAACTGAGCTACCGAGGCGAGTTACGATCTCTTCAAATTTAATTTATCTTTCATTGAGAAATGTTAAATTAATAATAAAAACATCATTAGAGGCCTTACTGGCTTTTAAAGTAATGTTAAATTTCCAATAAATGTCTTCTTAACTAAGAAGCCGCCATCTGCAAAGATAGAAACAATGGTTTCAAAAGCATTTGGCGATAGGGAATTACAACGTATATAAGAGAAAAATTTGCGTCTAGATCGTAACTCGCCTCGGTAGCTCAGTTGGTAGAGCACTTGGCCCGGAAAGCCAAGGGTCCCGGGTTCGAGTCCCGGTCTAGGCGAAAATTTTTCTCTTCAAATTTAATTTATCTTTCATTGAGAAATGTTAAATTAATAATAAAAACATCTTATACATTGTTAATTCCCGATTGCCAAATGCTATGAACCTTTGCTCAATAATGCAAATGGCTACTTCTTTAAGAAGACATTTATTGGGAATTTTAACACTATTTTATAAAGCTAGTAGGGCTTCATTTGATGTTTTTATTATTACTTATACATTGTTAATTAGTTGTGTTTAGATTGGTGTGCTCAGATAGCTCAGTTGGTAGAGCATTGGCATAAAAAGCCAAATGCCCTAGGTTCAAACCCCAGTCTGAGCGTATAATTTTTCTCTTCAAATTTAATTTGTCCTTCAGTGAGAAGTATTAAATTAATAATAAAAACATCAAATGAAGATCACTCTGAACAACAGATTACTCACTGATATTTGAAATTCCACTAGGTTTATTTATAACCATAACATTAATTAGTGTCCACCGCTGTGGTCTCGAGGTAGTGTGCTGCCTTGTCATGCAGCGGGCCCGGGTTCGATTCCCAGTCGGGGCAGTTTTTCTGGGTGAGGTTTTTATCGGGGTTTTTTCCTCACCTGTAAGACAAATGTCAGGAAAACTTTAAGGCCCAAATGGTCCCCAAAATCATATGGCCATCATCATCATCATCATCATCCTTCACCGGTGTGGAAAGCAACAGGAAGTTACCACACCTACAATCCCCTATTAAAGCTGCAAAGCATAGCATGAAAATGCTATTACAGTAAAAGACCTGCCCTCAGGCAGAATTACTATGGATTGAACATTAATTAAATGTTAGGCAATGTACCCAAATTACAATTTAACCCTTAAATTGAAAATACATCCCATAAGATAAGTTGATTAATTTATTTAATATTGTTAATAAAGCAATAGAAAAACAAATGAGTAGAAATGACTTGTCAAATTACACAGTAATGTACAAGAATAACTTACAGTTTCTTTGATTCTGTTTTCATTACTTACTTACTCTTACTCACTGGCACTATCGAACCTGTAGGTTCATGGCCACGCAGACATAAGCTCTCCATTCATCCCTATCCTGAGCTAATGCTTTCCAATCATTCCCTCAAATCATAGTTAATGTTGTTCACCCACCTCATTCTTGGTCTACCAACTGGGCGTTTTCCTTCTGGCTTTCGTACAAGAAGTTTCCATGCACATCTTTCATTCCCCATACGCGCAACATGTCCTGCCCATCACAGTCTATGAGACTTAACTGTTCTTATTATATCTGGCTTCCTATAAAGACCATGTAGTTCATTGTTATGTAGTCTTCTCCATTCACCTATCTGTTCATCTCTCTTTGGTCCAAAAATTTTCCTAAGAACTTTATTCTCAAATACTCGTAATCTCCTTTCCTCCCTTAAAGTAAGAGTCCATGTTTCGCACCCATATAATATAACTGGTAGATTAATAGTTTTTTATATTTTCAGTTTAACGTTTTTGAAAGGAGTTGGGACATCAAGAGTCTCTGCAATGCATAATAGCATGCATTTCCAGAATTGAGCCTATGTTTAATTTCTTTGTGCATCTCATTCCCATTTGTGATTATTGTTCCTACGCATTTGAATTCAGCCACTTCCTCAAAATTTCCCTCATTTGTCATTAACTGTCCATTTCCATTATTTAATGAATTTCTACGTGTGACCATATATTTAGTTTTATTGATATTTACTTCCAGTCCTAATTTCTTAGTGTTACTCAACAGTGTGTGCGTGTTGTCCTTTAGTATCTCCTCGCTATCGGCCAACAATACTACATCATCAGCATAAACTAACAGCTTATTAATACCATTGAGTTGTAAGCCTTCTTCATTCTCTAAAGATTTAATGGCATGCTCTAGTACAAAATTAAATAGTAGAGGAGATAGTGCATCTCCTTGCTTCAATCCATTCTGGATTTCAAAAGTGTCCGAAAACTGTTTGCCTATACGTACCCTACTCTTTGTGCCATTTAGACACATTCGTATAAGTCTAACTAACTTTTTAGGAATTCCGAACTCCAGCAGGATACTATATAACTTCTCTCTCTTAATTGAATCATATGCTTTTTTGAAGTCTACATATAGTTGATGTACAGTACCATTATATTCTCATTTCTTTTCTAAAATCTGTCTTATACTAAAAATCTGATCTGTTGTAGACCTGTTTCTTCTAAATGCACATTGATGATCTCCTAGAATGTCATCAATCAAGGGAGTAAGTCTGCTTACTAATATATTTGTTAGAATTTTGTACGAAGTTGAAAGTAATGAGATGCCCCTGTAGTTGTTGCAATCAGTCTTATCTCCTTTCTTATAAATTGGTACGATAATTGATTCCTTCCATTCATCTGGAAGAGCTTCTTTTTCCCAAATCATACTAAGCAACCAGCATATCTTGTCCATCAATTTTTCTCCCCCTGATTTTATCAGTTCTGCTGGGATCTCATCTGAACCTGATGCTTTATACATCTTCAATTTTTCAATTGCCATTTCAACCTCTAATGCACTTGGCTCTGCGACTAGCATTTCTGCTGTCTGTAACTTATCCTCCTCAATGTCTTGATCTGTATGTATATTTAATAGCTGATTAAAGTAACTTTTCCATCTATTTAATATACTCCTAGAATCTGCAATCATATCCCCATTTTCATTCCGAATTATGTTTGTTCTAGCCTGAAACCCTTTCTTCTCTATACTAATTCCCTGGTATAATTCTTTAATGTTCCTATTTTTTGCATTCATTTCAAGATCATTAATCTTCTCTCTCAAATATTCCCTCTTTTTACTCTTTAGTAACTTGGTGGTTTCCCGTCTAACACTAATTGCTCTAAATTTACCTCATTTGGCTCGAGTAACCATTTCATTTTTGCTAGCTTTCTTTTCTTTACAATGTCGGCACATTCCTCATCAAACCATTTCTTGTTTTGCCTCTTTTTTAAACAACCAATGCTTTCTGATGCTGACAATTTAATAGTATCTCTTATAGCCTCCCATTCTTTATTTATAACAGTTTCTTCTTCGTTTGCCACATTGTCATCTGAAGATTCCAGTACTTCAAATCTATTAGCAATTTTGATTTGGTATTCTTGCCGCATTTCATCTGTTTTCATTGTGGTCCGAAACATTTCAATAACTGGTACAAGAAATTATTGTTTCACCAATTTAAGATTAACCCATCCAAATATACCAACACATAGGACATTTTTTTTAATGTTAGATTTTTTTTTTTACTGTTCCATTGCTGACTCCTCTTCAGCACAAAAGCAAATACAATTGAAATAAATTAAATGGTGCCATATCTGATGTTTAACAGAAACTAAGTAGAGTCCTATGTGACCAGCCTTGTGGTCATTACTTCTGACTACAGTTCATGTGGTCTTGGGTTCAATTCCTGGTCACCCATCATCATCATTCATCACCTATCATACCCAACTTAAGAAGTGGGTTACAATTCCACCATAACAGGGAAGAATTTGCCTCTAGTTCTGAGGGACACGGGTTCAAATCTGGCCATGGTCGATCAATTTTTAGGATGGAAAAACCAAGGAACTATAAGCCATGGGTCCCGAGTCTGAAGATTTTCAGGCTTATTAAAGAACTGAAAGCCTGAATAAAAAGGCCTCTGTGCAAAATTTAACTGACCTTCACCCATCCAAGTAATACCTTAGTTGATGTTTTTATTATTGATTTAACATTTCTCAATGAAAGATAAATTATATTTGAAGAGAAAAATTTTCGCCTAGACCGGGACTCGAACCCAGGACCCTTGGCTTTCCGGGCCAAGTGCTCTACCAACTGAGCTACCGAGGCGAGTTACGATCTAGACGCAAATTTTTCTCTTATATACGTTGTAACTCGCCTCGGTAGCTCAGTTGGTAGAGCACTTGGCCCGGAAAGCCAAGGGTCCCGGGTTCGAGTCCCGATCTAGGCGAAAATTTTTCTCTTCAAATATAATTTATCTTTCATTGAGAAATGTTAAATCAATAATAAAAACATCATTAGAAGCTTTACTAGCTTTATAAAGTAATGTTAAATTTCCAATAAATGTCTTCTTAACTAAGAAGCCGCCATTTGCAAAGATGGAAGCAATGGTTTCAAAAGCATTTGGCGATAGGGAATTACAACGTATATAAGAGAAAAATTTGCGTGTAGATCGTAACTTGCCTCGGTAGCTCAGTTGGTAGAGCACTTGGCCCGGAAAGCCAAGGGTCCCGGGTTCGAGTCCTGGTCTAGGCGAAAATTTTTCTCTTGAAATATAATACCTTAGTTGCCTACTAGATGTCTAATTGAAGTGATGTGCTAACCACTCATTGACATCCATAGGCAAATAAGCATAATTAAATTAAGCTTGGTTAAGAAACTCCCACTGGGGAGCACCCCATGTTCCCATGAGGAACAAATGGGGCATAGTCAGTCAGTCATCAGGGAAGAATACCAAGTGTCATAAAGACAGCCTGGTGAGATTGATAAATAAAATGATAGAGTCCCATATCTAAAAATCTTAAATTCATGAATAATGAAATTACCTTTTCATCATAAAATACACATGAAATTGCCTTTTCTTCAAAATACCCACATCAAATTCATATCTTTATAAAAATATCTAGACCTATATGAAATTGAATTTCATCAATTATAAATGTCTGGTAAACATCTACGCTAAATTGCCTCCAGCAGAAACTTGAGTAAACTTCGGTGGGTTTTCACTGGATCGAATCGATGATAACCCAACTAAACACTTTTGCTATAGTGTATGGCGCAGAGCTACGGGACTTGCACTGGTTCAAGTTCCCATGGGGGAAGAAATTTTCTCATGGAATTTCGGCCAGTATGGGACCGGTGCCCACCCAGCATCGTGAGGCATTTGGGTAGCTACAAAAAGTAGCAACTCTAGGTTGAGAAGACCAGTTATAACGGCTGGGGAACCCGACATGCTGACCACTTGTCACCCCTACACTGACTTATGATCATCTACCTCTGTGATTAACACATGTGGATGTGAGGCCAGCATCCAGCTAGTAGGCCAAGGTCCTTTTAGGCCTGTTGTGCTTGGAGTATGTATAATTAAGAATGTTGGCAACAAGTGATAACTATCAATGTGTTTAACTAGTGATCCATGTGGAGATATGTACGACCTCAAAATTGCTCATCATTCATTGTTAGTTCACCCCCTAATCTGTAATACAGTGAGATCAGTTTAGTAGTGGAAGGCAGACGCGGGGATTTCACTATACCCTGCTGACACACTTGCGGCGGGGAGCAGACAGCGTAGGATCGCGATGATACAACCACACACATTTTTGTAACTATTTTACAAATTGTCTTACTTACCAACTTTATTGAAGCATGTACTGGAACTGTTCACCTTCATTGTCCATACATTTTTGACACCTCTTTATAAAATTTGTTGTACATATTATGAACTGTTGAATGTGATGGAATTTTTACACCCGGGAATCGTGTTTCAAAATGTCTTCGTACTTGGCTGGCAGACTGAGTTAATAAATATTGTTCATAAATAAATACACGTTGTTCAGTAGAAAAATTATTAGCCATTATACAGTTTACACTTATACACACGTGATTCACTTTACACTTACGTTTTGTAAGATACAAATTTTAAAATTGAAGTAACTTATACACATGTCTTTCAGTTTACATTATACACACGTCATTCACTTTACAAGGAAAAGCGATCAAGCCCCTTATCTACTCAAGGTACACTATCTGACTGTGGCCGTTAACTCATAAACTGCTGAGTCAGGACACATTTCAAGTCCCGTGTCTGCACGTGTAAGCCTTCGTTAACGCACAGCACAAACCCCGCATCTGCCTTCCACTATTAAACTGATCTCACTGTAGAATCAATAGCCTAATTTGTATAGGTTAGTTCATAATATGAACAGTTACATAATTGATGAAGTTGTTGAACTATTCAACTATTTTGATTTCTGAAAATAAAATAAAACTGAAAGCTAACACACCATTCATCATTGGTTATTTATCAAGAAGACACTGAATTCTTCATTGGAATGGACAATATAATGAATTATCCCTTTATCACATTTTTAAAAATTATAGTTATCTGGTACAAGATTACTTCGGTTACCATGGTTGCCTATGATTAACTCCAAGAAGCATCATAAAGAAAAGTGCAAAAAAATATAAACAGTGCTATGGAAAGGCTCCAAAAGTGGTCCATAGAGAATAATATGAAAATCAAACTTTCCTTCTGTATTCACGTAGACTTTCAAGGCCGGAGTTGCTATGATGATCTTGATGAAGATTTTCGGGCTGCAGGCCGTGGTCATGAGGCTTGTAGTTCCCTGACGTTTCGCCAGAGACTGCGTCTGGCATCCTCAAGGGTTGTCTTGAGACTGGCAATTCTGTCCACTGTCTGTCCTATTTATACGTTCACCGCGATGTGTTCATAAGTTGTATCTGCCTTCTGATTGGTCAGCGTTATGGACTTCCATTGCTCCAATGAGATTGCTGTTTGATGGTCCAGTCGACCATACGTTATATCTGCCTTCTGATTGGTCAGCGGTAGGGACTTCCATAATTCCACTGAGATTGCTGTTTGATAGTCTAGTCAACTGTACTTGTAGAGGTTTACGTTTTATGTGTTTTAGAACCAGTATCCATACTTTGTTGACTTTTAATGATTCTTCTTTTCTATTGAAACTGTTTTTATGTTTGAATATTTCAATGGCTTCTCGTTGTAGACGGGTAAAATAGTGTGTGCAGTTAGATAATATGTCTGTATTCTGGTATTGTACTCTGTGGCCATCAAGTAAAGAGTGTTCTGCTACTGCCGATTTATCCATTTGTTTAAGACGACTGTATCTTTCATGCTCCTTAAGTCTGGTTGCGATGCTGCGTTTAGTGGTGCCTATATACACTTTTCCACAACTGCATGGTATCCTGTATATGCCTGCTGTCTGATGAGGATGGAGTTGATCCTTTATAGGTCTCTGTATTTTCTTTAAGAGACAACAGTTAAACATTGAAAATAACAGTAAATGATTCACTAATGACCAATACAAATTAAGAGTTTTGATGGATTATAGAAGTAAGTTCAATCTCAAATCTTCATTGAGAACAATTTTTTTAACAAATTGATATGCTAATCTGGATGGAGAGGGGGAGTATTTTTTTAATATGCCTAGAGAGCAAGTTTTAGGCAGCGTATATTTTTCCTTTTCTAGGGTCCAGAGATTGTTTTTTTTTTTTTACCAAATTAGTTCCAGGCCTTAGATAAGTATCAGGATAATCCTGGCTTAAAAGAGGCCCAAGTTGTTCCAAGTAATAGTGTGATGTTTTTTATTGGCTTTAATTGCAGCTGAGGTTTTGTCCTGTATGTGAATTTGGAAATATTTGTTTGAGGTCTATAAGGTGATGCCGAGATATTTGAAGTAGTTGACTATATCTAATAGAAGCAATACCATGATGTATAAAGGGGCTTATGTGTTGTTCATTTTGGACCATCCAAAGGCATGTGTAGATTAAGGAGTTCTATGGATGCATACAACATTACCTATACAAAATTGGAATTTTCAATCCTCCAGATTGTATACTATGGCAAGATAATACCTCAACAATGGACAAAGAACACTTTATTAAATGTGAAGCTCTCAAGATTCCACCTACAAGAACTCTGGCTGGACTCTATTGGGAAGCAAAAAAGCAAACGGAACACATTCAAGCTAATGGGCATTAGACCACTACTACTACGATTTCTAATAATTATTATCTTTCCTGAATGCCATGTGATTGTTTTATTTTCATTAATTTTCAGATTACATCTGGCCATTCTGGTTTGCATTTGATAGCTCTTTGGAGGTCTTGTTTACGTTTGGTTTGCTAGGATCATATTATCACTGTACTTGAGTATGCCACCTCTTTAATGTTCTGTCAGATATTTTTGGCAGTTATATTATTTTTGGTCTGGACATCTTACCTCAATATTAATGTTGATTTGTTCTTGGACATGTTTCAAAACATGTCCAAGAACAAATCAACATTAATATTGAGGTAAGATGTCCAGACCAAAAATAATATAATTAAAATAACCTCAAAATATAACTTCCTAAAATTAAATATTATTTTTGGCAGTGTCTGACATTGCTATATTAACAAGTAGAGAGTTGATTGGATCTCCTTGGGGAACACTATTGGTTTGAGTAATCTCACTTGAGGTGGTTATGGAATCATGGAAGATTACTGTGTTTAAGCTAGGATGTTTCTTACCAGTTTGATGTGTGGGTCATACTTTGGCATTAGCTCTTTCTTTCAGCTTGTGGAGCAGTATGTATCTGTCCAGTAAGTTGAATGCTTTGATATAATCAGTAAAAACACAATGTAATTTTTCTTCCGATTGGTGGATGGTTTCCTCAAATTAAAAGTCGTAGATTTGCAGTTTATTATTGTCTCATGGTTCAGTTTTTTTTTTCAGTTGACTGAAAATATTGCATTAAATATTGCATTGACTGAATTTTTTTTTTGACATTCTGTTATATATAATAGAATACAAATATGAATTTGAAACTTCACACTACATTTCATAAAAAGTGTTTCTTTTATCTGACATGTTTCAAATACATTGCTTTCATCCTCAACTGAACTCTGTTTGAAATGAGCCATAAATTCGAGCTTAACTCATGCTATCTTGGTATTAGTTGAATGAACTTTGAAATCAGATCTTACTCTCCAGGAACTTCAAAATTCGTGGTTCTGTCCTTGTTCTTCTGAATATCTTTGCCCTGTTGAGTTCTATTGGTCTTTCCAATTGCTTCAACTCTATGAGCCTGTATCAAACAATAAGCTACTACTGCCACTTCTTCATTATCCCCATTTTTAATATTCATGAAATGTTCTTCAGTACAAGTATCCAATTTTTTCCCCCTATGAAATCAATATAAAAAATGTGGATACTTGTATTAAAGAAAGTTTCAGGAATATTAAAAATGGTGAACTGAAAAAATCTACGGTAATGGTTGATTGTTTGATACAGGATCACAAAATTGAAGAAGAAATTAAACTATTAAAACACTTTTAGTGACCAATAGAAAGCTTATTTGAACTCAAATTAAAAAATCTTCAATTTTAAATATAAAAATAAATATACTCACAATATAGGGAAATGTATACATTCTAAAGATCAAAGACTTGAATTTTTTAGTTTCCAAGAAGCAAGATTATATTTTGAAGACCATCCAAACATTACCAGATAGCACAAGAAAAGCTGGCATTAATGTCTCATTTCAAGCAGTCGGAGTTTAGATAAGGTTGAAGACAGTGGTATTCAAAGCCATACATTTTTATGAGATGAGAGTGATATTTCTGATTCAAATTTGAATGGCTTAGAGCAGTAACATGATAAGCCACATTCTGTTAAGAAATGAGATATCTCCATATAAAAGCAAATAAGTGTATTGAAATATCCATAAAATCATTTGTAAGTGTGCCAGTGATGAGTTAAAACATATAGACATACAATGTATTAACAACAATACTGCCCAATTGGTATTTATAATTTTTTGACACATTAAAATCCTTATATCCCAGAACAACTGGAAAGCCCATCTTCAACAAATGTTATCTCATAGAATTCCAAAAGCCATGCTTCGTTACTGCCCCCAAGGCAAGAGATCACTGGGACGTCCAAAAAAGCGCTGGATGGAAAATTCCTCTTTGAGACCGTAACAGGCCACACGGCCTAATACTTGCATGGATGATGATGATATCCCAGAAAGAACAATATATGGCTTATCATGTAATTGCACTAAGCCCTTCATTTGTCTTCTATTGATATTTGCCTCATAGTATCTCTTCCCATGGATTTTTTATAAATTCTATTATGTATATATATCCATCCATCCATAGTAATTCTGCCCGAAGGCAGGTCCTTCACTGTAATCATAGCATTTTCATGCTATGCTTGCAGCTTTACTAGGGAATTGTAGGTGTGGTAGCTTCCCTTTGCTTTCCACACCGGTGAAGGATGATGATGGTGGTGATGATGATGATGGGCATATATATATTTATGAATGATACAGGCCTACTTGTATATTAATGTATTAATGTCAGTTTATATTTTCAGAATAAGCCACAATTAGTGGAGCCAATTGATTTTGAGACATTTATTCTGAAAAATAAAACTCTTCTTCAGAATGACCCTCAGAGAGAACTTCTTCTCTATCCTTCAGATGATGTATCAGTAAGTGCTATATTATATTCTATGACAATAATTTGAAATAAAAATAAGCTAGTGAAGCTGTTGAAGTTATATTTGTAATATGAAATATAATTTTGATTACAGCAAGTTGTATTACCAAGAAGGTTTCGGACAACTGTACATAGTGTACCTTCTACATTGGACACGTCTGACTGCTCTCTTTTCACCAAGGAATGTCTTAAAACTTACACATCTAATTGGAATCTTATCCATTATAAATATAGTGCCTATTCTGGAACTTACCTAGAGCTGCCTAAGTAAGTGTTATATGTGATTAGTAGTTAGTTATGCAACAAAAATATGAATTTTTACAAACTTTCTATGTATATTTTTTTATTATATGAATTATGTTCTTTAAATTACTTATTTTAAAATAGAAAAGATTCTAAAAAATGTTTTCCAGTTCATACTTAAAATGGACAGATATTAAAAACCATAACTGTAGTTACTGTGCAATGACTCATGCTATGGTCCTTGGCAATGTTAGAAAATTACTTTTTTTTCATATAGATTCTTTCTTCTTCTTCTTCTTCTTCCTTCCAAGAATTAGGCCAAGGCCTGTTACGATCCTATAGAAAATTTTCCCTCCAGCATTTTATCCTTCCGGGAAATTCTTGTATAAGACTTGAAAGCATAATAATAGTACCTTCGATTGGCCAAAGGAAGGCAAGACCAGTGATGGGGCTGCCATCTTATAGCCTCTGGTCAGGGTTTTCTAAAGAAGAAATGGAAGAAAGGAAAGACTCCCTAGCCCTCGGATGCCCTAATAGCGCCGGGGTTGAAAAAAAAAAGAGTTAACCAAGTGAGAGGTTAGATAGTAAAGTTAAAAGAGTCTGGTATAAGTAAGTGGAAGAAAGGAAGAAATACCAGATCGGTTAAAGATAAAAGTAAGGAGCAAAACACAAGTAAGTGGAAGCAATGTTTTGCTCAGCTTGGGCACCTTGTGGTCGCCATCCACATATCCTCTAGCCGGGGACCCCTGAGGTTTTTCATATAGATAATAGAAAAAATAAGCATTTGTAGAAAGAGAACTCGACTCCTGTTTCCATAAAATAGCTAACATAAATTTTACACAAAGAAAAGACCTGACAGACATTGATATGTGATGTTTTTATTATTAATTTAACACATCTCATTGAAGGATAAATTAAATTGTATATAATAAAAAAAATTGTGTCTAGATTGGAACTCATCCTGGTAGCTCAGTTGGTAAGAGTATTGGTATGGTAAACCAAAGGTCCCGGGTTTGGGTCCCAGTCTGGGCGAAAATTTTTCTCTTCAAAATTTAATTGATATAAGTATTCTAATCATATAGCTTCATTAAAAATTAATATGTTTTTCTATTTGTGGGTCCGATATCTCAGGTTTGATTTTGGGCATTATGATAGTAGAGATTTTTGTACTAATTTTTATCCATCTTTATTCATCTTGAAGAAATTTTCTGTAGATAAACCCATCCAGAACACATTACTCTTCAACTTTCTTTCACTGCCAGTTAACAGGAAACTTGTTTAATAATGGTCATATAATACATTGAAGTCAAAAGGCAGTGACTGATGATTGAGTTAATTTTGATAATATTAATGGCCAAATAATAACTAGGAAATAGTCTTAAGTTTCTTGACATTTTCTTCTCCTTCTTCTTAAACATAATTTGTAGGATTTTCATCCTATTTATTTCCAAAATCACTCCTCGGAGAAAAACGTATTGGATGTGCATCTTTGATCCGAGGCTTGATCCTTGGGACTGCAAGCAATGTATAAGATACACCTTGAAGTGAGTTGCTAGCCCGTTTTCATGGTGGGTTTATTATTTGGGGTTTCCACCCTAGGCCGATTGCCTTCACCCAGCTCCAGAGCTCGGCCTGTCCCTTTTTATTTCGGAGTTGTCTCTCCTAGATGGGTTGTCTTGCAGGTCTAACGAACCCTATCCGCCCGTTTGTCAATCTACAATGCCTCTTCCGTCAGGTACACCGTACCAATGACTCCTCCGCTGTATCTGCCATTGAGGTCTTCACCATAACCCTAGCAAGGGGCCCTCACAAGGTACTATCAGGTGGGCAAGCTGAACCAAGGTTTTTTTTGCGAGGTGTTACTCCTCCTCCTCACCCTTTTTCAACCTGGCTTGGGACAGGCTATGGCAGGTTTGACATTTTCTTGTAATTTATAAAATTACCAAAAATATTAAATTTTCTGACTGGGAATTTAGCAATGGTTCTGCTGGGTGAGAAGTTGGAATGATATCTCAGTGCCACATGGTTGATTGCTTTATAGTTTTGTTATACCTTATTAATAATAAATTACATATTTTAACATAGTATTTGATAAAAATAGATATACATGTATTAAACAATAGAGTTTATGAAATTTAAATGTGTCGGCTACAACCTGAGACACGTAATTCAATCAAACTCCTGGAGGGTAAATTGTTGCAGAGCTGGTGAAGAGAATACAATATAAGCTGGATGGTTACAGGTTGATTCCCAATAGGGTCAGGATTTTTAAACTGTCCTGAATATTCTAGTGGCACAATGGTCCTGGGTTTGACTCAATCTCTAATGGAACAAGTACCAAATTATACTGTTATGTAGGGCTGATAAGCCAGCTAATATCTCATATAGAAAGTTGAGGACCTTAACCTCCTATTACCCCAAAAAAATAAAAAGCTGAGATTTTATAAAAGAATTGGAAGAAAATAAAAATGCTTTACAAAATGAAGTAGGCAAAGGAATTGCTAACATTGATGAAAAAAATCAAACAATAAAAAAAGAGATATGAATAAAGTATTTTTAAAGTGAGATTGTTTGTAATGTTTTATTGTGACACAGTTCATGTTCAAATTAAAAAAAAACATTATTTTGCTATTCTTATTTTAGACATTAATATACATTTTTATATAATTTAGACATAAGTATAAATTATGTTTTTATTACTTACACATATTAAAATAATATATTTTTACAAAATTAGCTTTACTAGAATTAATTCAATTTAGCACTCGAAAAACTCAGGAATTATTCTTTGACGTCATAAAAACCAGCAAATAGTCGGGAATTTCATATTTGTAATTTGCTGGACATCCTGGACTCACACACTCACAAATAAGTATACGTCTTTTGATCTGTGACAACATAGCAAGGTGCTTTTTTCCTTTACAAATTTTTGTATTGTATTGTAAGCCTATGTTTTCCCTTTACAGAGATTTAGGCGCTTACAAATTAAAAAAAAAAATGACTTGCTTTAGCAACAATAATAGATTAATAATTTTAAAATGTCAAATCAATATCTGAAGCTTGAGGTTTTATTAAATTATATATTAAAATATTAATATAATATTACATTAAAATTGTAAGTAAAGTAAATTCTATACTCCTGTCCTGAATATTGCCAGATCGAGGGATGAGATGGGTTGTAATGGAGTCCCTATTATTCAAGGTTTATTGGTATATTAGGATGCTTGCTGACTAGCCGTTTCATCATCACAAGGGCAGATGAATTAAATGGAACAAAATGGATGGTATTAGTATGGAGAATTGATGGAATGAAATATCTGGAGGGGGGGGGTTAAAACGGGTGAAACCCAAAGATAAATCGGCCCTGGACCCAATTGAGTGACCATGACATGATATTGGAGCCCAGAAGTGCAGTGTATCTAATCTCTTGCACTGCAGTGCCATATACATTGAAATTGTAAAAATAAGATTGCTGCGCTATTGAATATTTTTTCTTCTTCTTCTTCCTTCCAAGTATTAGGCCAAGGCCTGTTACGATCCTATAGAAAATTTTCCCTCCAGCGTTTCATAGGACGGCCCAGTGATCTTCGTCCTCTTGGTATATAATTATAAACAGCTTTGGGGATCCGATTTGAACTCATTCTTTCAAGATGGTGTTTCCAATTTAGTTGGTACTGTTTAATATATTCCAAAATTGGCGTAGTCTTCAATTCTTTTAAGATATCGGTGTTCCTTTTCCGATTCCATCTGGTGTAACCCGCTGTTCTGCGCATGAATCTCATTTCACAAGCCGTTATTCTGCTTTCATGTGTTTTCTTAGTGTCCATGCTTCACTACCATAGGTCAACACTGGTGTAGCCAAAGTGTTATATAAACGTAATCTGGTGTTTTTTTGTACAAGGGATGGTTTCATAACTTGATTAATTGAATATTTTCAATTGAATATTTTCCTTATAGATATGTTAATTGTATACTGTTTATGTGAAAGTTATGATTTAAATTGGTATTCTTATGAGTGTTTAAAGTGCAAAAGATTAATATTTTCATAGATTAATAGCATACTTACTTTTTATAATATTTGTTATTGTACATTTACAGAATACTGAAATCTGATGAATTGAAAGATGAAGTATATGAAGTAGACACAGACGTAGATCAAGTTGATGAGGTAATATTTAGTAATAAGTTAATTTATTCCAATTTAAATTTTATGTGGAATCAACCTTATAATCTTGAGGTCAGAGCTTCTGACTACAGTTAATGAAGTCTCGGTTTGATTCCCTCTCATACCACAGGAATTTTTCCTTAAATGGAATTGTTCCTTGGTCGTCCATGGCCTGGAATTTAGATTTAAGTACTCTCCTAGTAATTCATTATTATCCCATTCACATCATTGGGGTAGAGTAACTCTTCCTTCCAGCCTCCCCAACCTCAGGAATGGGTGACAATTCTGCCAGTGCCCAGAAAAGAATGTTGACATTAGACAAACTAACAAAAAAAAAGTGATTTTTTTATTTAGATGTATTACATACACTGAAGGACAAATTAATATTTGAAGATAAAGATATTTACCCAAACTAGAATTTGAAGTTTTCTCAAAAAACTTGACAATCCACACATTTCTCAATTTTTTATTTATTTTATTTCTTTTTTGGCAATATTGTCTTTTTCATTAACCCTCTGCATGCCACTGGTAAAATTTCTTTGTCAGAGATTTAAATCGCATCTGCCGATGTGATCGGCTTTGCAATTAGTTTAAGTATATTACCTTGCAGGTAATGGACAGAAGCATCAGAGCCGATCTAATCAGCTCACGACACCTAAAGGGTTCAATTTTGAAACATATTATATATGTAAAATATGTTCTGTAAATCAAATTCCTTTCTAAATAGTTGCGAAAGTAAAAATTCAAAACAGATTTGTGTCACATATATCAGATTTTAATTTCTATTATCTCAGTAAAAACATTTTGTAGGTTATCAAAGTTTTTCACTCACACCCCTCAATTCAAGAAACAATTTGATCAATACTGATTGGATAGCCATTCTTATTTTTTTTTTTACATTCTCTGCACATCTACTCACCAAAACTGGCCATGTGACATGTGAACAAAAGCTCTCTAAAAAATCTTATCCTGTCTAATATCTTACAATCATTCTCTGTATAATTTATCAATTTTGAATGAAGCTTAATGTTAGTCTCCCACCTCATTTTTGGGCTACCTACTGGGCATTTTCCCTCGGTTTTCATTCAAACTCCTCTTTCATTCCTCATTCATGCCACATGTTCCGCCTATTTCAGTCTGTGAGATGTAACTGTTTTATTAATCTGATTTCCCATAAAGATCATGAAAGCTCACATGTTATGTAGTTTTCTCCATTCACCTGTCTGTCTATCTCTCTCTCTCTCTCTCTCTCTCTCTCTCTCTTTGGTACAAAAAATTCTCTAAGCACTTTATTATCTATTACTCATAATCTTTTTCTCCTCTTTTAATGTAAATTAAATAATCACCATTTTGTATATTTTTAGTCTTTTTAGAGGTATTTGAATTGTCACCTTTTTAAAAAAAATCATTTCTTTCTTTTTTTTGTTATGTGTCCATTTAATAATGTGTGAGCATTCTTTTGAAGTCTAACAAAAAAATAATATTTAGAAAACTCATTGTGGAGAACTCACACAAAAAAAAGAGTAGAAATGATTGTCAAGACTGAAAATCAGGACAAATTGTAAACTGGCAGGATACCATGACAAGAATCTAGATGGGATTGTCTGATCAAAATGAGTTGTATGTAATATTAACTTAATATAATCTGTTTTTTTATATAATTTTCTAATTAATCGATTTAGTTTGTTTTGCAGGATCTTTTTTGTAAGAATGATTGCAATCACAAAACAAGGATATCTCATGAAAGGACCTGAAGTTGGATCTGATCGAATGTTTGTTAATATTGGCTCGAAATCTTTTAAACGACGATATTGCTATTTAAGGTAAAGTTTGTTTTTTTAGAAATTTTATTCCTTTCTTGTTTATAAGGTTGCCATATTTGACAAAGCATAGTAAAACTAGTTGTCTGTCCTGTGGACTAATCATGCTTGCCTCTGGTTCAGATAAAAAAATCTCAACTGAAAAAAGAAGTCTCTGAGCCCAATTGTGGTGTTAATGATTTTAGCTATTAAAGAGCATCATTAAATAAAATACTAGCAATAACAATGACAAAACTAATTAAATAATATGAATTGGCCATTGTTAAAAGATCTTTTCTCCTTTTTTTCAAAAATGAGTTAACTACAGATTCATCATCCTTATATCTAGGTACACGTTCTATACTTAAAGGACCTTCCTCTAGTCTTCATACAGAGCTACAATTGAGCATTTCATTTTTAGTTTCATGCTAAAATGCCCTTACTCCAGTATAGAGGGCCTAGCAGTGACCTTGTCAATTAGCTCAGTTACAGAAAGGGTCTTTCAGCAATGACAAATTTAATTATAAACTTAATATATGCCCCCTTTATATATATATATATATATATATATATATATATATGGTATGATAAGAAAAATAAATGCCTGGACGGAATTCGAACCCGGATCTCTGAGTCTGTACCTCAGTGTGATATCCATTACACCACCAGGGAATGTTCTCTTTAATTTGCTTACTTGTTATAGTCAGCTACTAGATGGCAGTGAAGACCGAGTTCTCGCGACATCTAGTAATAATGGAGAATATAATACATATATAAGAAAAATAAATGTTTGAATTGGATTCGCCTGGTGGTGTAATGGATATCACACTGGGGTACAGACTCAGAGATCCGGGTTCGAATCCCGTCCAGGCATTTATTTTTCTTATACCATATTAAGCTTGCATTGCTCAATGTTAAACATTTAATTATAACATTGATAAAGCGTCACTGCTATAAAGTAAAAATGTTCACTTTAATTTGCTTACTTGTTATAGTCAGCTACTAGATGGCAGTGAAGACCGAGTTCTCACGACATCTAGTAATAATGGAGAATATAATACATATATAAGAAAAATAAATGTTTGAATTGGATTCGCCTGGTGGTGTAATGGATATCACACTGAGGTACAGACTCAGAGATCCGGGTTCGAATCCCGTCCAGGCATTTATTTTTCTTATCATACCATATTAAGCTTGCATTGCTCAATGTTAAACATTTAATTATAACATATATATATATATATATCAGTGATGAAATGGATAGCTGTTTAGCCGGATATCAGATACTGGATATCCAGTCAACCTTGAAGCTGGATAGCAGGATATCCAGCAGCAGGATATTTGGCTGAACATTGCCGATGGGTGCAATGTTATTGAGGTTATTATAAAAGTAATTCTAAAAATATTTAGCGACAAGAAATGACATCGGTAAAGAAAAGATCGCGTTTATGGGAATAATTTTATATAAACAGTCACGATTCAAAGTTTGCTGTTTGTTATGCGTGAAAATTTTTCATGGCAGTAGTGAAGGAAAAAAGCATGTATATATGTATCAAACAAAACATAGCTTTTTTTTGTTTTGTTTTTAATTACTTCATGCAATTGATTTATCAAATGGTTGTTATGGTTAGGTAGCTATATAATATGAAAAAAATATGATTCAAGATTATTTTCTTAATGTTTTTTTATTTTTATTTTAATGGCCTTCAAACATTGACATAACGTCATTTGTTCATCTGATTCATAATCATGGTTCTGGCTTCCCAATATTTTCCGGTCTCAGTTGTACTGCGAAGAGCTGGGCAGCGCATTAAGTGTTCCCTGTCCATATCTTCATCCAGATTACAGAGATTGCAGGTGGGCGCTTGAAGTATTCCAAAGCGAGACAGATATTTGGCAAGAATATCGTGTCCAGTTTGGAGGCGGAACTTCGCAACAGCTTCTTGTCTTGGCCGGTCAGGTATGTTATATATGGAGGTCTTCCAGGGCTTTGTTGCGTTGTTTGTTTCTAACTTCATGAGATATTGTTTCTTCATCTGCTTCTTTATGTAGAGTTTAGAGGAATGGTATGATATCTCTGATTTGAAGCAGTTGGGTAGCATGGCGGCTTTCTTTATTTTCTTAATGTTGTTGGTGTAAATTTTGTATGCTTTTATATAAAACATATATATTTTTTTAATCCAGTATCCAGCCAGATACCAGCTTATTATCCAGTATCTGGCCAGATAGTAAATTTAGGCCAGATAACGGATAGTTACCGGATATCTGTTTCATCACTACTTCTTCTTCCTTCCAAGTATTAGCCCAAGGCCTGTTACGATCCTATAGAAAATTTTCCCTCCAGCGTCTGTTAGTGTTTCATCACTAATATATATATGCAGTGCTTGAAGTGGGATGGGATGCAGTGGGTTATTCCATACTGCTCGAATGAAATATATATGTCATCTATCATCAATTTGCTGACTACTTTCACTACTTATGTTGACAATGATACAAGCTTCATTTTTGTATTCTTAAAGCCTGTAAAAAATATAACGTTACTAAAAATGGTTTGTGCTCTTATTTTGCATCTTATCTCATTCAAATGCAGCAGTAATGGTAGCCTTCTCCAATAGACCAGTTATTTGCTTCTATTGATGTTTTTTTATTATTGATTTAACATTTCTCACTGAAAGATAAATTATATTTGAAGAGAAAAATTTTCGCCCTGACCGAGACTCGAACCCGGGACCTTTGGCTTGCCAGGCCAAATTCTCTACCGACTGAGCTACCAAGCCTTACTAGCTTCATAAAGTAATGTTAAAATTCCCAATAAATGTCTTCTTAACTAAGAAGCCGCCATTTGCAAAGATAGAAGCAATGGTTTCAAAAAGCATTTGGCGAGAGGGGATTACAACGTATATAAGAGAAAAATTTGCATCTAGTTCGTAACTCGCTCAGTTGGTAGAGCATTTGGCCCGGCAAGCCAAAGGTCCCGGGTTCGAGTCTCGGTCTGGGCAAAAAATTTTCTCTTCAAATATAATTTGCTTCTATTGTTGATGTCACATATGAGTTGTTAGTTATTGAAAATGAATTTATGCATATAAATTAAATGTGAAATCCATCCCAATTTTTTTTCATTTCACCTCAAGCACTATATATATATATATATATATATATAATTCTCTTGTATGTATGTTTGTCACTCTACTCCTTCTAAATGACTAGATCAATTTTGATGAAATTTTTGTGTATGTCTGATTGGGCCCCATGATGGTTTAGATTCACAATTTGATCCTCTAAAACCATTAGGTGTAGGAGTTAATCTGAAGTAAAAATTTAAAAATCGCTCTAGTGATCACATTTTTTTGATATTTCACAACTAAACTTGGTATATCGTATTAAAATAAACCAAGGTAGGTATTATCCAAACATGAGTGAAATCCAACATTTAAAAGTGGAGGTTTACTTGAAACCTGAAATTAAAAACTGCCTAAATGACTGGACTGATTTTGATGAATTTTTTTTTTTTTGTGTATTTGAGTGGATCCCTGTATGATTTAGATTCACAATTGGACTCAGTAGGTGGTGCTGCAATCAGAGTTTTCTGTGTCAGATATGTAGTCATCTACATTATCAACATATTCCGTGCACCAGCAATGTGTTGTCATCATGCATGCTTCTTGAACCACAACATATGGCAGTGAGAAGTTTTCTTACAAACTTATTTAATAATGTTTATTTTTTATTATTTCACTCACCTCATACCTCAAACTTCTACAACCAATTGAACCTCAAAATGAAGAAAAAATTTGATCTACAAAAGAAAAAGATAATTAATTTAAAACCT
Organism: Diploptera punctata; assembly: GCA_030220185.1. NCBI lineage: Eukaryota > Metazoa > Arthropoda > Insecta > Blattodea > Blaberidae > Diploptera > Diploptera punctata. Next base: position 1,071,188 of record JASPKZ010007151.1, read on the forward strand.
GAGTTAAAAAAATTGAAGAAAAATATAAGTACAAAAAGTATAACCACTACATTAGGGAGGGATAAAGAAATTGAGAATAATGTAATTAACCTATCATCTGAAAACTTTACAAAAGAAGAAATATCTATTTTGGACAAGGGATTGAAAACATGCATTAGTTACTCTAACAATTTAGAAGATTACATAGCTGATGTTGAAAAAAAAAAAATATATATATGAAGTATGAGGTGAGTGAAATAATAAAAAATAAACAATATTAAAGAACCTCATAGTGTTATTTCCTATCTACATAACTTATTTAATAATATCTAATTTAATTTAATTAGTGAATTTTATGGTAAAAAAGTAACTTATATTTTTATCATTTGGCCATGACATGAGAATTGAACGTTCGGGCAGGACAAGGTCCGTAGTATGTATATAAAGGTAAAGTGACCCTACTATAGGGCTTAAGAGGTTTTTGTGATATTAGTAGGTTAAGGCTCCAACTCTCAACACAATCAATGTGAGTTGTTAAACTGAGTAACAGATGCTAGAACATATATCTGGTATTAATTTCAAATAGAGACTAACAAGGAAACCTCAACCATTGCATGCTGAAATCTACCTTGAAATTTCTTCCAGAGAAGCATTGTGATGAACCAATGCTGTGTCCAAAAAATATCTGCTGTTATTAACTGCAAGGCACTAAAATCCAGTGTCAAATCTCTCATTTAAACTATAGGGGTGTAATACAACTCCTGAATTGGTAGATTGGATAACCCTCATTACCTGCATCCCACCTCACTTCACTCTGTTCTTACTGAAGCAGAGAGTCCATTTGCTTCGTATAGTGGCTTGCCATTGCTAGATTCTCGTTTTGATTTCTCTGCAGTATAGATAAAAATGACAGATAATTTTTTAACATGGCCTTAGTACATCACAACACTTCTCTGGGAAAAATTTCAAGGTAGGTTTCGGATGCAATGGTTGACAATTTCCTTGTAAGTAAACTCCAGGACCATGCTTGCCTCTAGAAGGTTTAGGCCAATTTAAAAACCCTGATTCCATCAAGAATCAAACCTGCAACCTTTTGGCTTGTAGCTTAATGCCTCAACCAACTATACAACTACACCATGGTGTCCACCTATACACACACACACACATTCATATATATATATATATATATGAGGGTCATACTGAAAGTCGTGAGCAACCCATTGTTAAAATTCAAATTTCAACAATGTAACAAAAACAACTGCAGGGTCGTAATCTACAGACTTTATACCACAACATTGCCGTTTTGTGGCATCATAGCTTCTATCATGTGACCACACGCAGCGTTTCCAAAATGGCAGACATCAATGTTTCGTTTTGACAGCGCACTGTCATTGAATTCCTTGTTAAAGAGGACCAATCTGCTGTTGATATTCACCAAAGACTTCATTGTGCTTACGGAGATGCCTGCATGGGTGCCAGCAGTGTTAGGAGATGGGTGAAACATTTTAAAGATGGGAACACGAGTATCAAAGATGAGCCTTGTAGCGGTCGCCCATGCTCTGCCTCCACGGATTGCAACAAGGAAAGAGTTGATGCGCTCATTAGAGACAACAGGCGTATCACAGTGAATGAAATCGCTACAAAACTTGCAGTAGGACACAGTGCAGTGCAAGAAATGATTCACAGCTTAGGTTACCGAAAAGTTAGTGCCCGTTGGGTTCTACGTTTATTGAGTGAAGACCACAAACTTCAGAGAAGAACCATCAGCCATAACCTTCAGAGATTTCGAAATGAAGGTGATGATTTTTTGACGAGTATTGTGACAGGTGACGAAAGCTGGTTTCATCGCTACGAGCCTGAAACAAAACGCCAGAGTATGGAATGGCACCACTTGAATTCGCCATCAAAGAAAAAAGCGAAGACAGTGCAATCTGTTGGGAAAGTTATGGGAAGCGTCTTCTGGGATGCGCAAGGTTGCATTCTGGTTGAATTTCTTGAACCTGGACAAACCATAAATGCTGCCTGCTATATCCAGATACTTGTGAAACTCCGTCGTGCATTGCACGACAAACGCCCTGGAAGGAAGATCATTCTGCAACACGATAACGCGCGTCCTCACACTTCTCGTGCCACTGTGGAGAAGATCAGGACATTTGGGTGGGAAACTCTTCCACATCCTCCCAATAGTCCCGATTTGGCACCCTCTGACTACCATCATTTCGGTTCTGTGAAGGAGGAGATGAGAGGTCAACGCTACGAGACGCTGGAGGATATTCGGAAAGCAGTGTGTCAGTGTCTTCGAGCACGGACTTCTATCATAAGGGAATTTTCAAGCTTGTAGAACGCTGGACAAAATGTGTGCAAAGAAATGGAGACTATGTTCAAAAGTAGCACAAAGGTCTTTAGATTAACATGGTGTACTTGGTTTGTCTAAAATAAATATTATGATTGTTTAAAAAAATGTTGCTCATAGACTTTCAGTATGACCCTCGTGTATATATATAAGTGGCAATAATCTACTTAAAATTTAGATAATTGGTGCGAATGAAAACAATAATAAATTTGAAATATATAACAACGATATGGAAATAGAATCGTTTAGTAGAATTTTGACAATTCACGTAAAATTCAAATTTTTAGCAGTTTCCAGTATTTTACAAAGAAAGGTAGAATGCTACCTCAAGCTTTGAATTAGTTAACATGTATGAATGCAATAAATTATTGTGTACATGGTATTGCTTACTATGTTAATTACAGGCAAGAAGTGGATGGGACTTACATTCTTGAATTGCACAAAGATGAAAAGAAAGGAGAGGCTAAAGCAACAATTGTCATGGACTTTTGTACTGAAGTTGTTAGAGTGAGTTACTCTATAATATTAAATATTTCTAAGTGTAATTATTTCTGAACACAGATTGATGCCTTTCTATTTTAATTAGTTAATGAACAATATGAGTTTAAAATATTTAATTGGGTTTTAAGTTTTATTTATTTCATGATGAATGTTTAAAATGTAAAATGAGAAAATTTCATTCACGTTTCAAAATTGGCTTTCATTTAATATTTTGATAAATAAGGTGTAACATATTTAAATTAATATTGGGAAGTAAACATTATGAGGTTATATCATTAATAGTGAGTGGATAACATATTTTTAACGACTCACCTCATATAATTTCAAATTTCTTTGATACCAGCGGTTTCAGACAATATATTGTCCCTCTTCAGTCATGGCTTCCACTGATGAAATTCTGTGGTTGTTGATTTCTCTAAGGACATCATCTCTTGTGCTGCCATCTTTCGTTGGGATTTTAAATTTTGTAATTAAATTTTTATCCACCAGAATATCGAAATTCATAGATCGATATTTATTCTTCTGAATGAATATCATTTCCCAAATTGTCAATTCCAACGGTTTATCTAATTGTTTCAAAAGTTTTGCCTCTTTTTCAATTTTATGATGTTCTAGCAAACTATGTGGAAGCCATGACTGGAGGGACAAGATATTGTCTGAAACCGCCGGTATCAAAGAAATTTGAAATCATATGAGATGAGTCGTTAAAAATATATTCTACACTCACTATTAAGGTGTAACATACTCACTTTATTTATTAAGAAGAACCTTATAATATTACTTCCTATTGTCATTTATTAATAGTATTTCTATCTTTAGCTTCATAGTTACCTCCATCTAAAAGAGTGTTACACTTATTCAAGGAAGGTCTTCAATAATTATTAATTTACTTTACTATGTAATTTATATATGAAGTTCAAACTTTATATTTTTTTTATTTCTTCATTAATTATTCCTTGCTTTTCCTGGTTTTGCTGTATCTATATTGTTTTTGCTGATTTCATGTTGTTGCAATATAGTCTTCTTCAGAGTCAGATTGTGGACTCCTATTGATTGGGAAATGTCAATGAAACCGATCAATCAGTAATATGTATTTATGGTATATATAACAGATGGAATTTGTACCAACATCCCAGAAGAGACATCACTGAGAGTAATGTGAATTTGGCTGTAGTTGGAAAAATTATAAAAAATACATGTCAGTTTATTTGATATTGAATATAAGCTTCCAGATGGGCTGTATTTTGGGAGTAGATACATAACATGTTAATTTGTCTCTCTAGGAATGTTACTTTATTGAACAGTTGATTTTGGAAGCATTAATTTCCATATCAACTTTATAATGAACTGATTGGTCCCGGAGGTATGCCCAAATACCTCAGTGGTAGGGTGCGAGTATATAAAACAGTAGTTCTTGAGTTCAAATTCAACTCTGGTGCAAAATTTCTTCCTAGTTATGTTAATATGTTAATTAAGTTTTATGAATTATTTAATTTATAATAGCTTAAATAAATAGTTTGTCAGCTGTGGTGGACTGTGTTTATGTTGGTTGCCTTTGGTCCCAGAGTCAAGGGTTCAAACATGGTTGGGATTGATGGTTTTTTAGGATGAAAAAGTCCAAGGAGCAAGTCCTCCAGGAGAGATTTTAAGCCATAGGTCCTGAGTCTGAAGATTTTCTGGCTTTTAAAAGTTTCTTAAGCCTGAATAAAAAGGTCTCTAAGCAATATTTACCGACTATCTTCATTCTAGTAATACCGTATTTGTGTACTAGATGTTTCATTGGGTGGGTAATTTGACCACATACCATTCATTACATATTTGTGAAATAAGTGTAACTAATTAACTTGATCTAGTAACTCCTACAAAAGGAGAGGCTAAGGCCCAACATTGGGCTGTTACACCATTGTAGTGTAATGTAAATCATCATCTTCTTCTTCGTCATGGTTTAGGCTTTTTGCTAGTATGTTCCTGCTCCAAATTACTGCTCTTTCCATCTTTTCTTTGGTCTTCCCAAACTTCTTCTTCCTCTTGGTGAATAGTTGTATGCAGCTTTTGGTATTCTGTTCTCACTCATCCTTGCTAAGTGTTCTTTCCAGTTTGTTCTGTATTTCACTATTGTTGTGTTTAATTCCTCTACTTGTAGTTCATGTCTTATTTCTGTGTTGTGTTTTTGTCTGTTCTTTGATATCCTGCTATTGGTCTGATTAATTTCATTTCAGCAGCTTGGATTCTGGCAGATTGTTGTGTTGTAATGTAAATATTTTTTTTTTTTTTTCAGAATACAAAACGTGGGAGATTTTGTTTTGAGTTACGGATGACAGCAGGACACAAGTCATATAGTTTGGCTGCAGAAAATGAATCTGAGTTACAAGACTGGTTAAGCAAACTTAACTCTGTTCTACAGCAGAATAAAATACAGGAAGAAAAAAGAGCTGCATCTTTAGAAAGAGGTTGGTAATATTTCTGTACAGTGTCATTATTTTTGTGACATGTCAAGAACTCACTGTGGAAGGAACCAAGTCATCAATTGGTGAAGTCTTTTGTAAATAACTGCTCATTTGAAGCACATGGATTTCTCAACTTCAATTACAGTTTTATCACAAAAGATGTTGAAATTGCAAAAGGTGAAAACAAATTATGAAAGTATAACATTTCAAGTATCATCCCATACTCCATCAGAAAAATATCAGATTAGCAGGTAATAAAAAATTTGGTTCAGTTGCAAGAAGCTGCAACATCATCTCTTCTTCTCAGGGGTGGCAGATAAGTGAGTGAAGAAATGAACTCATACTGCTTGATTTTTGAAGACAGATGGATGGTAGTTCAATAATACACATGGTATTTTCAGAAGACTTCCGTTGTTGTTTTTTTTTTTTTGTAGTTGAATTAAATATACAATGGTTTTCAAAGAAATTGAGTTGATTATTTACATCTCATGTCATATTTTGCTTTTTCATCTGAGCTGGTTTTCTTTTAAATTTGAAGAGAAAAATTTTTGCCTAGACCGGGACTCGAACCCGGGACCCTTGGCTTTCCGGGCCAAGTGCTCTACCAACTGAGCTACCGAGGCGAGTTACGATCTAGACGCAAATTTTTCTCTTATATACGTTGTAATTCCCTATCGCCAAATGCTTTTGAAACCATTGTTTCTATCTTTGCAAATGGCGGCTTCTTAGTTAAGAAGACATTTATTGGAAATTTAACATTACTTTAAAAGCCAGTAAGGCCGGAAAGCCAAGGGTCCCGGGTTCGAGTCCCGGTCTAGGCAAAAATTTTTCTCTTCAAATTTAATTTATCTTTCATTGAGAAATGTTAAATTAATAATAAAAACATCATGGTTTTCTTTTATTTAATTGGCTTGTGTCAATTTTTCTCTTGCTTCCCAGTAGAGACTTTAATTTCCTTTCTGAGTTGTTTGTTCTGTCCAACTTTTTACAAGTTAAGAGATTTTCATTGTTGAGTACATGTACTTCTCCATAGCATATTGTGTTTTTGACATTGTCAATTTTAATTTTATGAAAGTGGTCAGGTAATCAGTGGTACCCAATGAAAAGATAGAATGCAACTACATTACAGCAGATTTTGTTAGCATTATCAGAATGTGGGACTGGAGGAGATTTTATATAATTATTTCCTTCTAGTTTTCTCTTTATTTTTTCTTGAATTTTTAATGTTTTATCTCAGATTTTAATATCTTAGGAACACACAATGGTAAAAAGAGATATTTTGCTCATTAATTATGATTTGATTATGTTTTGTTGTAGCTAGCAATACTCCACCGCCTTCTCCCCAGCCTGTGCAGGTGTATGGCACATTAAAAGGACTTGAACAGAGTATGAATCCTCAGTTGATGAAGTATGCTCGAGAAACAGATGTGTCAATAGCTCTCGCAAGAAGAGAAAACCGCCGTAGGCTGTTTAGTGTTTACCCACATATGCCTGTAAGTATTATGTTGTTGTTTTCCAACAACTGCATTTGGGAATATTTAACCCGTTTTGCTTCCTATAAGTATTACTCTGGATATGAATGACTGAAATCTCTATATCTCTACTATTTCGGAGCAATTGGCCCATTTAATCTATAGTTGCCTTGCCACCCAAGCTACTTGGTCCAGATTATATAACAACTTAATTTTTTTACTGTGTGTGTTTGTGCGTATGTGAGTTCCAATACCATCCACTGCACTATTTATGGTTCGAATTCTACACTCTCTGAATAGATGACATTAATGTGATCTACTTAGTGTTACTTTTCATTGTAATTTTTATTGAGATATACAGAGGGTTGTTTCCGATCTCTGAGAACGATTTGCCAAGTAGATTGTGATGTTGGAGTGTGAGTCATCAGGACAGGAGTGTGCGAGGTGATCAAACCAGTCAGTGTGCTGCTTCTGTTACTCTCGCACGTGTGTTGCTCTCATAATACCTAAGCAGATAGACCCGTTTTGGGAAGAGTATATTACTGCCCTTTCCAACGCTAATTATAGTTATTCCATGATTATTGAGGCATGCAAAAGCGTAATTTTGTGGTGTCAAAATGTGGAATTATCTCAGTGGTTAAAAAAAAGGGAAAGGGTCGCTTGGGATTAATTCCAAAAGGAAAAAAACAGGCAAATCCACAAGCTGCTACTACCCGCACCCCAGATGTAATCAGAAAGGTCAAGGTCCTCATCTCTGGTGGTAACCCTGCCACACAAAGGGTGATTGCGAACAGATTGGGAATATCCCTTAAAATGGTAAACACCATAATAAACAAAGATTTAAACATGGAGAAGCGCCACAAAAACAGGGTTCATAAATTGTTGCCACGTCACATTGCCAAATGCTGCACCTACAGCAGGAAACTATGAAAAGCACCTGGCAGGAGAAAAATGGAAATTTTTGGTCACACTTGATGAAGCATATGTTTATCTAGGAGACTGCAACAAACCCCTGGCAATTTACTACAGAGAAAGGGGTGAAAATAATTTTCAAAAGTGGTATGCCGAATGCAGAGAAAGTTTCTCCAAGGGATTTATGGTCATCGCGGGATATTGCTACAATGAAAAACTGACCATTCTTAGAGTAGCTAAAAAGGCCAAAATCAACTCCCAGTACTACCAGGAAGAAGTTCTCACCCCAATTTACCGGACCGAAATCCCAGCTCTCTATGGTACAGAAAAAAACCAAGTCTGGGTGCACCAAGACAAGGCCTCTAGTCACACTTTGGGTTCAATCCTGACATTCATGGAGAAATGGAGCAGAAAACTGGAATACATGCTATTCCATTCAGCAACATCCCAGTGAAGTCTCCTGATGCATCACCGATGGACTTTGTGTCTTTGGTGCCTTCAAAAGGGCACTGGGAAACAGGCGTCCTCGAACAATAGACGGTCTCTGGAAAGCATATAAAGAGGAGTGGGAACTTCTAGACATGGCTGTGCTGCGTAAGAGTCTTCTGCAGTGGAAACTCCGATGCCAAGCCATAGCTCAGGTGAAGAGCCATCAAATAGAGCATGCTCAGTGGTGGAGACATGGCTTTTCTTAAGGTAAAACTTAAAAATCATTTGTTATCAGAGATCAGAAACAACCCTCCGTATGCACCACTTCAGCAGACCAAGGAACAAAAATGATGTGTAGGTCTACTTGCATTCCGTATAGAGAACAATGTAGAATGAGTGTATGTTTAAGTAAGAATTAAATTCATGTTTTTTTTACCGCACCTCATATCCTTGGTATGTTTAAGTGCTTTGTGTAGTGTAAATGTATTATATGAGGGATGCTGATGATGGTGATAAAAGAGGGAGAAGATGATATCTGATATTACAACATAACCTTCTCCTGTTGAAACTGCTACAATTAACATCCCCACCTGATGGACAAGTCATCATCATACCAGGGGTCCCGGGTTCAAGTCCCGGTCTGAGCGTATAATTTTTCTCTTCAAATATGATTTATCCATCATTGAGATGTATGAAATTAATAATAAAAACATAGAAAAAAGCCGTATTGGCATTTATAATGTAATGTATAATTCCCAAATATGTCTTCTTAATAAAGGAGCCGCCATTTTGCAAAGATAGAAGCAAAGGCTTCAAAGCATTTGGTGGGCGGGAATTACAACGTATACAGAGAAAAATTTGCGTTTAGATCGGTACTTGCTCAGGTAGCTCAGATGGTAGAGCACTTGGACTAGAAAACCAAGGGTCCCGGGTTCAAGTCCCTGTCTGAGCGTATAATTTTTCTCTTCAAATATGATTTATCCATCATTGAGATGTATGAAATTAATAATAAAAACATCGAAAAAAGCCGTACTGGCATTTATAATGTAATGTATAATTCCCAAATATGTCTTCTTAATAAAGGAGCCGCCATTTTGCAAAGATAGAAGCAAAGGCTTCAAAGCATTTGGTGGGCAGGAATTACAACGTATATAGAGAAAAATTTGCGTTTAGATCGGTACTTGCTCAGGTAGCTCAGATGGTAGAGCACTTGGACTAGAAAACCAAGGGTCCCGGGTTCAAGTCCCGGTCTGAGCGTATAATTTTTCTCTTCAAATATGATTTATCCATCATAAGTAATGTCACAAGTGATTTCCAAATCATTGATAAATTCACGAGTCACGAAGTGACTCCTGAATTTATCTAGAGGATTTGGAAATCAGAAGTGGCATCTGTTTGGACTATTTAATAAATAAAATTAAGCTGTTTACTCAAAAATCTTTATTTAAATATAGTTACCGGTATTTTAAAATATTTATATATTTAATGTAAATGGTGATGCTTGAAAACAAATCAGAAATGTGAGGTTATGTATATTCATTGCAATTTGATCAAATTATTTATTGCCAAATAGGATCACAGTATTGTAAGAATCACCCTTGTGGAGCAATAAAGAAACACATCAAACTGTATATTATAATCAACATTATAGATTATTCATTTATTTTTTTAGTAAACAACTCAGTAAAATCACGGAATATGTTCATTATTTGCTATATTCAATGTATTTTGAAGAAAAATAATACACCGACCTGATCAGAATATTAAAAAAGAGGAGCTTTCTTTATCACAAAAGCAGGAGCTGATAAAGATAAATTGATAAAGAGTGAGGTAAAACACGACTGTCATTGGTGTAAAACAAAATTCATTAAAATGTGATTGGTCATTGACTACTTTTGGGGCATGAGTTAAATAGTCAACATTATTGCCTTTTCAACATATGTACTGTGGAGGTATTTTGGAATTTAATACAGGCATCTGTCACACACTATAGCAATTTAAATTGTACACCACCCTCCTCCTAGCCGTGAGGGCAAAAATGTTACTGTTAAAATGTTGAATCCTGCCAAATATCAAACTCATTCAGTGAGAAGTGATAAATTGAATAAGAAACATCAAAATAAAGCTTTACTGGCTATGAAAGTAGTGTTAATTTACATTAAAGTCTTCATGTAAGAGAAGCTATCAAATGGCATGTGTGGAACAAATGTTCATTCCCTTTGCCGTGTGGGAAATGTATAAGGGAGAGAGTCAAATTTTGCATTTAAATTGGGTGCCTAAATATGAGCTCAGTGGCAGAGCACTGGTGTACAAAACCAGAGACCTTGAGTTCAAATCCTAGTTTAAATATACATTTTTCTCCTCAAATATAATTTGTCATTTAGTGAGAAGTGATGAATTAATTAGAAACATCAAAATCCTTGTTATTAAAATAATGAGATGTTCCAGTTTAATTTTGTGATTTACAAGGATTGAAAGTGAAGCTAGCTTACTTTATAAAAATATATAAAACCTTTTATTTTAAAAATACAATAGGAAGTAACATTAAGAGGTTTATATTTGAAGAGAAAAATTATACGCTCAGACTGGGGCTCAGGTAGCTCTGATGGTAGAGCACTTGGTCTAGAGAACCAAGGGTCCCGGGTTCAAGTCCCTGTCTGAGCGTATAATTTTTCTCTTCAAATATAATTTATCCATCATTGAGATGTATGAAATTAATAATAAAAACATTAAGAGGTTTATTTAATAATTAAGATATTTGATCTGTGTATTCTTACCTCTTATGGTTGTTTTTGTTGAACATATGTTTCAAGGCTTGTGAGCCCCATCTTCAGTGATTACAGACTGTCTTTACAGGTTTACAGACTGTAATCGCAGAAGATGGGGCTCACAAGCCTTGAAACATATCAAATGAATCGTGAATTCTTCTTAACTCATACATCTATATTTAATTAATGTTGGGAAGTAAACATTATGAGGTATCATTAAAATTTTAATCATACATCTATGTTTTTTTAAACACATCACCGCAGTATCGGAGAACCATCTTCTCCATCATCAGATTTTTTCACTTTTCAGAGTAATGAAAACAGCTGACGATGGAGAAGATGGTTCTCCGATACTGCGGTGCTGTGTTTAAAAAAACAATAGATGTATGAGGTAAGAAGAATTCATGATTCATTTGATTCTTATTAATGAAACCTCATAATGTTAAAATTCCCAAATTTATATATTAAATTAACCTTGAAACATATGTTCAACAAAAATAACCATAAGAGGTAAGAATACACAGACCAAATATTTTAATTATATAAAACCTTATTTTTGAAGTTGTATATTTTCAGTTTTTAAAATAATAAAAATTACAGCCACATTAAAATTACAACATTTATTTATTTTATTATTTTTATTTATTTGTTTTCTCCATTGGCCAGAATTGATCTTAAGTCATTTTCTTTTGAGTCTCCCAGTACAGACTGACGGTTTTGACTGTTGATGGTCCTCCTGCTTTCCAGTGAAGAATGTTGAATGACTCCTCTTTGTACTTTGTTCTAAAAGAGTTGTTTTTTACAATTTGTTTCTTCTTGTACTGGTTCTGCTTCTGCCTGCAGATTTTCCTCATTCTGCAGCAAATTTTGCTCGCAGGAAACAACATGGAGAAGTGTAATATATTCCTTTGACATAATATACATTAAGAATTAAATGAATCGTGATTTCTTCTTACCTCATACTTCTATGTTTTTTTAAACACAGCACTGCAGTATTGGTGACCCATTATCACCATCGTCAGCTGTTTCATGGCTGTCAATTTTTTTTTTCTTTTTTTGCCGGCTGTGTTTAAAAAAACATAGAAATATGAGGTAAGAAGAAATCATGATTCATTTAATTCTTATTAATTGAACCTCATAATGTTAAAAATTCCCAAATTTAATATATAAAAATAATATACATTGTTCAAAATTCTAGCTCAGGTGGCAGCATGTCTGCTTCCTAGCTACCAGATCCGGGTTCAATACTCAGCCAGGTTGGAAATTTTAATTGTAAAATTTTGAATCTTGGTGCTAAGTGGGGTGGTGGCTTACAATTTTTAATTGCCAGAGTGTGCTCCACTAGATGCCTGGATTAAATTCCAGATCTCTCCACAATACTATGTTGAGAAGTCGTATGGTACTGTTGATAGTGATACGTCTGTTAGGTGAAGATATTTAATCTGATGGTTCCCTTAGTTCTTTTTTATAGAAGCAGGCTATGTGCCATAGTTCCATCTTCTCTCTTCTTTTCATCATCATCCCTCCTACGACATAAATTGCACACAAACAATTAAGCATGCTTTCATCCTGCATTCCTCTCTGTACAAAATTACCTGCATAAAGTGGTCTGTCACAGTACTACCTATATTTAAAATAGATCACACAAACACTATAAACCGGTATAATTACAAGCCTTGATATGAGGTGATGTATAAAGAATTTTAATTTAATTCTTAAATTAAACCTCAGTGATTTTTCCTATAAAAGTTTAACTATGTATATCTTCCTAGTGTAAAACCCAAAACACTAAAGTGGATAGTATTTGAACACATATACAAACAAGCTTTTTTTTATCAGAATTTGAAGGATACAAGTCAATTGATTATAAAATTGGTACACATATCACCATAAAATGTAATGCAGAATCTCTGATCTATAGACTAAATTTATGGACTTTTTACTATAATATGCAAGAAGCATTTCACTGTTGATTTGACATAAGTAATATAGAATAGAATGAGAAAAAAATTAATTCCTCTTTTATAAATTTGTTTTAACAGCATGTGAAGAACGGGAGTGGAAACTCAAGTGAACATGGAGTTGAACCTTATCGGGAACAATTTGGACAAAGATTTCAAGTATTTTGTGAGAGTATAAGATTCCGTCTCCAAGCTCCTATTGATGGGGAAAAAGAAGCATTATGCCAGGTTTGTTATTAAGATAAATGCAATATTTATAGGGAAATATTGATTTTATTGTTGATAAATTTATGCTCTCAATTTCTTCAAATACACTGGAATTTTCAAGTAGTATTTGTAAACTGACAATTTATGATTGATTACTCTATCCCTACATCCATCATTTGAAAGTAGAACACTAATGGGATTGCATTGATAATCCCATTGTTTAAATTCTGTTAAAGTCTTTTATAAATAGAAGCAGTCAATGGCCTTATAGAAAGAAGGCTCATGGCCCCAGACATGTGAAATTGTATAAGAGAGAGAAACATTTTTGTATAAGACGTGATGCCCAAGTAGAATAGAATAGTGGTCTAATGTGCTCGTATGGAGAACTAGAGACTTTGGCTTCAAATCTAAGTTTGGGCAAAAAATGTTCTCTTCAAAAATTGTATTGATACAATTTACTGTTTTTTATTGTGAATACTTTCTAAATATTCTTAACCCTTAAATTGACAATTTATCCTACAAGATACATCAATTGGATTAATTTATTCAATATTTTAAATAAAACAGAAGAAAATAAAATAATAGAAAAAACTTAAAACGTATGTCTAATTACACAAAATATGTAATAATAACAATTATGGATGATATTGTTTCCACTGCAGTCTGCCACATTTAAATAACTGATATGGGAAATTAGTGTTTTACAGTTTAAGAGTTAATACTTCAACTATCAAGAGCTGCTGTAGTGGTCTCTGTCATTTAAATATTTACAGATGCTGCTGTAGTGGTCTCTGTCATTTAAATATTTACAGATTCTGACTAAAGGTAAAATTGTTTTAACAGACAGATGTATTTCTGCTGTCTGTTACATATTGTTATTTTTTTAGTTATTTTTCAAAGACTGTATTCAAAATATTACACCCTAATTTATATTTTGAAAGGAATGTGTTCCGTTTGCATCATTTCTAATTTATTTATAATAGTGTTATAGACTACAATTAATTAAGTAAACTTTAAACATAAATTTAATTTTTTTTTTATTTGAAGAGAAAAATTTTCGCCCAAACCCGGGACCTTTGGTTTACCGTACCAATGCTCTTACCAACTGAGCTACCGGGGCGAGTTCCAATCTAGATGCAAATTTTTCTCTCATATACGTTGTAATTTCCACACACCAAATGCTTGAAACTGTGGCTTCATCTTTGCAAATGGCGGCTTCTTGATTAAGAAGACTTTATTGGGAATTTAAACATTATTTTTAAAAGCCAGTAGGGCTTCTATTGATGTTTTTATTATTAATTTAACACATCTCATTGAAGGATAAATTTAATTTGAAGAGAAAAATTTTCGCCCAGACCGGGACCTTTGGTTTACTGTACCAATGCTCTTCCCAACTGAACTCAAATTAAATTAAATTTATCCTTCAATGAGATGTGTTAAATTAATAATAAAACATCAATAATCAAATTTGTCAAAATATTTAGGAGTGATTTTTTATACTAAACTTAGTTGGAATGAACACACAGAATATATAATAAGGAAGAACTGAAAGACAATTATCTGTTTTAAAACAGTTAGTAGCCATGAAATGGAGATGTTTATGAGAAATGCCATATCGAATGGTGAAGAGGATATGGTCTACAGCAGCCCTGTCCAACACGGTGCCCAAAATAATTTTTTTGGCACCCATCGGGCATCTTGCCCTGTTTTGTTTAAAACAGTTTGTGATAAACTGATAAGTTAATTGAATGATTTTGAATTTTAAATTTATATGGAAACCAACCTGTTGACATTAGTAAACTTAGTGGGAGTGATTGTGAAGTATTCAGTAAATATCCCTCAGGGGTCCTCATCTAGGGGATATGTGGATGGCGACCACTAGGTGCCCAAGCTGTGCAAAACATTTCTTCCACTTACTTGCGTTTTGCACTCTTTTAACTTTACTATCAAACCTCTCTTGGTTAACTCTCTTTTTTTCGACCCCAACGCTATTAGGGCATCCGAGGGCTAGGGAGTCTTTCCTTTCTTCCATTTCTTCTTTCCTTTATTTTCTTTTCTTCTCCAGAAAAGCCTGACCAGAGGCTATAAGATGGCAGCCCCATCACTGGTCTTGCCTTCCTTTGGCCAGCAACCAATCGAAGGGACTATTATTATGCTTTCAAGTCTTATACGAGAATTTCCCTCAAATGCTGGAGGGAAAATTTTCTATAGGATCGTAACAGGCCTTGGCCTAATACTTGGAAGGAAGAAGAAGAGAAGATAATCTTCTAGAATGAGAAATGGAAATTTTAAATCTTCAAAAGACATGTCCTTAAAATCCTCGAATGCAACTTGCAGCAATTTCTGGACTCCAGTGGACAGGAATAAATATCCCATTGTCTTTAGTGTTGCTCTGCAAATTTATTCTTGTTTTGGTTTGACATACCTTTGTGAAGTTGCATTTTTATCTATGAGTATCATCAAAAATAAATACCGATCCTGCCTGATTGACTCACATTTGGATGATGCATTAAGGACAGCCTGTTCCAGCTATAATTTTTCATTACCCTATACTACTACTAAATACTCACTGGCACTATCGAACTCGTAGGTTCATGGCCGCGCGGACATAAGCTCTCCATACATCCCTATCCTGAGCCAATGCTTTCCAATCATTCCCTGTACAATCTACTTCCCTCAAATCATAGTTAATGTTGTTCTCCCACCTCATTCTTGGTCTTCCTTCTGGCTTTCCTACAAGAAGTTTCCATGCACGTCTTTCATTCTCCATACGTGCAACATGTCCTGCCCATCGCAGTCTACGAGACTTAACTGTTCTTATTATATCTGGCTTCCTATAAAGACCATGTAGTTCATTGTTATGTAGTCTTCTCCATTCACCTGTCTGTTCATCTCTCTTTGGTCCAAAAATTTTCCTAAGAACTTTATTCTCAAATACTCGTAATCTCCTTTCCTCCCTTAAAGTAAGAGTCCATGTTTCGCACCCATATAATATAACTGGTAGGATAATAGTTTTATATATTTTCAGCTTTACGTTTTTTGAAAGGAGTTGGGACATCAAAAGTCTCTGCAATGCATAATAGCATGCATTTCCAGAATTGAGCCTATGTTTAATTTCTTTGTGCATCTCATTCCTATTTGTGATTATTGTTCCTAGGTATTTGAATTCAGCCACTTCCTCAGAATTTCCCTCATTTGTTATTAGCTGTCCATTTCCACTATATACTGAATTTCTACGTGTGACCATATATTTAGTTTTACTGATATTTACTTCCAGTCCTAATTTCTTAGTGTTACTCAATAGTGTGTGCGTGTTGGCCTTTAGTATCTCCTCGCTATCGGCCAGTAGTACTACATCATCAGCATAAACTAACAGCTTATTAATACCATTGAGGTGTAAGCCTTCCTCATTCTCTAAAGATTTAATGGCATGCTCTAGTACAAAATTAAATAATAGAGGAGATAGTGAATCTCCTTGCTTCAACCCATTCTGGATTTCAAAAGTGTCTGAAAACTGTTTGCCTACACGCACCCTACTCTTTGAGCCATTTAGACACATTTGTATAAGTCTAACTAACTTTTTAGGAATTCCGAACTCCAGCAGGATACTATATACCCTATTATTATTATTATTATTATTATTATTATTATTATTATTATTATTATTATTATTATTATTATTATTATTAGTAGTAGTAGTAGTAGTAGTAGTAGTAGTAGTAGTAGTAGTAGTAGTAGCTGTAGTTGTCATAGTAGTAGGCTAGTATGGCTGTGGCAGAATTAGTGATCATAGTGTGGTGGTAGGGGAATTGTTACTTGGTGCCCGCGCTTTCATTTACATCAGTCAGATGCTTCCTAGTACACAAGAAAGTTGTTCAGCACTGGTCTAAAGGATTCGCTGTCAGCCTTAAGAGAAGATGATGGTTCTCTAGGATCGACTGGCAGCATAGATAGAAGGTGCTCGAGACAATCAGCCCTGAGGACGAAAAGTGAAATCTAGAGAATTGACAATGTAATACATGCCATTAGAGAGGAGATGGAACAGAAATTAGAATAAAGAGAGAAAATATGATTTCTCCTAGAATAGACCCATTACCCTTACTCTTCTTTCCTCAATCCCCTTAGAGAATAGACGTGTTAATGTTGGTTGGTTGGTTGATATCTAATGTCGAGCACTTGATAATGAAATCATTCGCTCTCTTGCACTCCAATATTTAGCAGAAAGGCTGGTCTCTTCTACAAAAGCTTGACAATGGAGGAGATGGCTTCTTTCCATATCTTCATTTAAATTGCAGAAAGGGCATTTAGGTGAATCTGTTATGCGAAGTCTGTGTAGGTGTTAATGTAAGAGTTGTAGTTGTAAAGACTATTAGGTGTAAATTGGAAGAAGAAACAGAATGTCATTTGTGACTTGTTTTGATTTCAGGTAGAACCGTATCTTACATCATTAGCATTGTTTGATGCAAAACAGGGTAGGAAACTGACAGAAAATTTCTATTTTGATGTGAATCATTCCCAAGTAAGAAGTATGGTGCCTTCCATTTCAAAAAATAGCTCAGAGGATAAACCTGAAAACTTATTACCGTCCGAGCTTCAACAGGTGCCAGAGGAGTGGCTTATGTATCCAAAACAGGTATATATACAACACATTTAATATGCATACATATTTGTTATTGTAAAAAATCATAAGTTCATTGTTACAAATAAAAATAGTATTGTTAAATTAATATTAAGAAGCTAAAGCTGTTACTATGATTGAAATAAGTATATTAAAGTACACAACTAAATTATTGTAATTAAATGGTAAAGAGAAAAATATATGCCTGAACCGGGAATTGAACCCCGAACCTTCAGTTTTCCATGCTAATGCTCTTAACCATTTGATGGGAAGGAAGCCTGAATTAGTTCAATGGTTAAGACCATCAGCATGGAAAGCTGAAGGTTCGGGGTTCGATTCCCAGTTCAGGCATAAATTTTTCTCTTTACCATTTGATTACAAAAATAATATTGCTTTATACTATCATTATATGTTCAGTTTTAATTGCTGTATTCCTTTTTCAGGCTGTGTTTAGTATTAGCAACCCTCATCCCGACATATTTGTAGTAGTAAAAATAGACAAGATTCTGCAAGGAAGCATATGTCAAACTACAGAGCCATATGTTCGAAGCACAAAAGACCCTCGACTTGGGCTCAGAGTGCACAAAACTGTAAAAACATGTTGCCAAAGGTAAGTATTTTACTCTTGTATTAACAGAACATAACTTTTGATGTTATATTTAATTTAACATATTCAGTACTGGACAAATTTACTCTTTGAAAATAAAAATTAACGCTTGAACCGGGAATTGAGCCCTAGACCTCTGACTCCACCTGTCAGTATGCTGCCTGTTACACCATTCAAGACATGATACAACCAAATTTAACAAATTCCAGTCCTGGATAAATTTATTTTTTTGAAAAGAAAAATTAACACTTGAACCAGAAATTGAACTCCGGACCTCTGACTCTATATGTCAGTATGCTATTCGTTACACTATTCAAGACCTATACAACCAACCTCTAGCAAACTATGAGAATGATAAAATTGAAAAAGAAGCTAAACTTTTGAAACATTTGGCAAAACCCTTGGATTTGACAGCTTGGGAAAAGATAATATATTCTGAAAAACAAATTTAGATCCATGAATTTTGAAATTCCTAGTGAGCAAGATTTGGTCTCAAAGTTCAACAAATCAACACCAGATGGCAGCTATGAAGATGAAGATGAAAATTCAACAGTCGTAAAGATGGCTAAAGATGGGAGGGATGCTTCCTGAAAGCACGGTCCTGTGCTTGAACACGGAATTTATGAGTTGAGATATTCGTCAACTCATTATTTTTAAAGAAAGTTTTTTTGATAACCCTTATTGCTTATCCTTGCTAGATCCTTGGTATTAAGGAGTTAATATTTAATTTTAGGAAGTTATATTTTGAGGTTATTTTAATTATATTATTTTTGGTCTGGACATCTTACCTCAATATTAATGTTGATTTGTTCTTGGACATGTTTCAAAACAATTCTGTTTTATCGTCAGCTTTCCCAGACTGGTTTTATTTATGTTGCATTATGTTGCACCACCTGGATGTCGATGTCAGCTCCATCCTGTGGTTGGCCAAAGAACCTCCAAACAAGGTCACCCTCCATCGGAATATCAAAATTCATGACTCTATTTCTGTTCTTCTGAATATAAATTTTTTTCCCAAATAGTCAGCTCTTTTGTATTTTCTAACTGTTTTAATAATTTAGTGTCTGAATTTATATTATGTTTTTCAGACCAAACATGAGCAGCAACTTACCCTTAAACGAAGAAGATTTCAAACATGAGAAAAAACACATAATCAAAGTAGCAAGAGAAAATGGGTTTGATGAAAAAATGGTACATAAAAGGATAGAAAAGTATAAAAAACAAAAAATGATAAACAGAAGTAATCTTGAAAAAGAAGAACCACCTATGAAAAAATATAAGAAATTCACATATCACCCCTGGGTACATAATAAATTTCAAAATATATTTGAGAAGTTTAATATTAAATTAGTACCAAAAAATAACTACAGTTTAAATAAACTAATAAAAACCAACAAAAATGAAAAAACTGATAAAAATAAAAAGTCAGGAATATATCAAATTGAATGCATGGGTTGTGAAAAGATATATATAGGGAAAACAAAAAGAAACCTAAAAATTAGAACCAAAGAACACATAAGAAATATTAAAAATGGAGAAATTAAAAAATCTGCAGTTGCTGCTCATGTTTGGTCTGAAAAACATAATATAAATTCAGACACTAAATTATTAAAACAGTTAGAAAATACAAAAGAGCTGACTATTTGGGAAAAAATTTATATTCAGAAGAACAGAAACAGAGTCATGAATTTTGATATTCCGATGGAGGGTGACCTTGTTTGGAGGTTCTTTGGCCAACCACAGGATGGAGCTGACATCGACATCCAGGTGGTGCAACATAATGCAACATAAATAAAACCAGTCTGGGAAAGCTGACGATAAAACAGAATTGTTTTGAAACATGTCCAAGAACAAATCAACATTAATATTGAGGTAAGATGTCCAGACCAAAAATAATATAATTAAGGAGTTATCTCAGCTTTGATTTATGCCCTAAGTTATGAATAAAAAAATAGTAGATTTTCAGACGTTAAAATATATATTTGTGATAATGAAATTTGTTTAAAACATTTTAATAAATCTGTTTTCATTTTCAGGTTAGGGAACTACAGAATGCCATTTGCATGGACAGCTCGTCCATTGTTCCGGTTATACAGTAATGAGCTGGACACATCTGACTTCCCAGCCATTTATCGACAGGAGGGAAATAGACTGAAAGATGAAGAGCTTCTTAAAATCCTCTCAGAGTTCAGGAAGTAAGTTAAAAGTTCATTATTTTGTAATTTTATTTATTTAACACTTGGTCAGAGTTATATTTAAATATCTCACCTCACAAATATAAATAATATTTAAATATTACTCTGACCAAATGTTAAAACCTCATAATGTTATTCCTAATGATTTTAAAATATAAAAAAAAAAGAGATTAAAATATTGATACCAGTCATTTCTTTTATTTGCAGGCCTGATAAAATGAGTCGCCTTACAATAATTCCAGGTTGGGTTAAAGTAAAGATAGAAGCCATCACTGAATTACCTGAAAGTGAGTATAACGTACCGTTGTCGTTGATATTATTATGTGTGTTTTAATGCCACTCACTCCATTTTTCATGCTTCAGCTTCCTTGCTGGGCAGATAGATGGCATTAATATAGTCTGTTTTGAATTTTTAAGCATCACTTCAGCATACCACTTTACATAGATAATGGATTATTGTATTGTGTACAGAGAGAGAGTTGGCAATTGAAAATATAGAGTTGCTAATTGCTCCATATTTTATAGGATTTATTAGATATTTGTATAAGTGTTGTGATATATTTTGATTTGATATATAAATTCTAATGAAAAGTTTATAGATTATTGTACATAACAATATGTTTTATTGATTATTTACAACTTCAAAAGCTAAAAATTTAGAAGTTTAAAATTTGTTTACCCTAGCAACTGTATAAAATCTATCATATTTTACAGAAGATTTTATAAATGGCAAATTAATATTTTTGTGGCCTATTTCATGTTTGATGGAAATATTAGTGATCAATTTAGAAGAAAGACATAATTTTATATTTTTTTCTTTTATTAATATCATTACGTTTATGAATATTTTGGTGACTTTGAAATCAATGTGTTTATTGTGGTATTCGACCAAAATTATATTTCTTCCTATTTTTATTTCAGTTCTCTCTTCCAACATTTCTATCTAGTCTCCCTTGACTAAACTCTTGTTTCCTTCTGACTCTAATGATATTAGAGCACTCGAGATCTTAGGGCTTTTTTTTTCTTTCTCTGTCAATTTGATGAGTTATTGACCGAAACTGATTAATTTCTTTTCATATCAGTCTCCCTTTCTTGTCATCTTTCCTATTTAGCATCTCTTGGCTAACTCTTGTTTTCTTCGACTCTGATGGTATTAGAGCATTCAGGCCTAGGAGATCTTTTCCATGTCTATATTTTCTTTAAAAACTACTCATAGCAACATAGTGGGCACTCATCTTGATGGGATGAGAGGATTTAAGTTGTTACCAAAATTTTAAGAAATGCCCACATAAACCTGCAAATACACCAATGCAGCAATATGTTGCAATAAACACATGGTAAAGAATCATCTTCAAGTAGTGTAACTATGCAATGGAATCATGTCATCCGCTACAGCTGGAAACATGTAATGAAGAATGAAGAGAGAGAGTGTAGAATGAGTTTATTTATTTATTTTTGTCTAGTGTTAAGTTGTTTTCTGAGAGATAATGATGAAAAGAAGTGAGGAGAAACCCAGTGCTGGCATCTTGTCTACACCTATCGAAAAGCACAAAGGGAGCCTCTAAGCTTAAAGTCCCATTTGATGAACGAATCACTATCAATAGTACCACATGCCTTTTCAGCTTATGTACTGCGGAGGGATTTGTAATTTAATGCAGGAATCTGATGCACAATCTACACCACCATCCTCCTGCTCCTGAGATTGAAAATTTTACATTTAAGTTTCAACTTCACTGGGTATTGAATTTGGGCCAGTATGGCAGACTCAATTAGCATTAAAATGTTTTAAATAATAATCTAGTATTATATTTGAAGAGAAAAATATATGCTCAGACTGGAGTTTGAACCCAGGACCTTTTGCTTTCTATGTGAATGCTCTACCAACTGAGTTACCTGAGAACTCCAATCTAAACACAAATATTTTCTCTTATATACAACGTTAATTCCCGAGCACCAAATGCTACGAAACTGTTGCTTCAATCTTGCAAATGGCGGCTTCTTTATAAAGAAGACCCTTTTTGGGAATTTTATATTACATTATGAAGCCAGTATGGTCTCTTTCGATGTTTTTATTATTCATTTAATACATCTCAATGAAGGATAAATTATATTTGAAGAGAAAAAAAATCTGAGCAAATATTTTTCTCTTCAAATATAATTTATCTTTCATTAAGATGTATTAAATGAATAATAAAAACATTGAATAATATAGTACCTTTTTTTTTAATCCGTCTTCCTCAATTAGAATTCTAATTGAGGAAGACAGTTTAAAAAAAGGTACTATATTATTTCACGAGTCATAAAAACAGCTGAAGATGGGAGTGATATTTTTCCTGATACTGCAGTTCTGTTTAAAAAAATAGATGTATGTGGTAAGAAGAATTCAGGGTTCATTTAATTCTTATTAAGAAAATCTCATAATGTAAAAATTCCCAAATTTATTATACGAGGGTCATACTGAAAGTCATGAGCAATCCATTGTTAAAATTCAAATTTCAACAATGTAACAAAAACAACTGCAGGATCGTAATCTACAGACTTTATACCACAACATTGCCGTTTTGTGGCGTCATAGCTTCTATCATGTGACCACACGCAGTGTTTCCAAAATGGCAGACATCAATGTTTCGTTTCGACAGCGTGCTGTCATTGAATTCCTTGTTAAAGAGGAACAATCTGCTGTGGATAATTCACCAAAAGACTTCAATGGGCTTACGGAGATTGGCTGCATGGGTGCCAGCCAGTGAGCCAGTGGTAGGAGCCGGGTGAAACATTTGAAAAGATGGGAACACGGGTATCAAAGATTGAGCCTCGTACGGGTCGCCCATGCTCTGCCTCCACGGATTGCAACAAGGAAAGAGTTGATGCGCTCATTAGAGACGACATGCGTATCACAGTGAATGAAATCACTACAAAACTTGCAGTAGGACACAGTGCAGTGCAAGAAATGATTCACAGCTTAGGTTACCGAAAAGTTAGTGCCCGTTGGATTCCACGTTTATTGAGTGAAGACCACAAACTTCAGAGAAGAACCATCACCCATAACCTTCTTCAGAGATTTCGAAATGAAGGTGATGATTTTTTGACGAGTATTGTGACAGGTGATGAAAGCTGGTTTCATCGCTACGAGCCTGAAACAAAACGCCAGAGTATGGAATGGCACCACTTGAATTTGCCATCAAAGAAAAAAGCGAAGACAGTGCAATCTGTTGGGAAAGTTATGGGCAGCGTCTTCTGGGATGCGCAAGGTTGCATTCTGGTTGAATTTCTTGAACCTGGACAAACCATAAATGCTGCCCGCTATATTCAGATACTTGTGAAGCTCCGTCGTGCATTGCACGACAAATGCCCTGGAAGGAAGATCATTCTGCAACATGATAACGCGCGTCCTCACACTGCTCGTGCCACTGTGGAGAAGATCAAGACATTTGGGTGGGAAACTCTTCCACATCCTCCCTATAGTCCCAATTTGGCACCCTCCGACTACCATCTTTTCAATTCTGTGAAGGAGCCGATAAGAGGCCAACGCTACGAGACGTTGGAGGATATTCGGAAAGCAGTGCATCAGCGTCTTCGAGCAGCTGGAATGAACTTCTATCATAAGGGAATTTTCAAGCTTGTAGAACGCTGGACAAAATGTGTGCAAAGAAATGGAACTATGTTGAAAAGTAGCACAAAGGTCTATAGATTAACATGGTGTACTTGGTTTGTCTAAAATAAATATTATGATTGTTTAAAAAAATGTTGCTCATGACTTTCAGTATGACCCTCGTATTAATACTATATTATTATTTAAAACATTTTAATATATAACGCCAATTATGATAATAATGAATATTAAAAATGTTGATCCATTAGCATTATTATTATCATCATCAACAACAACATCGATCATCCATTTAAATTATGGGACACAGGGTAAAATATGGCTTTATTATGTATGTTTCTAATGACCAAAGAGTTAATAATATAGTTACCGTTTAATAAAACATGAAATATGAGGTAAGATGTAAAAATGACTCATTAATTTATTAGTTAATAATGAATTTATTTTGTTTCTTCCTTCCTATTTTTTTTATTTTTTTCACAATTTGTCAAGTATTCCATATTCAGTTCTTCATATTTTAAGTATAAGATATAATTTTTTTTGATGATATACCAACTCCATAGGTTTTTTTTACTATGCCTACTTGCTAATTATATCTGATAATATAAATGTAATAAAAACTAAATTGAATAAATGTTTGACATTTTTGTATCAATTTGGCTTCAAGTAGGCACACTTGACAATTTCCTCAACTTTGATACAATTGACTAATTCCTCAACATTCTAAAGAGGCACAATGTAGCATTAATTATTATGAGTTAGTTATTTTGATTCACCTCATATGTGAAAAAATGAACATAGAAAAAACAAAAAAGGAACTTGAATACAAGATTGAAAGAACACCTTAGAAATGTTAAAAATGGAGCAATAGAAAAGTCTGCACATGCATGGTCAGAAAAACACAGAATCAAAACAGAGACCAAATTACTGAAACAGTTAGATAAATGTAAAGGAACTCACAATTTGGGAGAAAATTTACATCCACAAAAATAAGGAGAAAACTAAGAATTTTGAAATCTGGGGAAAGAGAAAAAAATTTGATTTGGAAGTGTATCGGTCAGCCAACAGAGGGAGTAGAAATCAACCTACAGGATGACAACCGCAAACACAGTTAGAAAGCACCGACAATGTCATATAGATTTGACAAAACTATAGTCTGCAGAATATCAAAAAAATATTAGGTGAGTCGAAATAACTAACTCATAATAATTAGAAGAAACCTCATAGTGTTATTTTGTACAAATATTAAATAAACAGTGTAGCATTGTTGATTAAGAAAATAAGCTACAAGCTGAAAGGTAATTCGTTTGATTCTTGATGGGGTCATATATTCTATACTTGCCTAAATCTTCTGGCGGCCTCATGGCTTTGGAGTCAACTTGGACTCTAATAGAAATGAATATCAGATGCATGGTCTGAACAAAGTTGGCCATGCTGACATATTGTGTTTAAGTTTTGACCTCCTACTATCCCAAGGGACTCCTAAGACCCATAGTGGAATCACTTTACTTTTACCCATACCTTTTAATGATTTCTATTGTTAAACTTTTTAAGCAATCTGCAATTGTTATTGATTATTATCTTTAAAATTCATGTGAGAGAAGCTAGCATCAATTAATAAAATTAAATATTTTCCCTCTGTAATTTTCACATATTTCAATGATTTCATGATGTAGATATAACATAATAGAAATGGATATTATGAATTAATAGTTATTTCAAAGTAAATTGGAAAATGTACAGCCTTAGATATGGAATTTGACCACAAGTCTTAGTGCAAATCCTAGAAGAAGAATATGAGGTGTGGTGAATATATTTAACTATGAATGTTAAAATTTTACTTAAATAAGTGCAAATCCTCTTTGATCTGCAGACTTTTCTCCTTTTCTTTTTATTTTTCATTAATTAAATGTTTTGGTCATTTTATCCATTATTTATTTTTTGTGAGTTCCAAAACCCATTTATTCCTTCAGTTGATTCCAAATTTTGCTTTCTGCAAACAGACACTAATTACATTTCCTTAACAAAATTCAATACAATAAAACTTATTCCTAAAAGGTTTCTAGAGAGGAGTTCTACATAAAACATTAATTAAATTAAGAGTTCACTGCAATGTCTCAATATAATTTCTTGTAAACTCCTAAAATTTTAAAAATATGGAAAAGGCAATTTTTTTGGAACTGTACAACTTCATGTACAATTAAGTTATGTAGGTAGGAAATAACACTATGAGGTTTATTTTAATATTGTTTAGTTGTTTCTTCACTCACCTCATACTCATGTACATTGTTAATCAAATCACTGAGCTGGTCTAAATAAATTCTAATTATTGAATTTTTTTAGGAATAAATCACTATGAGGTTTAATTTATGATTAATTAAAATGTTTCATACCTCTCCTCATATCTAGTCTTCTAAGTAGATCGTGATGTTACTTCGATTAGAAGAACTACTTGTTCTTCCCTCTGTTGGTAGACCGATAAACCTCTGGATCCAATCAGAATCTGCGGGAATTTTGAAGTTCATAAGTTTTTCTTTTTTGTTTTTTTTTAATGTGGATTTTTTCCCAAACCATGTGTTGTTTTAGTTTTTTTGCTTATTTAATTAGACTCCTTTTGATTCAATTAGATGTTTTTCTGACCAAGCATGAGCAGCTACTGCTGACTATTCCACTTCTACATATCATCAGTCGACAAGAAAATACTGAAGATGAAGCCGTGAAGGCTTTGAAATCATGATCTACTTAGAAGACTGGATATGAGGAGAGGTATGAAGCATTTTAATTTAATCTTAAATTCTAATTACTTGCAATTGTTACAGATTCATTAACATCATCATTGGCTCCATTAAAACCATTTCCAATGCCTCCAGTAAATGAACCAACGATAGAAATGATGGAATTTGAAGGAAATTCAGAGAAGGATGTTCATCCATATACAACTTTCATTAATCATCTCTATGTTTATCCTCAAAGTCTGAATTTTGATACCCAGAAGACTTTCACTAGAGCAAGAAACATTGCATGTGTTGTTGAATTGAGAGATTCAGACAGTGAAGGAGCTCAACCTCTTTGTGTAAGTTTCTTACTGAGTCAAATTGGTGTTAAGGAAAGATGAATGTTACGAAAATACATTAGGAAGTAACATTATGAGGTTTCTACTTCTAAATAAGTTTAGTCTGCCTTCATCTTACCTCATAATATGTTGTTTCTTGTAAGACACATTTCAAAGCTTCTTAGCTTCATTGTCAGTTGCTACAGACAGTTGGTATAGTCTGTAACAACTGACAATGAAGCTAAGAAGCTTTGAAACAACGAAATATGAGGTAAGATGAAGGTAGACCAAACTTATTTTTGGAAAAAAAGAATGATTATTTTTATGTAAAGTAATTAACATTCATAGTTAAATATGGGAAATAACATTATCATCATCATCGTCCTTTCAAGTATTAGGCCCAGTGGCCCGTTACGGTCTCCCGCCATCTCCGAAAAGGTCGACCCACAGATCTTCTGCCTCAAGGAATGTAGTGAAGAATTTGTTTTGATATTCTGTGACGATCCATGCCCTGAATATGGGCTAGCCAATTGTTTCTATATTCTTGGAGGTATTCAGATATAGGTACGATGTTTAACTCTCTGGCTATTGTTGAATTTCTTTGGTGGTCTAGAAGGCTATAACCTGCAGTTCGTCGCAGAAATTTCATCTCCATGGCTGTAATATGACAATCATCCTGAGTTCTGATGGTCCAAGCTTCACTGCCATAACAAATTATGTGTCTAGCGAGAATTTTATAGATTTTCATTCTTGTGTGTCTCTGCACTTTTGATGGTTTAAAAACTTGGTTGATAATTCTTAAAGCTTTATTATAGTTTTGTATTTTAAAGGATATATCACATTCCTCATTATAAGTTAGATTATATCCTAAGTATTTAAATGAATTAACTTGCTCTAATATTGAATTCTGAATACAAATTTTACTTCTTACCGAGTCACAGCGGTATAACTGTTACATCAGGATTAGAGTAAATGCTAATCCTCCTTCATGCCTGTCCAGAGGCTTTAGGTGGCAGCCCCACCACTGGACTTACTACTTTTCGGCTAGCAACCGACTGGTAGGAAATCAACTTGCTTTCAAGTCTCCAAAGATTCAAAACCGGAAGAAATAACATTATGAGGTTCTTAATTCATAAATTAATGAGTCATTTTTTAACATCTTACCTCATATTTTGTGTTTCTTCAAACATGGGAACTAGTTTTCGAGAGAAGGATCTCTCTCATTTTCAACCGGGCATTATGACTACCGGATTTTCGTTGGAATCTCCATCAATAACGTTGCCATCTGGTGTTGATTTGATGAACTTTGAGATGAGGTTACGTTCATATCAGAATCTCGAAATTCATGGATCTAAATTTGTTCTTCTGAATATATATCTTCTACCAAATTGTCAATTCTAAAGGTTTTTCCAAATGTTTTAAGATCAGCTATTGCAGCACATAGTTTATTGGAGAATCATAAAATTGAAAAAAGCCCTACTTTTAAAACATTTGGAAAAACCTTTAGAATTGACAATTTGGGAGAAGATATATATTAAAGGTGGGTTGTGGGATGTGATGTCCCACGTAGATATATGATTGTAATAATTTAGATCACTGTTATTTGCCACGGCACTGATGACTCCCTTCAAGGGAATGAGGGAAAGTTTCTTACATGAACAAATAACGACACTTCGTTAACAGTTAAATTAAATGTTATTTTATTAAAGTTTTCACTTCTGTTTAGATGAATCTTGTAAATGATCAATAATTTAAAAGATTCTGGCTTAAATTAATAAATTTCACTTATAGAAGATTATTACTTCATATGTGTAATGGATGACTATTTCCAACGGTCAATTTTTCACCAACACTTTATTTCCACTTTATGGATTATTTATACTCCAGTTGAATTAAATATATACTACAATATTAATTTCCATAACTTTGACACCATTTTGTCAACTAATATCAAGAAATGAACTATAATTCTCTTATTTCTTGATGACCTGTAGTTTTACATGTCTGACTTCTTTCAAGTATTGTAGCCATCTTTTTATTCTGGGAAAAATTCCATTTCATTTCTGTTATAATCTGGAAGTTCTGATTGGTCCAACTGAAGAGGAAGGAGTACTACTAGCTCACTCCTATCCAATTCGTCCAATCCCATTTATTTGTTTATAAAAAGTATCAATTCAAATATTTAAAGTATTTTTACATATATTAAATCAGTTAGAAATACATCTAACTGTATTAACAGTTTATATTGACCAGTTTGAATTTTTTTAATATACTTAATAAAAAAAAATGAATTCTCTAAATCAATCTTATTTCCATTCCTACTAGAAATAAATATAATTATATTTAAATATTAAATAAAAAACCCTTATTATTATTATTATTATTATATGGGGATAAATATCCGGTTTTAAATTGCCCCTGATTTATTTTAATCTTAGCTACAACTAAGTGTGAGGCTAAATTAAAATAAATCACTTTCCCCAAATATCAAGTTTCTTTCTATACAAGATTCATCTGTATTAGAATCAATACAATGTAATACATCAACAATTATAATAAATACATGTTACATACTGAAATAAAATTATCAATTTTACAAAATTACATACGATATTTTAAAATACACTTTCAACTATTTGAAATCACCAGCTACGACTAATTAGTAGGAGTCGGAAATGGTTTCAAAAGTTCCTTGGAAAATTTCCCAATTGTTTTCTGAGTGTCTATTTCGATCAACTCGTATGTAGTATCATTAAAGTTTTTAGATATTTCATAGGGACCTTTATACAATAGGTTCGGTTCATCCTATGGTATTGTTTCTTTAAAGCATTGGATAGTGAAATATCCCTTATGAGAACTTTGTCTCCAATTTTGGGATTCCACTTCCTTTTATGTCTTTTAACTTTATTGTTGCGCTTTTTTGCGCGACATTCTAATCGTTCAATAACTCTTTTACATATTTCCTCGGATATCTCCGGAATTTGATTTTTATCAATAATAGGTAATGGCAAATTTGCAATTAACCTGTCAGGTTGTTTACCTGTCATAAGGAATATGGGTGCTTCCCCAGTATTGACATTAATTGAATGATTCATAACATTCTCTATGATACTGATATGTTTAAACCATTCAGAATGTTTATGATGGGTCAAAATTCTTAAACTTGTAGTAATTTCCCTATTAACTCTTTCACAGGGATTACTTTTTGGGTGAAATTTACTACAGTGGTACAATTTAATTCCCATCACAGTAAGTTTGTCTTTAAACTTAGGACTTGAGAACACTGAAGCATTATCACTTTATCACTAAGTAGTGCCTCAATAGGTCCATAATTAGGTAAATAATCCCTCACTATTTTTCCTAGGCAAGCTCTGCTATTTACATTTCTTAGTGGATATATTTATACAAATTTTGAGAATACATCAGACAATACAAGAATATTAAATTAATATGGAGAAGCTAAAGCTGTTATTATGATAGAAATAA
Organism: Diploptera punctata; assembly: GCA_030220185.1. Lineage (NCBI taxonomy): Eukaryota > Metazoa > Arthropoda > Insecta > Blattodea > Blaberidae > Diploptera > Diploptera punctata. Next base: position 1,101,782 of record JASPKZ010007151.1, read on the forward strand.
GTAAATTAATGAACACAATTAAATTATTGTAAATCAATGGTAAAGAGAAACATTTCTGCCTGAACCGGGAATTGAACCCCGAACCTTTAGCTTTCCATGCTAATGCTCTGTCCACTGAGCTAATCCAGGCTTCATTCCCATCCAAGCAGAAATGCTTCCTTTACCTTACTCTACTGGTCCCACATTCAATTGCAATGAATCATCATTCACAAATACACAATGAATGGCAGAGCATTAACATATATAGCTGAAGGTTCTATGTTGAACCAGATGTATTACTGAGATTGCCACTTTCTTATGAAATGTTCTCTTTGATCTCTCCTCTGAGGGTCTTGTCATGGAGTTACTGTATTTGGCTATTCAAGTACTATTTGACAGCTGTATGTTTTATACATGGTACTTGATAAAATTTCAGTGCCTTTATGGACGACCAGGAGGTTCAGTATTTGTTCAGCAAAGTTCCTGTACTGTTTTACATCATAGCACAAATCCAACTTGGTATGAAGAGATCAAACTCAGATTGCCCATACACCTTCATAACAAGCATCACCTCCTCTTCACATTCTATCACATATCGTGTGAACTCTCCAAGAAGAAAGAGAACAATGTTGAAACTTGTGTTGGTTATTCATGGCTGCCATTGCTTCAAAAAGGAAGGTAGGTGTACCAAGCCTCTTTTTTGATAATCTAGAAGTTATAATGTCACACCACTTCTGCAAGTACTTCAAGACTCTTTCATAAATAGATGTCCATTTCTAAGCAGATTAAAGTGTTTACAGAAATTTCTAAGAAGAGATTAGATTTCATAAATTTAACAGTTTGAAATAAAAGCTATCCACAACCCTTTTAGAATTATTATTTCAGAGGTGTAGGATCAGTGTAATATTAATATAAAATTTACTTTTTTATGTAGGTAGGCAGTAATTTATTTCACAACATTCATTAACATTCAGGTCGTTAGAATCACAGTTGAAAGATGTACATGAAATGACTGACAAATTTTGCACAGAGGCCTTCTTATTTCATGCTTGAGGTTCTTTTATGTGCTGTAAATTTATGACACAAGATTCATGGCTTTACTTTCATTGTGAAAGAAGGAAAACTAACAAGGCAACTGTCAATCATTGCATATTGAAATCTACCTTGAAATCTCTACCACAAAAGATTTTTGATATACCAGGGCCATGTCCAAAAAATTATCTGCCATTTTTAATTGCAAGGCACATAAATCAAAGCTAGAATCCAGCAATGTTAACCCATTGTACAAAGCAGATGGTCTCCCTGCATGAATAAGAGCCAAGTGAAGTGAAGTGGGATGCGCTGCCGATGGCAGGTAGTCTGGGTTATCCAATCTGCCAATTCAGGTGTTATATTACTTCTATATAGTTTAAATGAAAGATTTGATGCTGGATTTTAGTGTCTTCCAGTTAAAAAGGCAGATCATTTTTTTTTTGGAATGGCCTTTGTACATCACAATGCTTCTCTGGGAGAAATTTCAAGGTAGATTTCGGCATGCAATGGTTGACAGTTCGCTTGTAAGAATTTTTATATGACATGTAAAATTTAAAAAATGTATCTTACTGATTGGATTTGAATATAAAAACCTTGGATTCAGAAGCAATCGTGGTAACCATTGGACCAAACAAGTGCTTATTGTGATAAGCCTTCATTATCATCTAATAGCTTTATACTAGAACATACACATTGTATTGTGTATGGACTTGGTTTACGATGAAATTTTTATGTATGTTAATGGATAGTTTACAGTATAAGAAACTTTTTTTTAAGTTAATGTAGATAGGAAATAATCACTATGAGGTTTAATTTATGGTAAAATTAAATGTTTCTTACCTCTCCTCATATAAATCTTCTAAGTAGATTGCGATTTCGAGACCATAACGGTCTCATCTTCAGAGTTTCTTCCGATCGACATAACATCAGTCACCAAAAAAGTACTGAAGATGAGACCGTTGTGGTCTCGAAATTGCTATCTACTTAGGAGGTTTATATGAGGAGAGGTAAGAAACATTTAATTTTACCATAAGGAACTTTATTTAATGGTGTACTAAAAACATTAATATTGTAGATATGCAGAAGGTATAGGCTAGGTTGAATAGCTGATTTGGAATCTGATAAGACTATTTCTTTTTACAATTTATTAGTTTATGCAGTAAATTTTGTGAGCTTGATAAACTAGTCTAATTTGACCATAAAAGTATTCAATTATTTTATTATCTAATTAACATTATATTGTATTTCCAGACTGAATGTTGAAGAACAAGTGTTACCAGTAGCTTCACATCTTCCTCCTGGATACCTATCAGTGCAGCCATTAGGACTAGGAAAAGGGTAAATATAATCTGAATATTCTTAACTCTTTGACTGCCACATATTCTTCTGTCCTTCAGCTATCTGGTAGCCGGAATTTTCAGTGACCCCTTACATTTATACAAATCTTGGACTTGTAGTAAATGCTGGGTGTGGCATACCTGAGTACTTCCATTACGTGTAGGTGCTGTTAGAAATGCATTTGTTTCTTTCATATGTTTATTCTGAACATAGTAGTGTACTTAACTGAACTGTACAAGCATTTCTTCTCCTGTACTTGTAGCTGTAGAACCAACAGGCTTATTATATTTGACTTGCATTACTTTCAAAGAGGACAATTGTTAGTGGCTAGTTAGTTAGAACTAGAGTGATCAACACTGCCAAATTATTAGGTGTTTGAAGGAACATACTTTCTAAGATGTTTGTATATATGTCTAAAGGTAAAATATATTCTGCAAAAAGAAACAGTGGTCGCAAACAGTAACTAAATGAAAGACACAGGATAGTTCTTGAATCTCTTATATGAGAGAGAGAGAGAGAGAAATTTCTGTCTAAAGTGTGATACTCAGATAGCATAGTGGTCAATGAGCTAATACATAAGAACTTCAAGTCCAAATCCCAATTTAGGCGAAATTTTTTTCTTTAAAAAATTAATTTGTCATTCAGAGCGCGCCGTAGCGTAGTGGTTAAGGCACTGAGCTACAGGCCGGAGGGTCGAGGGTTCAAGTCCCGGTGGGGTCAGAATTTTTAAACTGACAAAAACCTTCTGGCGGCACTATGGCCCTGGGGTCGACTCAGCCTCTAACGGAAATGAGTACCAGGCGCTTGTTCTGGGGTAAAGGCGGCCGTCACGCAGGGCTGACAACCCGGCTGACATCAAGTGCCGATTGTCTAGAAAAAGTGGGAGCCTTAACCTCCTACTACCCCAAGGGCCTCCGGGCCTATTGTGGGATCACTTCTTCTTCTTTAGAAGGAATAATTTTTTTTATAAAAACATTGCATTACATTCTTTAATTTTAATTAAACCATCCAAACATGGACAATATTAAATTAATATTGAGAAGCCAAAGCTATTACTATGTTAGAAAAAACTAAATTAATGAAACCACTAAATTATTGTAATCAGTGGTAAAGAGAAAAATTTTTGCTAGAACCGGGAATCGAATCCTGAACCTTCAGCTTTCTGTGCTGATGCTCTGACCACTGAGCTAATTCAGAGTACATTCCAATCCAAGCATAATCCTCCCTTTACCTTACTCTCTTGGTTCCACATTCAATGCAATGAATCATCATTCACAAATACACAATGAATGGCTTCTAAAAGAATAAAAAGGCACCAGGGCCGGGAAACATACCCAATGAGTTAATTAAATATGCCCCAAAAAATTTAATAGGTAGATTGAGGGACTTGTTTAATAAGTGCATTGCAATACAGAAGATTCCTGATGAATGGAAAATAAGCTACATTGTACCAATATACAAGAAGGGCGATAGAAGAGACGCAAAAAACTACAGAGGACTAAGTATAAATAACACATTATATAAAATATTTACGAAGTTATTAAAAACAAAGTTACAAAAAGATATTAAAGACAAATTAGGAGAAGATCAAAATGGATTCAGACCAGGAAGGTCATGTGTTGACAATATATTTGCAATACAACAGTTAATTGAAAAGCGGACTGCAGTTGGAGAGAAGAAACCCATTTGACAATGATAGATTTAGAGAAAGCTTATGACTCAATTCCGAGGAACAAATTATGGGAAGTATTGGAGAAATACAATATTGATAAAAACCTAATAGAAATTATTAAACAAATCTATAAAGATAACTCCGCTTATATTTAAAATTGGAAATATAATGTCTAAACCTATAAAAACCACAAAGGGATTGAAACAAGGTTGCAGTCTATCACCAATTTTATTTAATATTTATGTAGAATTTATATTAATGAAATGGAAACAAAGCTGCAAAGATATGGGGATCCCAATAGGCAACAGATTTTTGCTGACATTACAATTTGCCGATGATCAACTGGTTTTAGCGCAAGACAAATATGATATGGAATTCATGATAAAAAGGTTGAAAAACACATATGAATCATGTGGTCTCACAGTAAATTTACAAAAAACAGAATATCTGGCAATAAATAGCAATGAACGAGAAAATTTAATATTGGAAGAAGGAATCCAAATAAAGCAAGTGAAACAAACTAAATATTTGGGAATAATTATGGATAACATTGAAGGTATAGGCAAAGAGAACATAAAACATAGAATTGAATTGAGTAGCAAAATAATATCATCGTTAAATTCCATATGGTGGGATAAGCATATTTGGAAAGACACAAAAAAATATATTGGTAAAACATTGGTGGAATCTGTTGCAATGTACGGAAGTGAGGTATGGACAATCAATAAGTACTAAAAGAATAGACTAATAGCTCTAGAAATGGATTATTTACGAAGAAGTGCCAGAAAGTCTAGATTAGAACATGTCACAAATAAGGAAATTAGAAACATAATGGAAGCAGAAGAAAGCATAATTGAAAGAATTGAGGAGAAGGAATTAAAGTGGTTAGGACATGTCTTAAGAATGGAAGATGAGCGATGGCCGAAGCAACTATATGAATGGCTTCCGAACAGAAAGAAGAAAAGAGGGAGACCAAGGTTAACATGGAACGAAAACATGAAGACAATAATGCAAGCTAGAGGACTAAGCATCGAAGATGCCCAAGACCGTAGGCTTTGGAGGTTTGGCACGGGAAGACGGCAGCAGCTGTAAAAACCGCACGATAGATAGAGATAGAATGGCTTCTACGTTAAGAAACACATGAGGGACTCCACACAGCTATAACATTATTTATTAAATTAATATTGAGAAGCTAAAGCTATTACTATGATAGAAATAACTAAATGGATGATAATATTGGATATGGATTAGACCGTTGTTGATAGATAATATTCCAATGCAGAACCATCATATGCAGATATTGTAATGGAAAAGTATTTTTATGTATTGAATCTTTTTTCTCACTATAGAAATTTTAGAAAAAGTATAAGCCAATATTAATAGAGTATTTTTGCCATATGGTCCTTCGGTTATAACATGCATAACATTTTGAGTCCTGCAGTGGTACTAGTGCCATGGCATTTAAATGACACTGAAAAAACTCCTGGCACGACAGGCCTAGAAGGCCCTTAGCCTACCAGCCGACTGCTGGCGTCACATCCGCATGTGTTAATCACAGAGGTAGATGATCATCAGCCAGTGTAGGGGTGACATGTGGTCAGCATGTTGAGTCCTCCAGCCGTTATAGCTGGTTTTCTCAACCTGGAGCCGTTACTTATTGTAGCTACCCAAATACCTCACGATGCTGCGTAGGCACCAGTCCCATACTGGCCGAAATACTATGAGAAAATTTCTTCCCCCATGGAGACTTGAACCAATGCAAGTCCCGTAGCTCTGTGCCAAGGCTTCCTGTCTTAACCACTCGGCTATGGCACGGGACAAATGACACTGAAGCCGGAGAAAATTAAATCTGCCTGCACAGGCATGCCAAGGGATTTTATTTTCTCCGGCTTTAGTGTCATTTAAATGTCATGGTACTAGTACCACCGCTGGACTCAAAGTGTTAAGAATAAATGCTCAAGAATAATTGTGTTGAATAAAATGTTCTTACATCTTACCCCATAAAGTTCCTTGTTTTCATGATATTGGTTTCAAAGGCTTTTGCCTTCATCCTCAGTCCAACTGAGTTGTTATTTGACTGAAGATGAAGGCAAAAGCCTTTAAAACCGGTATCATGAAAACACAGAACTTTATTATGTGAGATCTAAAAACATTTTATCCAACTCAATTATAGATCGAAAATTATCTCTCAGTGTTACTCCCTCTGTAATTTTAATTAAAAAATAAATGTCCATTTTGCTCTGCTAAAAATCGACTGTCGATTTATTAAAAACATTTCATTTCTGCATTACTAATGTTTTTGCCTTGTACAAAAATTTTTATGTATAAATCCTTACATTTTGTATACATAATGTTTCCTCCTCATAAAGCTCTATCATTAGCAGTTTTTATTATGAAAGTAATTTTTTTTAATTAAAATATTTTTTTTTTGGAATGTTAGTATTCAGGACCGGAGATTTCATGGATAGATGGTCAGAGACAGATCTTCAATGTGAACTTCCAACTGGTATCAACAGTAGTCACCAGAGACCAGCATCTTCACAATCTCTTTGCACATACGGACAAGCTTCTGGAACACAAAGCACACTCAGCTCCTCCATCAGAAATAGAAATTTGTAAAATTCTCAAGGTAATTATTTTAAGAAATGGCAGACTTTTTATCTAGTATGACTTTACAATTAAATATAAACTTCAACAAAGTGCAATAAAATAAATTGGACATTTTTACATAACATCTCATAACATAAAATCATCCCACTTGGATATGTTCACTTTTTTTTTCATTAAAAAGTACTGTTTCAATTTCTTGCCTATTTACTTGTAAGTAGAGGTTACTCCGATTCAGTGACATCAACTTCATCTTCACCCTCTTGTCCATTCTCGACCTCCTCACATCTTTTCTGATGATCTTGTATGAATTCACTTATGCTAGTTATTGTACTTTCTGTGAACAGTGCAACGTCAACATTGACATATACACCAGCTTCAATAAATTCCTGCACTAAATCCTGAAGTTCACATTCACATTCCTTGAGATTGTTTTTATCAGTACCATTGTCAATCACTGAAGCGTGGTCATTATTAGGGCTAGTATTTTTATGTAATAAAAGATAAGATTGCAATTCAGATAGTATATATTACTTATTTTAGGAATTCTCACTATGAGGTATATTCATTAAGGTAGAATATGTTTATCACTCACCTCATATTGTTCAACTGTTTGTGTGTGAAACCAAAACAAAAGACAGTCAAAAGTCTAACTTATCATTATACTTAGTTCATAAGTTTTCCTTTGTTTTTCTGAATGTGAATCTTTTCCCAAACCACAAATTCTGACCTAATCCAGAGGTTCATCAGTCCACCAACAGAGGGAAGAAGAAGAGTTTCTTCCTATCGACATAACATCAGTCACCAAAAAAGTACTGAAGATGAGACCATTATGGTCTCGAAATTGCAGTCTACTTAGAAAATTTGTATGAGGAGGGGTAAGAAACATTTGATTTTACCATTATCATTATACTATTCATCTTTTTGTGTGTGAAACAAAAATAAAAGATATTCATAAGTCTAACTTCTCATTATACTATGTTGCAACCTTAACTTTTAGTACATAAAATCCTAGCACTAATCATTATAAAGGGTTTCTCCCTTCTTAAAACAGTTACTGATTGAAGGTTAATTCTTTTAAGGCAGCAGAAATCCACAAAATTACATCCAATATGCTGACAAACTTTCTGAGTTCAAATCTAAATTCAACGTTGTCCATTTGAGACAAAATGTCTCAACACTTTTGTGACTGTAAAAACTTTAAAATTTTGAATAATCCTCTGGTCCAATGATTGGCAACATGAAGTTGTGTTTGGTGACAAAATAATTATTTTCATATTTTGTAGTGCAGCATCACAATATGAAGGGGCATAATCCATGAATAAATTCACTTTCCTCTTTTGCATTTACATTCTTCTATCAAATGCCAGCAACCATTCAGTCATTATTGCTCTCATCATCCATGATCACATATTAGCATACCACTTCATCATATTTGAAGAGAAAAATTATATGCTCAGGCCGGGACTTGAACCCGGGACCCTTGGTTTTCTAGTCCAAGTGCTCTACCATCTGAGCTACCTGAGCAAGTACTGATCTAAACACAAATTTTTCTCTATATATGTTGTAATTCCCGCCCACCAAATGCTTTGAAGCCTTTGCTTCTATCTTTGCAAATGGCGGCTCCTATATTAAGAAGACATATTTGGGAATTATACATTACATTATAAATGCCAGTACGGCTTTTTTGGACTAGAAAACCAAGGGTCCCGGGTTCAAGTCCTGGTCTGAGCATATAATTTTTCTCTTCAAATATGATTTATCCATCATTGAGATGTATGAAATTAATAATAAAAACATCGAAAAATTTATAATGTAATGTATAATTCCCAAATATGTCTTCTTAATATAGGAGCCGCCATTTGCAAAGATAGAAGCAAAGGCTTCAAAGCATTTGGTGGGCGGGAATTACAACGTATATAGAGAAAAATTTGCGTTTAGATCGGTACTTGCTCAGGTAGCTCAGATGGTAGAACACTTGGACTAGAAAACCAAGGGTCCCGGGTTCAAGTCCCGATCTGAGCGTATAATTTTTCTCTTCAAATATGATTTATCCATCATTGAGATGTATGAAATTAATAATAAAAATACCACTCCATATTAAATTTACTCAAATCAGTACCCTTAAAACATGTAGGCTTTGCACCCTTCCCAATAATGAAAGTTTTTTCCAATTAGCCTATCACATTGACACACAGTAGAATAGTAAGTCATTCTTTAAATATTTTGCCAACTGCATAGGTTTCACCTTACAAGGCTCTGAAGAAAAGCCCTGTTTCATCAGAGTTAAAAATAATCAATTGAGTTGGTGTTTACTTGATGAAAATCCATATTTATATATTAAATAAAAATAAAATATAGTTTTATTTGATTTTCATATTTATTATATAATTCATATAACTGAATTTTCATATTTATTATATAATTCAGTTATTATGAATTATATAATAAATATGAAAATCAAATAAAACTGTTTTTTTTTTATTTAATAATAGAGTTAAAAATTCCCAACATTAATTAAATATAGAGTTAAAATGTTACTTTCTTCATAACTTTCACAAATTCCTGGGATTCTTTTTTGCCATTCCGTCACAATGTTTTCATTAACTGAACAAGATACGAAAGAGATGTCGTGTCTACTCCTAAATTTGTCAAGACACCTACAGATGCTTTAAACTCATGAAGCCCTAACTTCTTGGCGATTTCAAGTGCTTTTTCGTGATTCAGAGGTCTACTCACTGGCAAGTTCTTGCTCTGAGCAAGGCAGAAATCATTCAAAAGTCAAACTGTCAACTTTCAATCCAGGTGTGTTGAGAAAAGTTTGTTTAGTAGCAGGTTTTCATTTCCAGACCACAATTTCAAAATTTATTATTTCTTTTTTATAATGTCACTGATCCATGTTTTTCTAACAGCAATCCACATGGCCATAACTCGAACACTAAGCTTTTCCTTTTTTTGTAAACATTGATGATCTCTGGCTTTTCATTCAGTGTTAATCATTTGCATTTTTTGTGAATTTCAGCAAGACGTAGCTTTATCTTTTAAAGACACAAACAATATGTACATTAACATGCTGCTCCTGATACTCAAGTTAAAAAAGTGTGCTATATGTTAAAAAGTGTTATAATGCTCATTGTTGCAAAGAATTACATGTACGGTATAAACGTTTTTTTCACATTGTCCGTTATTTGGAAGTTTTAATTGTTGTTTGAAGATACATTTTAGTATCCATGTCCATGTCCCCAATGTTATTGGGAAGAGATTTCCCCATAATTTTTTTACAGGGAATTTTCAAAGGTCAATTATTGAGTTGCATTCACTTTTGAGAAGTGTCCATTAAGGGAAATTTGTATTTTACTTTTTTTTATGTGCAATAATTGTATGCCCAATAAATACAAACATAGAATATTTATTTTCATTTTATAAAAGTTGAATTTCAAACATGAAAAATATTATGGCAATAGATAAATGTTATATTACATTTCTATTGCTTTAATGTTTATAATTTTTTTAGATTTTTTATATTTATTCATTGCAGGCTGCACATCAATTCAGCTGCCAACTGCCATAACATTTCTACCAACTCTCCTGAATCATTTGTTCAGCCTATTGGTTATGACAACAAGTGAGGAAATTGGTCTTAATGTCATCAGAGTATTAATTCACATAATCCATATGATTGATGAAGCAGGCAGGAAAGAAATTCTCCAGGCTTATGTCAAGGTAAGAACTTTGTTGTTGCTAGTAGGATCAGTACAGTGTAATTGAGATATATAAGAATTAAATGTATCGTGATTCCTTCTTACCTCATATTTCTATGTTTTTTAAACACAGCACTGCAGTATCAGCGACCCATTGTCACCATCGTGAGCTGTTTTCACGACTGTCAATTTTTTCTTTTGCCGGTAATTATCCCAACTGCCATCTGGTGTTCTTTTGACGGAATTATTTTCTAAACTGCCATCTGGTGTTCTTTTGAATGAATCATTTTCTAAACTGCCATCTGTTGTATTTTTGAAGAACTTTGTAATCAAGCTTGGTTCGTCTGGAATCCTCAAAGTTCATGGTTCTAATATGGTTTCTTTGAATATATATTTTTTCCCAAACTGTTAAATCCAAAGGTTTTGATAGATGTTTCAAAAGTTTTGCTTCTTTTTCAATTCTATGATGCTCTAATAAACTATGTGCTGCTATAGCTGATTTTTCAATTTCTCCATTCTTTATGTTTCTGAAGACGAACTGAGTTTGATTACAAAGTTCTTCAAAAATACAACAGATGGCAGTTTAGAAAATGATTCATTCAAAAGAACACCAGATGGCAGTTAAGAAAATAATTCCGTCAAAAGAACACCACATGGCAGTTGGGATAATTACCGGCAAAAGAAAAAATTGACAGTCGTGAAAACAGCTGACGATGGTGACAATGGGTCGCCGGTACTGCAGTGCTGTGTTTAAAAAAACATAGAAGTATGAGGTAAGAAGAAATCACTATTCATTTAATTCTTATGAATTGAACTTCATAATGTTAAAAATTCCCAAATTTGATATATAAAAGTAATTGAGGTAATTTATCATTTTATTTAATTCTTATTTTATGCTAAAAACAGAATAAAAAATACACACTTTGGCTCATAAGATGAATTTTCTTTATAGTTAAATATGGGAAATAACATTATGAGATTCTTAATTCGTAAATTAATGAGTCATGAAATTGCCAGTGTCTCTTTATGTTTCTATGAAATGTTCAGATGTATAGGAACTTAGCTCTGTGAAATGAATTGTCTTTCTTCCAAAACAAAAAATTTGTTTGCAGTGATGAAGTAGTTGCTACCTTTGCAGTGAAGTCAAGAGTAGGTTGTTATTTGAATTTCTTATGATCATAGTTGTTATTGCTAATTACTCAAATTAAACAATTTGTTAAAATTATTTTCAGTTTGTGTTTGTACCACCAAGTGTGTGCAGCTCCACAACAGTGCATGAGGAAATGAGTCGACATTTACCCACGTTATTACGTCCAGCCAACACAGATTTTCTAGTCATTAATAAATTCATGCATCATTCTAATTTTTCTTTGAGATTATGGTAAAGAGCATGGCACAGCACCTCCTCAGCAGTGGAAGAATTAAGGTTTGTGCAAATAAATCTTCTTTTCTGTTATTCCTATAACTGATATAATGTCAGTTCCATTAGGGAAGTAAATAAATAAAACCTTTCATTAAGAGACTGAATCAGAAATACATAGTTCACCTCATATTTTGTTTTCTTACCTTTACATATTTCTGTGAACTTCTTCATCATTCTCAATAGAATCCGGCTGGAACTTCACGATTAAATCCATTTCCCTGCAAACTTCAAAATTAATTATTTTGCCTCTATATTTCCTGGATGTAGATTTGTTTTTTACTGTGATTTCAGTTTGGTTTTTCCATCTGTTCAGCAATTTTTACTCATCTTCAATTCAATGAATTTTGTTTGCACACATAAGCAGCTACTAACAGTTTTTACATTTCTCCATATTTTACATTTCTAACATGTTCCTTCATTCTGATGTTCAAATTTGTTTTAGTTTTTCCTTCCTATGTAGACTTTTCGCATTTCCGACATTTTATCTGATAAATTCTTAATTTTTTATGCCTTTTATTGCATACAACACATTTCAAAAGGTATTCAAATGAACTGAATATCAGACTTGCACCAAAAAATGATTTCAGTGTCAGGAAACAAATTTTGATGTTTTATTTAAATTAACACTTTCCAGTCCTGGATAGAATTTTATTTAAGAAAGAAAAATTCAAGTCATGATTTGAGCGTTAATTTTTCTTTCTTAATTACAACAAACAAAATCAATACCTACATGTTTTTATTTTCTGTCATTGTTATTTGATAATTAATTCATAAATTGTATTTATTTTCTTAATTTCTTTTGTTAATTGCATTTTTTTTAACAAGTACTCTCTGTCCTTGTGACAGTCCACAAATTCTTTGGGAGTCAGTATGGCAGTTATATGTGTATTTTTATTTTTTATTTTGTGGGATCAAGTCAGATATTATTTTATATAATCAATGTTTGCATCATATATCTTTAGTATAGAAGTATAGCAAGAGATTAAAAGTATTATTAAGTTAATATGTAGACGATTTTTATTATTAATTTAACACTTCTCATAGAAGGATAAATTATATTTGAAGAGAAAAATTTTTGCCTAGACCGGGACTCGAACCCGGGACCCTTGGCTTTCCGGGCCAAGTGCTCTACCAACTGAGCTACCGAGGCGAGTTACGATCTAGACGTAAATTTTTCTCTTATGTACGTTGTAATTCCCTTGCGCCAAATGCTTGAAACCATAGCTTCTATCTTTGCAAATGGCGGCTTCTTAGTTAAGAAGACATTTATTGGGAATTTAACACTACTTTATAGCCAGTAGGGCTTCTATTGACGATTTTTATTATTAATTTAACACTTCTCATAGAAGGATAAATTATATTTGAAGAGAAAAAATTTTTCTCTTCAAATATAATTTATCCTTCTATGAGAAGTGTTAAATTAATAATAAAAATCGTCAATAGAAGCCCTACTGGCTATAAAGTAGTGTTAAATTCCCAATAAATGTCTTCTTAACTAAGAAGCCGCCATTTGCAAAGATAGAAGCTATGGTTTCAAGCATTTGGCGCAAGGGAATTACAACGTACATAAGAGAAAAATTTACGTCTAGATCGTAACTCGCCTCGGTAGCTCAGTTGGTAGAGCACTTGGCCCGGAAAGCCAAGGGTCCCGGGTTCGAGTCCCGGTCTAGGCGAAAATTTTTTCTCTTCAAATATAATTTATCCTTCTATGAGAAGTGTTAAATTAATAATAAAAATCGTCAATAGAAGCCCTACTGGCTATAAAGTAGTGTTTTAAATTCCCAATAAATGTCTTCTTAACTAAGAAGCCGCCATTTGCAAAGATAGAAGCTATGGTTTCAAGCATTTGGCACGAGGGAATTACAACGTACATAATAGAAAAATTTGCGTCTAGATCGTAACTCGCCTCGGTAGCTCAGTTGGTAGAGCACTTGGCCCGGAAAGCCAAGGGTCCCGGGTTCGAGTCCCGGTCTAGGCGAAAATTTTTCTCTTCAAATATAAGTTAATATGTATTTAAATTTACAGATGCATCGTAATGAAAGATTCTCTGCTGACTTCTTGTACAGAATCCAGAACTTGCTACAGGTTTTATGTCCATATCTCATCCAGAAGTATAAAGAGATGCCTGTTGAGACACAAGAACTTAATAGAAGTCTGGCTAATTTTCTTAAGGTAATATTAATAGTTGTTTTTTTCATACCATCTCTATTACATTGTATTCATAACTTGTAATCGTTTATATATATATATATATATATATATATATATATATATTGTAATTTAGATTTAAGACTATTTTTTTGTTTGTATTTTTTTAAACCTGGTTGAGTGGTAGACAAGGCCTTAAGGCCTTAACTCTGCCAGGTAAAATAAAGCTATTATTATTATTATTATTATTATTACAATGCCATAACCTTTAATAAATATGACATTGTAAATAATAATTTGAGTTAGAAAATGCATGACTCATCTCATATTTGTAATTTATTGAAGAACCAGGGTTTCGACACTCTGTGTCATTGTTTATTCTTTCTAACTGTTGAATCGACAGTTGGTGATCTTGTAGGTTGATATCTGCTTCCTCTGTTGAGTGACCAAACTTGCAAATCAATTTTTTTTTTCTTTTTCTCCGGGAATTTCAAAATTCATTTTTTTCTTTCCATTTTTGTGGATGTAAATTTTCTCCCAAATTGTGAGTTCCTTTGATTGATCTAACTACTAACTTTGAAATTCCCGGGGAAAAAAAAGATTGATTTGAAAGTTCATCAGTCAGCCAACAGAGGAAGCAGATATCATCCTACAAGATTACAGCTGCCGATTCAACAGTTAGAAAGAATTTACAATGACACGTTAGAGTGTCAAACTCTGGGTCTTCAATAAAGTACAAATATGAGGTGAGTCATGCATTTTCTAACTCTTCTTCGGCTTTACCCCACTTATAGGTTTGACATCTTCAGTTTCCATTTATTTCTAATATTCCAATCTCCTTCTTCCAAATTCCTATCATCCATTATAATTCTGACATAAGTTTTCCATTTTCATCTTGGTCTGCCACATTTATTTCTTCCATGGGGGGGGGTGATCATTGGTATGTATACTTTTTTGCCATCTTTCATTCTCTATACATGGCCATACCATTTAAGAGTTTTATTTTCAATCCTCTTAACAACAGATGTGGTGACATTAATTTCTCTCCAAAGGAACTCATTTCTTATTTTATTTTATTTTATTTTATTTATTTTTTTTTTTAAGGCTTCTTCTAAGATAGTCAAATTCAACTGTTCTAATTTTATTCTTTTATAATTCCGTCAAAGATCAAATTTCACTTCCATATGACAAAATAGTCCACTGCTGTGGTCTCGAGATAGCGTGCTGCCTTGTCACGCAGCAGGCCCAGGTTCAATCCCCGGTCGGGGCAGTTTTTCTGGGTGAGGTTTTTATCGGGGTTTTTCCTCACCTGTAAGATAAATGTCAGGAAAACTTTAAGGCCCAAATGGTCCCCGAAATCATATGGCTATCACCATCATCATCATCCTTATCATTATCATCCCTCACCTGTGTGGAAAGCAACGGCAAGCTACCACACCTACAATTCCCTAGTAAAGCTGCAAGCATAGCATGAAAATGCTATGATTGCAGTGAAGGACCTGCCTTCGGGCAGAATTACTATGGATGGATAACAAAATATTCTGTATTATGCTCTTATAAATTTTCATTTTAGTTTTCTAACTCTAATTATTTTAAAATAAACTCTTGTAGTGTATGGTGAAATATAAAGTTATATCTTGTAGTGTACTTTCTTTAAACATTAAATTGTAAAAAAAAAATTATCACTTTAAGAATTTTTAGTTATACACAAGCAAGCCAGCAATAAAGGTGCAAGTAGTATACCTGTGTCATTCCCCATACTCTTTGTTTTTCTATGACCGAATGAACAAATATATAACATGATCTGCAGAAATAGTGGTGCATAAATTAAAAATTAGTCTGAATCAAAGTTATCCATCTGCCAAGTGTAAAACCTGAAGTATGAAGAGTGCATTAGTTGACATCTGAATGCACACACATATTTCTTATCTCCAATGAAAATAAATTCACAGTAATGTAAAATTGGAGGATTGAGGAAGCCTGTCAATGCTGATTTAAAAAACTGTAAATGGTTTAAAAGAAAATAGATTTGTATGTAATATTTAAATTAAAATTCTTTATACCTCACCTCATATCCAGTCTTCAAATTAAACCGCTTTAGTTAGAAGACTGGATATGAGGCGAGGTATAAAGAAATTTCATTTAAATATTAAATTAAACTCACGATGATTTTTCCTATAAAAGTTCATTCGATTTATATGTTTTGAATTTCTTGCAGGATATTTTATATAGTAAGAAATGGTCAAAAGGACATTTCAGTAGGTTACCCTTTGAGGATCATCTTATGAGAAGATTTACTACCTAACAGTTTTTGTCATATGAAAATGATTATTTTTAGTTCTTCCACATTATCTTTAATTATGTAACATATTATCTTAATTAAATTATTTTCAGTCTGATCATCTTACCTCAATATTAATGTTGATTTGTTCTTGGACATATTTCAAAACAATTCTGTTTTATCGTCAGCTTGTCCAGACATGTCCAAGAACAAATCAACATTAATATTGAGGTAAGATGATCAGACTGAAAATAATTTAATTAAAAGAACCTCAAAATATCACTTCCTAAAATTAAATTATTTATTATCTTAACATCCTGTGTGATGTGTTGTTACAGAAATGCTTAACATTCATGGACAGAGGATACGTATTCAAGCTGATAAATTCCTACATGGATAAATTCAATCCTGGAGATCCAAAAAACTCTGTATGATTACAAATTCACATTTCTTCAGATTGTATGTGCACATGAACACTATGTTGCCTTCAATCTTCCAATCCTTCACACAAGATTGGGTTTGAAAGCCAGGAATGGTGAGTATCTCTTTTTGAATTGTAATATTGAACTCAAGCTCTACCTTGCTATATGCTAAATAAGCAATAAGATTTTTTGAAGAGGAAATGTTTTGCCTCTACTAGGTTTTGAACCCAAGAACCTCCAGTTTTAAGCACTGGTGCATTAAGTGCTTGTGCTATTTGGACATCTTTGTTCCAACACAATTTTTTTCTTTCTTTGTATCAAAACATAGATGCCCAAATAGCACAAGTGATTAGTGCGCCAGTGAATAAAACTGGAGGTCTTGGGTTTAAATCCCAGTTCAGGCAAAAAATTTTATTAAGAATCAAATGAATCGTGAATTCTTCTTACCTCATATATCTATGTTTTTTAACACAGAACTGCAGTATCGGAAAACATATCATTCCCATCTTCAGCTCTTTTCACGACTTCAATTTTTCATTATGTCGATAATTTTCTAAACTGCTATCTGGTGTACTTTTGAAGAACTTTGTAATCAAATTAGGTTCTTCTGGAAACTCGAAGTTCATGATTTCGAAGTCCATGAACTTTGAGTTTCCAGACGAACCTAATTTGATTACAAAGTTCTTCAAAAGTACACCAGATGGCAGTTTAGAAAATTATTGGCATCATGAAAAATTTACAGTCGTGAAAACAGCTGAAGATGGGAATGATATGTTTCCTGATACTGCAGTTCTGTGTTAAAAACATAGATGTATGAGGTAAGAAGAATTCACAATTCATTGATTCTTATTAAGAAAACCTCATAATGTAAAAATTACCAAATTTATTTTATTAAAAAATTGTATCTTCAAAAATGATTTAGACGATCAACCGAGTATATAAATTTACACTTCAACTTCATAAGCAGTAAGATATTATTGTAATACTTTTATTTTAAAATTTGAGAGTTTTCAATAATTCAAAATATAGAAAATTGTATCATTAATTAAAATGTCTTCCTGGGAAAGTTTTAAATTTTATAAAATATTATAGTTTCATTAAAATTTATCTGTCTTCTAGTTTTTATGCATGAGTAATATTTGAAATGTGATAATTATTATAAACCTATTCCACACATTAAACAATTCAGAGAATTCTCATTGGAAAAATGTACTAGTCAATTAAATTTGAAGAGAAAAATTTTCGCCCAAACCGGGACCCGAACCCAGAACCTTTGGTTTACCGTACCAATGCTCATGCAAATTTTTCTCTTATATACATTGGAATTACCACGCACCAAATACTTGAAGCTGTGGCTTCATCTTTGCAAATGGCGGCTTCCTGATTAAGAAGACTTTATTGGGAATTTAAACATTACTTTTAAAAGCCAGTAGGGCTTCTATTGATGTTTTTATTATTAATTTAACACATCTCATTGAAGGATAAATTAAATTTGAAGAGAAAAATTGTTTGGTGTGCGGGAATTACAACATATATAAGAGAAAAATTTGCATCTAGATTGGAACTTGCCCCGGTAGCTCAATTGGTAAGAGCATTGGTATGGTAAATCAAAGGTTCCTGGGTTCGGGTCCTGGTTTGGGCAAAAATTTTTCTCTTCAATTTTAATTTATCCTTCAATGAGATGTGTTAAATTAATAATAAAAACATCAATACTAGTCAGTCATTTAATTCCTGATTTACCTCGTTATTCTATTGTGGCTATATTCAGAATTCTTACTGATCATGGCTGTTTGCATAAACATCTATATACATCTATCTATATTATCCTTCAATGAGAAGTGTTAAATTAATAATAAAATCATCTATATACAATTTGCATTTTATTTACATGCTTGCTGAGATTTCAAGAGAAGGAAAGAGAATGGATGAAAACAAAAACACATCATTTCTAAATATTGGAAATGAAGATAAAATAACTCAATTGTAAAATAAAGAGCATTATATACCTACCTATATTTTAATATACAAGAAAACATTTACAGATATTTATACAGTTAAGTTATGTAGGTAGGAAATAACACTATGAGGTTTATTTTAATATTGTTTAGTTGTTTCTTGACTCATCTCATACTTCTTAACTCCAAGCAGACTCGAGTTTCTTCACTTCATTTGTGACATTCTCAATGCTGTATTACGTTCACAACTGATGTTCAACTGATGAGGAGGAGGCCGTTGGACATCAGTTGTGAACGTAATACAGCATTGAGAATGTCACAAATGAAGTGAAGAAACTCGAATCTGCTTGAGAGTTAAGAAGTATGAGGTGAGTCAAGAAACAACTAAACAATTTATACAGTTAAAAATTCATCGGAGAACATATTGTTTAAACAACTCACCTCATAGGATTCATGCTTCCATGATATCGCGATTTCAAACATCGTCATGTTCATCATCAGCCATAACTCCGACTGACGAAATTCTTCGGCCGTCAACTATTCTATTGTCGCCATCTTCAGTGCTGCCATCTAAGATGGCGACAATAGAATAGTTGACGGCCGAAGAATTTCGTCAGTCGGAGTTATGGCTGATGATGAACATGACGATGTTTGAAATCGCGATATCATGGAAGCATGAATCCTATGAGGTGAGTTGTTTAAACAATATGTTCTCCGATGAATTTTAATGATTATACCTCATAATGTTTACTTCCCAACATTAATTAAATATAATTTATACAGTTGTTCATCCTGTTTACTAAGGTTAGAGATTAAGTCAACTCCATATGAGTTTTCTGGCAACTGATGACATTAATCTGCATAATTATCCCCTATTCTGTACTTGATTATGTTTTAGTTAATGTAATATTAATATATATATAAGCTTGCATTGCTCAATGTCAAAAATTTAATTATAACACACACACACACACACATATATATATATATATATTAGAGCACTATGCTAGTGTTTAAAAAGAGTTGAATGAAGTCTCACAAAACAATGTAGAATTAAAAAAAATTATATTGGTATATACATTTTTAATGTTTCATATAATATTGATGTTCAATAATAAAATTGTGGAAGCATATTTTCAGATTATCTAAGTGAATATTGCCTATCAGAAGAATTCTGTAAGCAACATTTTCTTGTGGGACTTCTGCTGCAAGAAGTTAGAACATCATTAAATGAAGTATTTCAAATACGTAAAATATCTGTGTCAACTCTCAGGGATCTCTTAGCCAAGCATGAATTAGATGATAGATATCAGAATAAGGTGAGTGCTATTCAAACATATGAAAATACTTTAAAATCATTAGGAAGTAACATTATAACATTATGAGGTTTAATTTAATAATTGAGTTTGTATTTTTTAACAGGGGCATGCCATAGCATAGTAGTTAAGACACTGCGCTACAAGCCGGAAGGTCGAGGGTTCAAGTCCTGGTGGGGTCAGGATTTTTAAACTGACCCAAACCTTCTGGCGGCACTATGACCCTGGGGTCGACTCAGCCTCTAACGGAAATGAGTATCAGATGCTTGTTCTGGGGGTAAAGGCGGCCGTCATGCAGGCCTGACAACCCAGCTGACATCAAGTGCTGATTGCCCAAAAAAAGTGGGAACTATCTCAAGAGCCTGCTGAGGCCTGTAGTGGGATCATTTTACTTTATTTTTTAACATTCTTACCTCATATGATTGTTTAGTTGGACATATGTTTCATGGCTGTTGCCCCATCGTCAGCATTACACAAACTGATTTATTCTTTTCTTCAAGATCCAGGGCCGACAACTTGAAGAAAAGTAGAATCAGTTTGTGCAACGCTGGCGATGGGGCAATAGCTTTGAAACATATGTCCAACTAAACAATCATATGAGTTAAGAATGTTAAAAAATACAAACTCAATTATTATATGAAAATACTTTGCAATAATTCTGATATACCACTTTCAAATTCAAGTTTCCATATCAAGTCAAAAGCTTTGATCATTACTGTTTCTGATTATAATTTATAAATTAATTATTACAACCCAGTCAGGATCGATGAATTTTTAGGATGGAAAAATCCAAGGGATTTGTCCTCTGGGAGGGACACAATGAGACATCTAGTAGACAACTCAGGCATTACTTGGATGATGATGATGATTGGTAAATTTTGCTTAGGAGCCTCTTTTTTTTCAGGCTTATGGTTTTTTACGAGCCTGAAATTCTTCAGACTTGGGAACCGTGGCTTAAAGTCCCTCCCACAGGACTTGTTCCTTGGATTTTTGCATCCTAAAAAAATCCATCAATCCTGGCCAGATTTGAACCCATAACCTTTGAAACTAAAGGCAAGGAACGAAACCACTAGACACTGCAGCTGACTACTAGGAGTTAAGAGGAATAAAATTAATTATTTTTTTATGTACTTTATACTCCAATTAAATTCAGTTTTTACATTTTGGAAATCCTTGGTAAATTTTAGTCATAAGATATAATCATAAGTAATGCCACGAGTGATTTCCAATTTATCTAGAGGATTTAGAAATCAAGAGTGGCATTTATTAGGACTATTTAACAAATAAAATTAAGCTGTTTACTCACAAATCATTATTTAAATATAGTCATTTTAAAATATTTATATATTTAATGTAAATGGCTCTGTTTGAAAACAAATGGGAAATGTTTGGTTATGTTTCATCCACTGTATCTTGATCATATTATTTATGCTAAATAGGATCACAATATTGTAAGAATGCACCCTAGTGGAGAAAAAAGCATATCAAATTGTATATTATAACCAACATTATAGGTTATTAATTTTATTTAGGAAACAACTCAGTAAAATCATTATTTAAAAACACAATTATTGAACACACAATTATCAAATGTGTAGTTCAAAGGAATCTGTTAATTATTTGCTATATTCAACGTATTTGTTGGAGAGTCAGTCACTGCAAAATAATGCTCTGACCTGTTCAGAATATTAAAAAGCTTTCTTTATTTTGATAAACAGAATTTGATAAATAGCGAGCTGAAACACGACTGTCATTGGTTGTAAAACAAAATTTATTGAAACATGATTGGTCATTGACTCCCATTTGGGGCAGTGAATTAAATAGTCAATAAAAATATGGATATTGAAGATATGACAGAAGTAATTTTTCTCTTTTATTTTCTTTATATAGATAATAGTTGTTTTTTTCTTATAGGGCCAGTTGGGACGAATAGCTGCTATTTACATACCATTTCTGGGCATTATCCTAGACAACTTGAATAGATTGAATGCTGTACAAGAGGCAAGCAGCAAGCACACAGAACTCCATCACATGTACGGTTCAAGTAGTAGGTTTTCAAACAGTAGTTCATTCCTTAATCTGAAAGATTCTGGAACATCAGTTGGAACACCTAAGTCTCTGAACAGATTCACAATGCATCTCGATGGAAATTCTAGTGCCAGAGCATCAACACATTTCAGGGATTCATCCTATTTTGCTGCTATAGCTGGTCAAGGTAAGATTTAATTGTACAATTTTGAGAGTACACACAACATTTAACTACCTGGTTTCCTTTAGAAGAAACACAAAGTAATAGGTTCTTTGGTCATAAAGGTATAGCGCATAAAATAATTTCAAGGCTGAAATAGGAGGCCTCTGACCAAAATTTGTCAACACCATAATACCCAGTTATGAAATTCAATGCTAATGACATCAGCTGCTAAAAGTCTCATTAAATAAATGTATCCCTTCCTTCTTTTAATTTGGTTGGTTGGTATCTAATGTCGAGCACTTGATAATGAAATCATTCGCTCTCTTGCACTCCAATATTTAGCAGAAAGCTGGTCTCTTCTACAAAAGCTGGACAACGGAGGAGATGGTTTCTTTCCATATCTTCATTTAAATTGCAAAAAGGGCATTTAGGTGAATCTGTTATGCCAATTCTGTGTAGGTGTTTATTCAAGCAGTCATGTCCCGTTAGCAGTCTGAATGTTGCTACTGCAGATTTTCTTTGTAATGTAGTAATGTCATAAGCTTGTAGATTTTCCCATTCCTTTCCAGATGTTTTGGTGGTGTATTCTTCTCTAAGTTTATTGATGTATTTTTTGAGATAATTCTTTTGATAGAGTGAAAGGAAACTGGAGCAGAAGTTGGGTTTGAAAACAATTTTGCTACCCTTCTTGGCTATAAAATCGGCTATTTCATTGCCTGTCACTCCACAATGGGCCGGAATCCATTGAAGTACAACTTTTTTATGTAGACGGGATAAATGTTTTATCATTTTGTGACATTCGATAATTTGGATGCTTTTTGGGTGTTGTGTCTCGTGTTTATAGCAAGAATGGCTACTTTGGAGTCACATAGAATTACAACTTTTGTAAATTTTTGGATGTGATATAAAAGATTTTGTAAACTTAAGAAAATTGCTAGAATTTCGCCATCAAAGTTTGTTGAATTTGTGTTTAGTTTACGATAAAAGGAAAAAAGTGGACATACTGCACAGCACCAGTGCCACCATCATTTGGTAGGCTGGAGCCATCTGTAAAAATATGTATCCATTCAGGAGCTGGGTATCTTAGATTTATCATTTCAGTGACATTTGTTTTTAAATATATGGAGGAGTTTCAGATTTCTTGATGTCTTCTGTTAAATGAAGGTTATATTCGATTTCCAAAAATTCTAGAGGGTTGTTTCTCATCTGCATATTTTCTTTTGAATGTGGAAGTTGCAATTTCTGTTTGATTTCTTGTACAATGCTTAGGAAGCTTTGCTGAGATTTTAAACATACTTGTGTGTTTCTTTGGGTCCAGTTATTATGGGGTAGCCTTAAAAATTTTCATACTGTGTGACTGCTGTTTTTCAATTTCAGATGCTATTAAATTTGAAGAGAAAAATTTTCGCCTAGACCGGGACTCGAACCCGGGACCCTTGGCTTTCCGGGCCAAGTGCTCTACCAACTGAGCTACCAAGGCGAGTTACGATCTAGATGCAAATTTTCTCTTATATACGTTGTAATTCCCTATCGCCAAATGCTTTGAAACCATTGTTTCTATCTTTGCAAATGGCGGCTTCTTAGTTAAGAAGACATTTATTGGAAATTTAACATTACTTTAAAAGCCAGTAAGGCCTCTAATGATGTTTTTATTATTAATTTAACATTTCTCAATGAAAGATAAATTAAATTTGAAGAGAAAGCCAAGGGTCCCGGGTTCGAGTCGCGGTTCTAGGCGAAAATTTTTCTCTTCAAATTTAATTTATCTTTCATTGAGAAATGTTAAATTAATAATAAAAACATCATTAGAGGCCTTACTGGCTTTTAAAGTAATGTTAAATTTCCAATAAATGTCTTCTTAACTAAGAAGCCGCCATTTGCAAAGATAGAAACAATGGTTTCAAAAGCATTTGGCGATAGGGAATTACAACGTATATAAGAGAAAAATTTGCGTCTAGATCGTAACTCGCCTCGGTAGCTCAGTTGGTAGAGCACTTGGTCCGGAAAGCCAGGGTCCGGGTTCGAGTCCCGGTCTAGGCGAAAATTTTTCTCTTCAAATTTAATTTATCTTTCATTGAGAAATGTTAAATTAATAATAAAAACATCTTCAGATGCTATGTTTGGGTTATTTGTTAAGATTTGCATGGCAGTGATTGGTGTTGTTTTAACGGCTCCTGTTATCAGACGGAGGATTTGGTTCTGCAATTTATTAAGTTTTCCACTTTAGTAGTTACTAGGATTTCTTCACAATATTGAAGTACAGGTTTTATGTACATTTGGTAGAAGGTGTTTAGGGTTTGTGGTGTTGCAACCCCACTTTTTCCCTGCTAATCGTTTTAATAATGGTAACCTTGTTTCTATCTTTGTACATATTCTCCATGTGTTTCTTCCATGTTAATTTTGTGTCCAGAGTTATTCCTAAATATTTTGCTTCATGTTTTTGAGTTAATAATTCACCCTCCAATTTCAGAGTGATGGGTAGTGGTTTCTTTCTTAATGTTGATAATTTGTTTTCTGTATATTTATCTTCATTAAGTTCTGGGATGTCCAATTCTCTAACTGTATTAGTGATTGTTGGGCTATGGTTATTAATTGTTGACTTTGGTTTTTCGGTTTGGAGACCCATATTACAACATCATCAGCAAAAAGTAGGGTTTTCGTTTCGAGCTTTTCTATATGCTTAGGTAGATCATTAATGTAGATATTGAAGAGAATGGTACTGAGTACAGAACCCTGTGGTAAACCTCGATGTGTTTGTTGGTATTTAGAGAGGTGATTATTATACTTTGTAGCGATGAACCGTTGGATGAGAAAATTGCTGATCCAGAGTAGCATATTCCCTTGAATGCCTAAAGTCTGCATTTTTTCTAATAATTTATATCTCCAAATAGAGTCATATGCTCCTTGGAAATCAACGAACATTGCCAGAGTGTCTTCTTTCTGTTGAAAACTGTCTTTAATAGCTTGACTTAGGTGTACAATTGTTGATTTGTTGATTGTAATTCTCTAAATCCAGCTTGATTGGGTGAAAGTAAATTATTGGTTTCTAAATACCAATTTAATCAATTTGAAATCATTTTTCCATAGTTTTAACAATTACACTAGTTAGTGCTATTGGGCGATAATTTGAAAAAGTATTTGTGATTTTTTTGTTTCGAAATAGGTATTATAATAGCTTTTTTCCAATCATCAGGAACTTTTGTGTTCCAGAAAGATTATAAAGGGAGAGCAATTGAGTTTTGGCTTTATTGCCAAGGTGTTTGAGAAAATTCTGCATGTATATTATCTGCTCCTGGAGATTTGTTTGATTTTAAACTATTAATGGCTATGTTTAACTCTTTAATGTTGAATTCTTATTAAAGATATTATCTTTTGTACTGCTTGTTGATTTTATGTAATTTTTTAGGTTCTCTTATATTGTTTTTTTGTTCTTTTTTTGTTCTCTGAGGACAAAGTATAGGTGTTAGCGTAGTGTTTGTTGAATTTGTTGGCTATTTCACTTTCATTTGTAATCTGTTTGTTGTTGTGGATAAATGGTGTTGTTTTTGCCGTTCTTTTTTATTTTGTATATTGTGTACAAATCTATATGCTTTCTGGCCATCTTCCTATAATCCATTTTTTGGAGGAAGTTATTAAAATTTTCTCTTTTATTGCTGTTAATTTCTTTTTGAGTTGTGCGCACAGTTTTCTCCAATTTTGTACATCTTTTGGGTCTTTTGTTTTTTCTGCTTTATTTCTAGCGAGATCTCGGTCTATTTTTTAGACAGCTTATATAATTCATATTTGAAGAGAAAAATTATATGTTCAGACTGGGGCTTGAACCCAGGACCTTTGGCTTTCTAGGCCAATACTCTACTGACTGAGCTACCTGAGCAAGTTCCAATCTAAATGCAAATTTTTCTCTTATATACCTGTTAATTCCTGCACACCAAATGCTATGAAACCTTTGCTTCTATTTTGCAAATGGCGGCTTATTTATTAAGAAGACATTTATTTGGGAATTTTACATTACATTATAAAGCCAGTATATATCTTTGTATTTATGGTAATAATATATAACTTTTATTGTTCTGCCTAAGCGAAAGAAAAGGTCTCACTTGTGAAAAATTTAATTAATGTTTTGAATAAATATCTTTCTTAATTCAATGAATGAATGAGTCACTTCTTATCTTACCTCATAGTTTATGTTTCTTAAACATGGGAACTGCAGTTTTCAAGAGAACATCTCTCTCATTTTCAACTGATATTATGACTACCAGATTTTTGTTGGAAACTTCATTTATAGTGTTGCCATCTGGTGTCGATTTGATGAACTTTGAGATCAGGTCCTGTTCATTCATGAATTTTGAAATTCCTGATCTCAAAGTTCATCAAATCGACACCAGATGGCAACGCTATAGATGAAGTTTCCAACAAAAATCTGGTAGTCATAATATTAGTTGAAAATGAAAAAGATGCTCTCTTGAAAACTGCAGTTCCCGTGTTTAAAAAAACATAAACTATGAACTAAGATAAGAAGTTACTCATTCATTCATTGAATTAAGAACCTCATAAAATATTTTCCATATTTAACTATGAACTTTCTTAATATTAATGATGACACCTAAAAACATTTACTTAAGAAAAACTAGAACTTCATATTTATTATTAGAAAGCCCACAAGCAAATGATGACAAATCAAGAGCTTCAGAACATTTGAATACTGCTACTACTATATATTAATAAACAGGATCTTCTTGATGATAATAAAAACATATTACACATCATCAAAAAAACCCAAATTACAAAACCAAAACATTAAAAGAGTCATAGCGAGGCTATCATTATTAAGACTAGTTATTGATTGAATCAGTATTATATAAAGACAAAAGTATTAGAGTTAATTACAGCAATGTTTTTCTTTTTCATACAGGGACATCCTGAAACTTGAAAGTCATGACTAAAAACCAAATTTTAAAGGGAAAAATGTTGTTTAAAAAAAGGACAAAAAAGGGATATATTTCCCTAAAAAAGGACTTTAAAAAAAGGGGCATAGGAAATAAATAAAGAAATTCATAATCACATATAATTTACAGTTACAGCATTAAGAAAGAATTTTACTTAATTACATTCAACATTTCAATATGTTTGAAGGTTAGATTCTCTCTCTTTGAATGTAGAATGTCTTTGTAAAGGAAAATGATTAATCTGTATTAGCAGAAAGCAGTGGTTTTCAAGGTCTTGATTTTTTGTAAGCTTTGTTTAAGTTTCGCTTTTGCAAATCCTTCAAGCATGCTTTTAGTTTTTTCTACCACACTCCACTGCACTTCCTTAGGTAAACTCTCCTTGAGAAAGAATTAAATTAAGATTCTTTATACCTTACCTCATATCCAGTCTTCTAATTACACTGGTTTCAAAGCCTAGGTGGCTTCATCTTCAGTAATTTCTTGTCGATTGATATCATGTCATTCAGGAGAATTGCTTCTTACTCCCTCTCCTTGAGAAATCGGCAATTGAGGCTAATAGTTTGCTAGAGAATCATAAATTATAAAAATAGACCCAAAAATGCTATTCCTTTGATCTGACCATCTTTTCAGTGATTGTTCTCCATTCTTTATATAGTAATAATAATAATGCGTGTTTTCCTGTTATTTATCCATTCTTGGTTACAGTGGTCTATATATTTTGATCTAAATTCAACTTTTTTTATTGAAGTTAAATATATATAATTCTTGCCATATGTCATCATTTATTTTTTTATTTATTAGTATAATTTAGGCTACACTTTAATAATATTCTTATATTAATTGCATGTAACTTTGTATTATCTTAATTTTATTATTCGCCGATTGAGTGGAAGAGGATGCCTTATTATGACCTTAACTCTGCCATCTTCAATGAAGTGTTATTATTATTATTATTATCATCATCATCATCATCACCACACCCACCATCCACCAATTTACAACCTGCCAGTGCTCTCAGAAATACGAGGGTCATACTGAAAGTCATGAGCAACATTTTTTTAAACAATCATAATATTTAAATTTGAATTGAAGAGAAAAATTTTCGCCTAGACCGGGACTCGAACCCGGGACCCTTGGCTTTCCGGAAAGCCAAGGGTCCCGGGTTCGAGTCCCGGTCTAGGCGAAAATTTTTCTCTCAAATTTAATTTATCTTTCATTGAGAAATGTTAAATTAATAATAAAAACATAATCATAATATTTATTTTAGACAAACCAAGTACACCATGTTAATCTACAGACCTTTGTGCTACTTTTCAACATAGTTTCCATTTCTTTGCACACATTTTGTCCAGCATTCTACAAGCTTGGAAATTCCCTTATGATAGAAGTCCATTCCAGCTGCTCGAAGACACTGATGCACTGCTTTCTGAATATCATCCACCGTCTCGTAGCGTTGGCCTCTCATCTGCTCCTTCATAGAACCGAAAAGATGGTAGTCGGAGGGTGCCAAATCGGGACTATAGGGAGGATGTGGAAGAGTTTCCCACTCAAATGTCCTGATCTTCTCCGCAGTGGCACGAGCAGTGTGAGGACGCACGTTATCGTGTTGCAGAATGATCTTCCTTCCAGGGCGTTTGTCGTGCAATGCACGACGGAGCTTCACAAGTGTCTGAATATAGCGGGCAGCATTTATGGTTTGTCCAGGTTCAAGAAATTCAACCAGAATGCAACCTTGCGCATCCCAGAAGACGCTGCTCATAACTTTCCCAACAGATTACACTGTCTTCGCTTTTTTCTTTGATGGCGAATTCAAGTGGTGCCATTCCATACTCTGGCGTTTTGTTTCAGACTCATAGCAATGAAACCAGCTTTCGTCACCTGTCACAATACTCGTCAAAAAATCACCACCTTCATTTCGAAATCTCTGAAGAAGGTTATCGGTGATGGTTCTTCTCTTAAGTTTGTGATCTTCACTCAATAAACGTGGAACCCAACGGGCACTAACTTTTCGGTAACCTAAGCTGTGAATCATTTCTTGCACTGCACTGTGTCCTACTGCAAGTTTTGTAGCGATTTCATTCACTGTGATACGCCTGTCGTCTCTAATGAGCGCATCAACTCTTTCCTTGTTGCAATCTGTGGAGGCAGAGCGTGGGCGACCGCTACGAGGCTCATCTTTGATACTCGTGTAAAATGTTTCACCCATCTCCTAACACTGCTGGCACCCATGCAGGCATCTCCGCAAGCACATTAAAGTCTTTGGTGAATATCAACAGCAGATTGTTCCTCTTTAACAAGGAATTCAATGACAGCGCGCTGTCGAAACGAAACATTGATGTCTGCCATTTTGGAAACACAAAACAGCAATGTTGTGGTATAAAGTCTGTAGATTACGATCCTGCAGTTGTTTTTGTTACATTGTTGAAATTTGAATTTTAACAATGGGTTGCTCACGACTTTCAGTATGACCCTCGTATCTTTTCAGCTGCTTGCATTCATAAGCAGACACAAGCTTCACTTCTAATAATACTGCAGATACCGACTTCACTTTGTAAAATTTTAATAGAGTATCACAGCGAGTTTTGCTTTTAAAGTTCTTAAAATTGTTCCATACATATTTTTGAATACTGAAATTTTTTTTTTGAAAATCAAAGTTAAAATTATAGCTTATCCGATGTCCTAAACAATTTAATATTTATGGTGAAATTAAATGTTTCTTACCTCTCCTCATATAAATTTTCTAAGTTGATCGCGATTTCGAGACTATAACTGTCTCATCATCATAACTTTGTTGGCGACTGGTGTTATGTCGATCGGAAGAAACTCTTCTTCTTCGCTCTGTTGCTGGACCGATGAACCTCTGGATCAGGTCAAAATTTGCGGGAATTTCGAAGTTCATAATTTTTCCTTTCTTTCTTTTTTTTTTTTTTTTTGAATGTGGATAGTAGTAGTTCTGATTGACATAACATCAGTCGACAAGAAAGTACTGAAGATGAAACCGCCAAAGCTTTGAAACCACGGTCTACTTAGAAGATTAATCTTAAATTAAACCTCATAGTGATTTCTTCCTATAAAAGTTCAACTTAATAATATACTGGTAAATGAAACATGAAACGAATTTACAAGATTTTTTTTTTTAGTCTGCCATGCTAACTCTGGTGGTAGCATGCCTTCTTCCTGACTAGCGGGTACAGGTTTGATACTCAGTGTGGTTGAAAATTTTACTTGTAAAATTAACTTAATTTAGCTGTAAAATTTTCAAACTCAGGGCCAGTAGAGATGGTTGTGTGCAATTTTTAATCCCTAAATTGTGCACTAGATTACTACATTAAATTACAAATCCCTCTGCAGTATATATATATATATATATATATATATATATATATATATTGAGAAGGCATTTGTTACTGTTATTAGTGATTCATCCATCAGATGGGGACATTAAGCCTGGCGACCCCCTTGGTGCTTTTCGACAGTAGTCGGCTACATGCTGACACCAGGTTTCAACTTCTCCCTTCATCATACAACACAATTTACACTGCACACACATAAACATACACTCATCCTACATTCCTACCTGTACACAATACAAGAATACATCATCTACGTAAAATGGTATGCCAAAGTGGTGCATAAATTGAAAATAGACCACATTATCACCATCTATCTTCCCAGCACGAACCTAAAGCATGAAAAATGCAATGGGTGACATTAGAACATACACATAGGCCCACACAGGTTTTTATTGTTTTGTGACACAGATTTTTATTGGTTTGTTACACAGATTTGATTGTGTTTTTTCTGGATAAGTTGACATTTGCATCCAATTCTTTCAATCCTTTAACACATTATTTATTGTGATTTGTTTACTACCTTTAATAATGCTTTTAGGTCTTGTGAATGGGAATTCGTCTGTTAGCCTAGAGTCAGAATCTTCCACTATATCTGGTGATGGTCATTCCACAGTGTCACAAGAAACAGCCATTATAAGAGAACCAAAGGAAGAAATTTCAAAGGAAGGAAGTAATAAAAGGCATTCAAGGTATGTATGTTTTATTATTAGAGAACAGTATGTAGGAAAGAATGGACCATAGGTAGAAAAATACTGATTACAGTTTGTATTTTGTGATTCCCAAGTTACTATAAGTAGTTATGTATATATATATATATATATATATATATATATATATATTTATTTATTTATTTAAATTGGACTCTTAACTGTTCAGACAGAAGAAAAATAGAAACTGCAGAAATTAAGTTCTTCGTTCAGTAGCAGGTGTAACAATTTTGGACAGAAAAAGAAATGAAGATATTAGAAAAGACTTAAATATTTTTAATTTAACAAATAGAATTGACAATATGAGAAACAACTGCTATGAACATGTTAAAAGAATGCCTACAGATAGAATCCCCCAACTGTTATTAAACTACAAACCAATAGGATATAGAAGTGTTGGATGCCCATATACTAGATGGGAAGATTCATTAAATCCCACGTGATGTGAAAACAGGTCAAAAGGCCTAATTTCACGAAGTAGAAGAAGAAGAACATTTATTCTAGTCGGGCTCAGTGATCTAGTGAATATGTCCCTTGTTTCTAGTTCCAGAATCGTGGGTTGAAATTCGACGGGAGTCACTGATTTTTAGGATGGAAAAATCCAAGAGGCACGTCCTCCAGGAGGACTCTAAGCCTTGGGTTCCGAGTCTGAAGATTTTCAAGCTAGTGAAATAACCTTGAACCTAAATTGGTGCCTCTCTAAGCAAAATTCAACCATCCTTCACCATCCAAGTAATATCTTATTTGCCAATTAGATGTCTCATTGAGGCAATGTGCTGACCACATGTCACTCACTGATATTTGTAGAGAAATAAGAATATCTAAATTAGCCTTATCCAAGGAATTTGCACTAGGGGATATATGGGGTTTATACATCCGAAACATGAACTGTGAGCAGACAAAAGTCCAACAAACTGTAATAGTATAAATAGATTTAATCAATATGAATTTTGATACAATATAAAATTGAGAATAGTACAATAAGAGAAATTATGTAGGCTGGAAAGAACATCTTTGTTCTTCTTCTTTTTCTTCTTCTTCTTCTTCTTCAATCAGGGATTAGGCCCTTAAGCCTGTTCCAGCTTCACATATTCTCCAACCCGTGGTCTTCCCAAATCTCTCCTTGCTTCAGGTTTATAATCAAGATAAATTAAAATATTTCATACTTCTCCTTATAACCAGTCTTCTAATTATATTGCGATTTCAAAGCCTTGGCGGCTTCATCTTCAGTACTATCTTGACGACTGAGGTATGAAACATTTTAATTTATCTTAAATTAAAACTCATAGTGATATATTCCTATAAAAGTTTATTCCATCCATCCATAGTAATTCTGCCCGAGAGCAGGTCTTTCACTGCAATCATAGCATTTTCATGCTATGCTTTGCAGCTTTACTAGGGAATTATTGGTGTGGTAGCTTCCCGTTGCTTTCCACACCAGTGAAGGATGATGATGATGGCCAGATGATTTTCGGCGACTGTTGGGCCTAAGCTTCTTGACATTTGTCTTATGGGTGAGGAAAAACCCTGAAAAAACCTCACCCAGGAGCCTGTCCTGACCAGGAATCGAACCTGGGCCCGCTGTGTGGCAAGGCAGCACACTACCTCGAGACCACAACGGTGGACAAAAGTTCATTATAATCAAGAATTCTAGGAATACGATTGTAGCTCATTGTTTCTAGGTGTTCAATCCATTGATCTCTATAATGATGAATACTTTCCTCTAATGATTTACATTTAATTCTTTTCTTATATTCTCATAGAACATATTAGTAAAAATAGAAGAAAAGTGTTTAAGGTGATATGGAAATCTCATATGAATGGAAAAGGATAGAATACCAAAGATGGTTCTTAAATGAGAGGCTATAGGAAGGAAAGGAAGAGGTAGACCAAGAAATAGATGGATGGATGGATGGATGGATGGAGTAAAAATAAGTATGGAAGCAAGGGGTCTTATGGAAGAAGATGCATTGGGCAGAAATCTCTTGCAATAAATCATTTTAGATTAAAGGAGAACCATTGTAGTGTGGAATATTCCTAATAAAAAATATTAACATCATTATTATTATTTATTATTATTATTATTATTATTATTATTATTATTATTATTATTATTATTATTATTATTATTATTAATAAATTTTAAACCATAAATGACTCTCTTCCTCTCCTTCCAAATTTATAACTAAAATTCAAGTGTTATATTGTTATAGGTCACTGAGCATGACTCATTCTGGTCAACCAGTGCGATGTGACAAACTGCAATGCACTGAAGTTAAGGATCTGCTGCTCTGTTTCTTGTTTGTTGTCAAATATCTTGGTGATGACTGCCTTATAGCATGGTGGCAGCAGTGTACTGAAATGGAAGTGATGAATTTCTTCCGAGGATTAGAGTAAGTTTTCACTTTCACTAAGAGTAAGTTTTCAGTTAGTCCAAAACTACAATTTTTAACGTTAATTTTCCCAAATTTATATCAACTTCCCAACTCAGTTATTCGTTACATTTTTTTAAAATGAAATTTTTCTTAATATTGAGCGGAGAACATATTTTTAATAACTCACCTCATACAATTTCAAATTTCTTTGAGACCATTGGTTTCAAACAAATTTTTCGTTCATCCTCAGTCGTGACAGTTGGAGCCATGACCAAGGATGAACAAAAAATTTGTTTGAAACCAATGGTCTCAAAGAAATTTGAATTTGTATGAGGTGAGTTATTAAAAATATGTTCTTCGCTCAATATTAATGATATAACCTCATAATTATATTTGAAGAGAAAAATTTTTTCGCCTAGACTGAGACTCGAACTCGGGACCTTTGGCTTGCCGGGCCAAATGCTCTACCAACTGAGCTACCGAGACGAGTTACGATCTAGACGCAAATTTTTCTCTTATATACGTTGTAATTCCCTCTCACCAAATGCTTTTGAAACCATTGTTTCTATCTTTGCAAATGGCGGCTTCTTAGTTAAGAAGACATTTATTGGGAATTTAACATTACTTTATAAAGCTAGTAAGGCTTCTAATGATGTGTTTATTATTAACTTAACATTTCTCAATGAAAGATAAATTATATTTGAAGAGAAAAATTTTCTCTTAGAGCATTTGGCCCGGCAAGCCAAAGGTCCCGGGTTCGAGTCTCGGTCTAGGCGAAAATTTTTCTCTTCAAATATAATTTATCTTTCATTGAGAAATATTAAGTTAATAATAAAAACATAACCTCATAATGTTTACTTCCCAACATTAAATTTAAATATATGCAATTTTTTCTGTTATTCCATTATTTATGAGTGAAAATTATGGTAACCCTGTTTTCTTAAGTTTCCTTTGGGATCAAACTATATAGAAATAGAAGACAGGATATGAGATGAGATGACAAAGAATTCATCATGTGAGCAATAAGTTAGTATTGAACTTTTATAGGAAAAAATCACTGAGGTTTAATTTAAAATTAAATTAAAATGTTTCATACCTCACCTCATATCCACTCTTCTAATTAGACTGCAGTTTCAAAACCTTGGCAGCTTCATCTTCAGTAATTTCTTGTCGACTGATGTTATGTCGATCAGAAGAACTATTTCTTCTAGTTCTTCTGATCGACATAACATCAGTCAATGAGAAATTACTGAAGATGAAGCTGCCAAGGCTTTGAAACTCAGTCTAATTAGAAGACTGGATATGAGGTGAGGTATGAAAAACATTTTAACTTAATCTTAAAAAGTTAGTATTCTAATTTTCATGACTTTCATAATCAAAAGATATTTACAAATTGTATACAATGTTTTATGCAATTCTAGAATTATAAAAGATAATACATTATTTTAAATTTGGTTAAATTTTACTACTAATAATGCTCTTGTTATGACATGAAGGCTGACATAATAGTTGTTTAAGATAACTGTTGCTAAGGAAATTTTGTTTTGTGATATAATATATAAATTAATGCCCACATGCAATTCGTCGGAATCAATTTTTAAAGAGAAAATTTCTACTTAATTTTATAACTTAAATTAGTGTAAAAATCCCATCATATCATCTTGATTAGAAGCAACCCAACCACATAATGTGAATGAAGTTTCACAGCTGCTGGGACGCGATATTGTAAGAGAGAAAAATTTGTGTTAGGTCAGGAACTTAACTGAATAGCTCAAGTGCAAAAGCATCAGTACACAGAATTGTAAATCTTGGTTCAGGCAGAAATTTTTCTCTTTAAAAATTTTGTTTATTTTACTGCAAAATAAAGAAATAGAATGAAAAAATGAAAATGTGAATAGTTTAGTTGATGAAGTTTTGAGGAAAGTCCTGGCAGCTGGAACTTCGTTAATTCCATGAAAGTAAAAAACTACTCTATAAAAAAAGAATATCAAAAGTGAATCAAACCTTCTTACTTGCCTACGCATCAGAGCTGATAAAGATTTAAAAATTCATCTGTTATTTCTGGAAAAATATTGTTACATCAATTCAGTAGAAGTAGCTGATAGTTCAGGAATTACATTTTCAAATTTAATGGACTGTACATTTAATATTTACCAACAGAAATAGCCCTTAAAAATATGTATAATGCATTGTTTTTGTTTTATTAATATCATTATTTCTGTGTTGTTATACTGCAACTTTTATGCATGCATGCTATAAACAACAAATTATAAACAGTATTGGATGTCATAACACATTTATCATGCTTGGATTGAATAGAATATTAAGATTCTTGCTCTACATAGGAAAAATAAAAGCAGCTGCCTATCTGCGGTTTGGGTGTTACATGTTTGTGCACCAGTGCACATATTCTAACTCGTTTATTCATTTATCCTATACCTTAGAAGGAATAATTCTCAAACATAAAAATTAAATCATTCTTTGAGAATGCTGTATATTGATTTATAATTGCATTGATTGTGACAAATCTTTTGGATATGTAGAATAAATGAGGTACTGTTCTAGTACCAGCATTGGAGAAATAAGTTCAATTTTATTTCTTTTCAATATTTTATCTGTGACCAGCCTCATGGGCTAGTGGTCAGCATATCTGACTGCAGTTAATGAGGTCCTGAGTTCAATTCCCGGTCAGACTATAGGAATTTTTCCTTAATGGGAATTATTCCTGTGGTTGCCCATAGTCTCGGATTTAGGTTAAGGACTCTCCTGGCATTTCATTATCATTTATCACCATTTCACATCATCGGGGTAACGTAACTCCACCTTCCAGGTTTCCCAACCTAAGAAATTAGTTACAGTTACACCATTGACAGGGGAGAAAGCCAGAAATGTCATAAAAGACAACCTGGTGGCAGTGGGCAAAAAAAAAAGTATCTTGATATTTTTATTATTAATTTAACACTTCTCACTGAAGGATAAATTATATGCTCAGACTGGGGTTTGAACCCAGGACCTTTGGCTTTCAAGGCCAATGCTCTACCACTGAGCTACCTGAAAAACTCCAATCTAAATGCAAATTTTTCTAGTATACACTGTTAATTCCCGATCGCCAAATGCTACGAGCATCTGCTCGATCATGCAAATGGTGGCTTCTTGTTTAAGAAGACATTTATTGCAAATTTAAACACAAAAAAAAGTATGTTTTATTTTGTAGTATATTGAGCTTCAAGGGATTCTTTGGCTGATATTTATTTTTGCATATATGAATGTTTCAGAATGTGTCTTCATCAGTTCAAATACACTGGAAAGCGGCAAATTGTTGGGAAGACTGGAGGGAAGCCTGGTACTACTAAAGCCATGACATTGCCTGCTCGAATGCAGCCACCAGACTTTTCTGGAGATAGCCCAGTTCTCCCAGCACATAGTGGCAGTAGTAGTGTAGGCAGGGATGGTATCCAGCAAATTGGTAATTATCTGTAAAAAATATTTCCATCAATTTTATAGGATTTAAAAAAAATATTTAAGGAGAAATTTGTGGGTTTATTAAATTAAATTACGGAAAAATTGACACTTATGATAAATATAACATATTTTAAATCCTTTAATTTAACGTGTGGGGTTTGTGGTGGACAAAATGGATTTATTATTCTTTTTTGGAGCGGGAGGGAAGGCTTGTCCTATTTTTTTCCTTGGCAATTATCATCATTCCACCATTTCTCCATACTCCTCATCTATTTTATTTCATCTGTCCCAATAATGGTGCAACAGATCTGATCTGTTGCATATTATAGACCTTCAATATAAGAGCTTTATTTTGTCTCATTTTTTAATGAAGTGTCAAGAATGTCACGAATTCAGTAACGAAACCCGGGTCTACATAAAAATCAAGAAATATGAGGCGAGTCAAAAAAAACTCAAATTTAATGAAAATAAACCTCATAGTGTTATTTCCTACCTACATATATTTAATATTAAATTTAATTCATTATGCTTAAGCATTGTTGTTTCATTTCTAATCTGTTTCACTCCACACATAATTTATATTGAAACTTCAACTCTTTCTAAATTTACAAAAAGACTTGTCTGATTTAGAATAGAACAATGTGGAAAGCAAGCTCTTAAATTTAAAAATATAATAGGAAGTAACATTAAGAAGTTTATCTAACTTTCACAGGGAAAAAACACTATGAGGTTTAATTTAAGAATTAAATTGTTTTTATTACCTCACCTCATATCCTTTTTCTTTTAGACTGTAGTTTCATAGCTTATCTCCATCATCAGTAGCCTCTTGTCGACTGGTGTTATGTCATTTCTTGGCAGTTTTCTTCTTCCTTCTGTATAATGTATATATTGATGATGGAGGTAAGCTCCGAAACTGCTGTCTAGAAGAAAAAGGATATGAGGTGAGGTAATAAAAATATTAATTTAATTTTTTTAAGAGATTTACTTAGTAATTAAATTATTTGGTCTGTATATTCTTACCTCTTATGGTTATTTTCGTTGAACATATGTTTCAAGGCTTGTTAGCTCTATCTTTAGCTATTACAACCATAAGTGGTAAGAATATACAGACCAAATAACTTAATCATTAAGCTCTTAAATATTCATGGAAACAGACTTTCTGAATGCATTAAGAAATTTTATAACAAATTTTTTACAGGATATCCTGTTCAATTAAAAGCTATCCGTAGCTTAACTTATTTATTTAATTTCATGCATTAGTGTTTAATAGTAACACTGTTAAATTTTATGTCTTTGTTGTATGCATTGTGTTTATCGGTAACCACCAGACCATGTATATATCAGGTAATTTTGCTTGAAATTTATATTCATTGTACAGTAAACTCTCAATATTAATTAATATAGAGTTAGAATTTTCATGACTCACCTCATATTTGTAGATTTGTAGAAACTCAATAATTCAGGTGCCAATTATTCAGTTTTCAAACTCACAAAGCTATGGTATAGATGTGATTTAGGTATATATGTAAATTACACAACTTCCTTTGTGCATATGTTACAAGTTAGTAGAGGGATTAAGGTAGAACTTTTTTATCACTTACCTCATATTGTTCTTCTTATTTGACTATAAACTAGTTTCGGAACAGTTTCTGTCCCATCCTCAGTATCGTCACGACCGTTGTCCTGTCGTCTTGAAGAGCTGTCCTTCTCTCCTTCAATTGGCTGACTGAAAAACCTCGAAACCAGGTCATTCTCACCGGGAATTTCAAAGTTCATCAATTTCTTCTTTTCACTCTTTTGAATGTAGATATTTTCCCAAACAGTAAGTTCTTTTGGTTTTTCTATTTGTTTTAATAATTTAGCTTCTTTCTCGATAAGATGTTTTTCAGACCATGCATGGGCAGCCACTGCAGATTTTTCTACTTCCCCTTTCTTGACATTTCTGAGATGTTCTTTCACTCTAGTTTTCAAATTTCTCTTAGTTTTTCCTATGTATAATTTCTCACATTCTTCACATTTAATTTGATAAATCCCTGATTTGTTTTCTTCTTTAATTTTCTCATTCTTATTAGGTCTAATCAGTCTACTGATGCTGTAGTCATTTTTGGGTGCTAACCCTATGTTGAAATCTTTAAAAAAAATTTGAAACTTGTGGTGTTTTAATGGATG
Organism: Diploptera punctata; assembly: GCA_030220185.1. Taxonomy (NCBI): domain Eukaryota; kingdom Metazoa; phylum Arthropoda; class Insecta; order Blattodea; family Blaberidae; genus Diploptera; species Diploptera punctata. The sequence continues at coordinate 1,140,859 of JASPKZ010007151.1, forward strand.
ATATGTGAATTTTCTAAATTTTACATTTTCTTCTTTAACTTTTATTTTTGTCTTTTGAACTTGTTTATTTTCTTGAGTATCATTTTTATTGCAAAACCATTTTTTGTGGCTACGTTGATTATGTGTTCTTTTTCTTTTTCATAATTTTCTTTGTTCATTGGTATGTTCACTAATCTATGTGTCAAACTATTGAAAACTGCTTCTTTGTGAGCTATGTGATTGAAACCTGAAGCTTTTATGTAGTTATCTATATGTGTCTTCTTTCTGTAAATTCCAAATTCTATCTTATTTTCTTCATCCCTTTTTAAGTTGAGATCTAAAAATGGTATTTCTCCATTGATTTCCTCTTCCATAGTGAACTTTATAGTTTGACTTTGAATGTTCAATAATTTTAATGCATCATCTATCTGTTTATGATTAACTATTGCAATTATGCCATCCACATATCTGCATCAGAACTTGTTAACTCGTTTAATTTTCAAGTTCTGGTGCAGATATGTGGATGACATAATTGCAATAGTTAATCATAAACAGATAGATGATGCATTAAAATTATTGAACATTCAAAGTCAAACTATAAAGTTCACTATGGAAGAGGAAATCAATGGAGAAATACCATTTTTAGATCTCAACTTAAAAAGGGATGAAGAAAATAAGATAGAATTTGGAATTTACAGAAAGAAGACACATATAGATAACTACATAAAAGCTTCAGGTTTCAATCACATAGCTCACAAAGAAGCAGTTTTCAATAGTTTGACACATAGATTAGTGAACATACCAATGAACAAAGAAAATTATGAAAAAGAAAAAGAACACATAATCAACGTAGCCACAAAAAATGGTTTTGCAATAAAAATGATACTCAAGAAAATAAACAAGTTCAAAAGACAAAAATAAAAGTTAAAGAAGAAAATGTAAAATTTAGAAAATTCACATATCATCCATTAAAACACTACAAGTTTCAAAGTTTTTTTAAAGATTTCAACATAAGGTTAGCACCCAAAAATGATTTATCAAATTAAATGTGAAGAATGTGAGAAATTCTACATAGGAAAAACTAAGAGAAATTTTAAAAAACTAGAGTGAAAGAACATCTCAGAAATGTCAAGAAAGGGGAAGTAGAAAAATCTGCAGTGGCTTATCGAGAAAGAAGCTAAAATATTAAAACAAATAGAAAAACCAAAAGAACTTACTGTTTGGGAAAAGGTCTACATTCAAAAGAGTGAAAAGAAGAATTCATCGGAGAACATATTGTTTAAACAACTCACCTCATAGGATTCATGCTTCCATGATATCGCGATTTCAAACCTTCAGCCATAATTCAGACTGACGAAATTCTTCGGCCGTCAACTATTCTATTGTCGCCATGTTCAGTGCTGCTATCTATGGTTGAATTTATGAACTTCGAAATCAATGTAATTTTGTTAGGGATATCAAAATTCATTGATCTATTTTTGTTTTTCTGAATGTATATTTTTTCCCAAACTGTCAATTCCAAAGGTTTCTCTACTTGTTTTAAAAGTTTAGCTTCTCTTCCAATTTATAAATAAGTTGAAGAAATTCAAACACAAAAAAAGACTTAATGAATATACTACTCTACAAAATTGCAAAGAAAGAAAAAATACAAGAAAATTACTTACCATCCTGAAATGCATAGAAAATTTCAAAAAATTTTTGATAAATACAACATTTCTTTGGCACCAATAAATAAATATAGTCTGGGTAATCTTCTAAGTACCAATAAAAAAGTCAATGTTCCAGACAGTAAGAAATCTGGAATTTATCAAATAAATTGTGAAGATTGCAATAAAGTTTATAAAAGGAATTTGGAAATTCGGACAAAAGAACATTTCAGAAATATTAAAAATTGTGAAATTAAAAAATCTGCAATTGCTGCACATAGTTTATTAGAACATCATAAAATTGGAAGAGAAGCTAAACTTTTAAAACAAGTAGAGAAACCTTTGAAATTGACAGTTTGGGAAAAAATATACATTCAGAAAAACAAAAATAGATCAATGAATTTTGATATCCCTAACGAAATTACATTGATTTCGAAGTTCATAAATTCAACCATAGATGACAGCACTGAAGATGGCGACAATAGAATAGTTGATGGCCGAAGAATTTCGTCAGTCGGAGTTATGGCTGAAGATGAACATGACTATGTTTGAAATCGCGATATCATGGAAGCATGAATCCTATGAGGTGAGTTGTTTAAACAATATGTTCTCCAATGAATTTTAATGATTATACCTCATAATGTTTACTTCCCAACATTAATTTAATATAATGAAAAGAAGAAATTGATGAACTTTGAAATTCCCGGTGAGAATGACCTGGTTTCGAGGTTTTTCAGTCAGCCAATGAGAGGAGAGAAGGACAGCTCTTCAAGACAACAGCAGAACAACGGTCATGACGATACTGAGGATGGAACAGAAACTATGTTCTGAAACTTGTTTATAGTCAAACAAGGAGAACAATATGAGGTGAGTGATAAAAAAATTCTACCTTAATGAATATACCTCATAGTGAGAATTCCTAAAATAAGTTAGTAGAGGGATGACGAGATCGTTAGGTTTACATGGGTTTAGTGTACGATTTTAGGTAGAATTTTTTTTATCACTCACCTTATATTGTTCTTCTTATTTGACTATAAACTAGTTTCGGAACATAGTTTCTGTTCCATCCTCAGTATCGTCATGACTGTTGTTCTGTCGTCTTAAAGAGCTGTCCTTCGCTCCTTCCATTGGCAGACTGAAAAACCTCGAAACCAGGTCATTCTCACCGGGAATTTCAAAGTTCATCAATTTCTTCTTTTCGCTCTTTTGAATGTAGATCTTTTCCCAAATAGTTCTTTTGGTTTTTCTATTTGTTTTAATAATTTAGCTTCTTTCTCGATAAGATGTAGATCTTTTCCCAAACAGTAAGTTCTTTTGGTTTTTCTATTTGTTTTAATAATTTAGCTTCTTTCTCGATAAGATGTTTATCTTATCTTTTCCCAAACAGTAAGATAAACATCTTATCGAGAAAGAAGCTAAATTATTGAAACAAATAAAAAAACCAAAAGAACTTACTGTTTGGGAAAAGATCTACATTCAAAAGAGCGAAAAGAAGAAATTGATGAACTTTGAAATTCCCGGTGAGAATGACCTGGTTTCGAGGTTTTTCAGTCTGCCAATGGAAGGAGCGAATGATGACTCTTCAAGACGACAGAACAATGGTCGTAACGATATTGAGGATGGAACAGAAACTATGTTCCGAAACTAGTTTATAGTCAAATAAGAAGAACAATATGAGGTGAGTGATAAAAAATTATACCTAAATGAATATACCTCATAGTGTGAAATCCTAAAATAAGTAGTTATTGTACGATGTTCCACATGTTTTTTGTGGTCATTTTTCAGTTCCTGTACTGCATATAACAGTTGTATATAGTTAATATTTAGTTACAAGTGCAGTTGAAATGGCACAGAGAAGAAAGAAATACATAGTTCTGACGATAAAACAAAAACTGGAACTGATAAATAAATTTGGAAAAGGGGATTAATTTGCAAAATTGCCAGCTGATTATGGGATTGGAATTTAAAATGTTCACAATATATAGAACAATTAATACCAATTACTTTTTACTTTTCAATTCATTTATATACATTTTAAATACCTTAATATTAGTTCCCATCGTAATTTTTATTCAAATAAATAATTTTGTTTCGCAAAATAAGTGCTTCCAACATTTGTCTGACAATTGATTATAAACAACACTGGAGATGAATTGGTTAGAGAGGAGATAGAAGAAAGTGATAATACTGCATGAGTAAGTCACATTGTTGCCATGTAAGTCAATTGATGGCATAAAAAATTATATGAGCTGTGTACCATTTCATTTATTTTATTCTTTGCCTCCTTGCCTTCAGTCTCAGAGTGTTATTCACTTACACTCTTTGCTGAGTAAACTTGGCAACACTGTAACTACGTGGCCATGCACACTTTGTCTCGGTCTCGTCACTCTCCCGCCAGGGATAGTCCAGAGCAGATGCTGGATTCTGTTTCTGTTCACAATACTCAAGACTACAATGCACATGCATCTCAACACACATAAGTTCCTCAAGATATGAAGCTCACATTATTTAAGTGATTGAAGTTAGGGATTTAAATTACACGTTGTGTCTTTATTCAATGCTGCCATGTGAAACATTTTATTTATTCATACATCCAGCCCTATGGACTCGATGTACACAGACCATCCAAAAGGACTCAATTTAAAATCTGTTGTTGTTGTTGTTTTCAAATGCTGGGCCTTGGCACCGAAGCCATTAGCGTTCTTGCTCTCCAATATTTCTCTATTGTGGATCCAACAGGTAATACTTCACAGGTTTGTAGGTGTTCTTCATTCATTTCAATTTAAAATCTTTTAAGTACTTGTGCATCGACTGATGTTTTGTTATTCTTGTAGAGAGTACACAACAAGCTGCATTCAAAAAATATAATGACACAGTCAGAAGAATTCATATGGCATTTAGAAATAATGTAAACACTTCACAAAAACAGAGAAACAGCATTGTCTATTTTCTTAAATAAAAAGTGTTACTTAACATGTTATGCATACTTTTCTCATATACTTATATAAATAGTTATGTCATATTTTGATTATTTGTGTTTTTCAATTTTTTGTGCACATTCTCCACTTCATTATCCTGAAAAAAGAGAGTTTACTGCAAATTGAACATCAGGGTATAATGGGCAGCATATCTGGTTGGTATCCTAAGTGTCTGGGTTCAATTTTCTTAATACAAATGGTCTGGAACTTGTTTACCCAACCTCATGAGAACAACTGAGTATTTTATATGAAATCCAGTTAAGAAAACTTAATTATTATATTTTTAGTCTGATCATCTTACCTCAATATAATGTTGATTTGTTCTTGAACATGTTTCAAAACATTTCTGTTTTATCGTCAGCTTGTGTGATATAATTTTGAAAAATAACACTTGATTGTTACAGTGGGGGAGAATGATTCTAGCAAGCTGTACCAGGCTCTTCTAGAAGCTAATATGGCAACAGAAGTAGGGTTGATTGCTCTGGATGCTCTTGGCCTTTATTGTATTCACTTCAAAGATAATTTACTTTCTATTAATGGAGATAATATTGTGATGAGGAAGGTGTTTGACATATACCTCTCTTTCCTGCAAGTTGGCCAGTCAGAAACTTGTTCCGCCACGTATTTGCTGCTCTTCGTGCATATATCAACAATTTCTCAGTTGCATTGTTTCAAGGTTAGTTAAAGCATATTATTTACGCATTACTGTTTTCTCTTGTCTAAAAATCATACAAACAATTCAAATATTTATGAAGACAATTTTCAGTCTTACAAAAAATTATTTTAATGTAAATGTTGGTAAAAAAATGAGAAATATTTTAATTCTACTGACAATTAAAATTAGGGTTCAGGAAGTGATATTTTGAGGTTATTTTAATTAAATTATTTTTAGTCTGTTCATCGTACCTCAATATTAATGTTGATTTGTTCTTGAACATGTTTCGATTATATCATAATCATTGTCAGCATTTTGCCCAGACTGTTCAGTTCTTTACATATAGGAATTCCTATGCATCCCACACTTTGTCATATGCTGTGCTTTATAAATATGAGATTTAAATAATTTTCAAATAAAGAAAAGTCACTTACTTTTCTCAGTTAAATGAGCACCCATATCCCAAAATCCAAAATTTTGTATCTTTTCTGTAGTAGTTTATAATATTATAAAATTTTAAATTAGAAATACATGAAAAGTCAATGGATATTTACCTTAAAACATGTTTCATGAGATCTTTTTTTCCATTATCAGTTATAGAATTAAGTTAGGTTATCTTCCATCATTGTTCCTCAGTCTTTATCAATTAAAATTGTTATTTTTTAATTAATATTTCAATCGAGTTGGACATCAAAATGACGTTCATTGAGAAATCTCATCCATTTTTATAATACACTATAATGAGGATTAATTTTTGGTTTCAGATATGGTTGCTCTTTATTTGGGAAAAATAAGCAATTCTTTGAAAATCATAGGAAGTAACATTGTGAGGTATTAATTAATATTTGAGTTAGATTTAACACGTCACATCATAATTGTAGATTTCTCGAAGACATGTTTCAATACTTCTGTATATTATCTTCAGTTCCATCTACTTCTGCATATTATTGTCAGTTCCATCTAAGTTAGGTGGAACTGAAGAAGTCTTAATGTCTTTGAGAAAACAATTAGGAGGTGAGATGTTAAATTCTAACTCAATTATTAATTAAAATAAACCTCATAGTGTCACTTCCTTTAAATTTTAATGACTATGAGGTATATTAAATTTAAGAAAAAATGCATTACCTCACCTTATACTCCATCTTCTATTTAGGACAGAACATTGATTGTGAAAATACTGAAGATGAAGCCAATGTGGTCCTGAAACTGGTCTAAATACAAGACGGAGTATGGGATTGATCAATTTTTTTCTTAAATTTAAGCAATTATTTTTTTAATCAAGATTTTTTTTTGAGACTGAATATATGATATAGAAGATTATATTGAAACATGTTTGAGAATAAATCAACAGTAATTTGAGGTAAGATGTTTCCAGTCTCAAAAAAATCTGATTAAAAGAATCTCAAAATACTTCTTCCTAAAATAAACCAATTATTTTTTAAATAAACAATTATTTCCATTTGCACATATATGAAGTATAAGGGATATTATGAGTCTCCTATTTATATTTGAAGAGAAAAAATTTTGCCTAGACCGAGACTCGAACCCAGGACCTTTGGCTTGCTGGGCCAAATGCTCTACCAACTGAGCTACCGAGTATCCTATTTGTCCGAATATAAGATGACCTCAAATTTAAGAGACCCCCTAATTTTGAAGAGGTTTTTTATGAGTATTTTGATTTATGTACCAATACTATTCTATACCATCATTATCTTCATTGTCATCTTCTCCATCATCATCACTACTTTCTCTACTTATACTTTTTTTTTGTTTGGATTCTCTTGCCGCAAGATATCTCTTGATCCATTCATAGTGTTAGACATTTAACACTTCTTGTATCCTTTTACAACAGTTTCACTAGGAATCTTTTACTTTGTCATCTGAAGACTGGAGCTTAAGGCAGCTCTTCCTTAAAAATGGTTTTTCTCTTCTTAAAATTAGATTGGATTTGTGCCATTCGCTAAGATCCAGCATGATTAATTTGTGTCTTTTCATTTCCAGGTATCTTGATAGGAATAATTTTTAAGATTAAATTAAAATACTTCATACCTCACCTCATTTCAAGTCTTCTAATTATACTGCAGTTTCAAACCCTTGGCAGCTTCATTTTCAGTAACATCTCATTGACTGTATTTTTAATTCCTTATCATCGACTGTCACAATAGGTGGCATTTCAAAATATACAGACATCTAATCTGCATTACAGCCTGAAACAGTCAATAATTGTTTTTTTTTTCATAAATTAATCATATGGTCCACAGTAAGTTCCTCTGTATATTCTGCAGGAAGATGCTGTGTGAGTTGTGTTTGGTGCTGAAAGTAAGCCCTGCTCTTATCATCCTTCGTTTGAATTCTGTATTGTCCACACTAGATATTTGTACAAACTCACACTACAAATCTTGCTCTTTCATCCTTACTACTTCTTGAGTGATCAGGAAATCTCTTGTTCTTTTCTCTCACATGTAAAAAACTTACCATTCCCACATGTGATACTTCCTTCTTTGGTTCACTAAATGATTTTCGAGATGAATTACTGTATTTCAGTTTTTTCTTAATTTGTTGCTACTTACAAATATTAACTTTGGAGATGCCAAATTCTCTCTGCATCACTTACTTATTCATAGTGTCTGCTTTCCTAAAAATATCAACTTGAAATTAGAATGATAATGTCTTTGTGAACATTAGGAATATATGAACTAACTTTATTACCATAAACAAATAATGTGAGCTTGTCCTCTAATTATAATTTTAAAATTTCATTGTCAAGATTTTTTTCACCACAGTAAGTTCTCCAACTTTTTATTGGCTATCAACTATTATAGTAATATAATGTACGGTTAAAAACTATAAAATAGTTACCTTGTTGAAGCACTCCTCAACTTAAGTTATTTTAAAACTCTGTAGGCCTTTCGAGACTAGTCCCATCATCAGCAGAATGCATTAGGTCCATACTTGTTGACCCTTGTTGAAGTCGGAGTTATGGTTGAAGATGAACATGACTATGTTTGAAATCGCGATATCATGGAAGCATGAATCCTATGAGGTGAGTTGTTTAAACAATATGTTCTCCGATGAATTTTAATAAATGTTAAGATATCAACCTGCAGGAAGAACAAGACCGAGATGTCCACTCAAAAGACTTTTGGACAGTGTTTCTCTTGAGGCCGAAACAGGTTAACAAATGACCTAAATTCGTGAATATACTATGATGATGATAAATGAGCCATTACTAGCCAATAGCTATGTAACCTAATATGTAACACACAAAATATTTACCTCAATCACACTTATTTTCAAGTCAGCAATGTTAAGACAAGTCATAATATTTGGATTTTAGAAAGTGTTCATCTTATATTTGGGTAAATACAATGGAATGACTCATATAAAGTTAAGGCTTCATTCTTGAGCTGTGTATATGCTATTCAACTTGAACTAAAAAAAAAGAAAGCTACATTTTATTGACTGTAGCCACGTATTTGGACATGAATTTATCTTCCAGTGGCTGAGCATGTTATTTGCTTAAATGTAAATGTTCAATTTTTTTTTTGTTACTTTTATTTTATAGTTTGTACATTATGTAGGAATAAGTCTGCTTTATTAACGTTTTGCTTTGCAAGATATTTGCATTTATATCATTTATGTTAAACATTCAGGATATTCTGAATCTCAAATCTTCAGGTTTATGCTCAAGTACAATTTTTTTTTAAAACTTGAAGTGAAGCTCACAAAGAACGTAATTTGTTGTACATTCTAATAAAATTAAGTGACCTACTTGTGACACATCTTCATTAGAATTATGTGAACATTGATTTCGCTAAGTTCTTTCAGGGATTTAATAGAAATATTTGTCTGTGTTACCACACGTATCTCAATTAGCTTTAGGTGGAGTTGCAGCATGAAAAATTGGAGGTGTTAGTTTGGATTCTGGTTCAGGTGCATATTTTTCCTTAAAAATATTTATCGTTTTCTGTACTGCACAGGAATTGCATTATCAAAACTATTGGGACTCGTATTGTCATTTAAATATATAATAATATTATTAATTATTATAATTGTTATTATTATCATTGTTATTATTTTATTTATTATTATTACTATTACTGTATTATTGTTATTATTAATGAAACATTTTAATGGATATTTATAACAGCTTTACTTCAACTCAATTGTAGTATGTGATATGGAAATTATATACACAAACAAGCCGTCTGTAAGCAATGTTTAATACAACTAAAGAGAAAAATGTTTCTGCCTGAACCAGAATTTGAACCCAAGACCTCCAGGTTTACACGGTGACTCTCTACCATTGAACTATTCAGGCAACTTCCTGAACAAGCACAAATTTCTCCCATTTCAGGCAAAAAAGAAAAAGTTGTTTGTTGTGTCAAGTATATATTTTTTTTAAATCATGTTAATACATTATCTTTTAAGTCTTATTTAACTGAAGGTATAGTTTATCTCACAGTGCACTTATTACATCTTGTCCACTCAGGTGGTAGCATACCTACTTCCTGATTAGCAGGTTTGATTTCTGGTGGATTAGAAATTTTAATTGTAAAATTTTCAATCTTGGGGCTAGGAGAGGTGTTGGTGTACAATTTTTAATTGTTAAATTGTGCACCAGATGCCTGGATTAAATCCCAAATCCCTCTGCAGTAAATGTGTACAGAAGGCATGAGGTGTGATTTGTCCATCGGATGGGGACATTAAGCCCAATGGTCCCCTTGGTGCTTCTAACAGGAGTAGGCTATGTGCTGGCACCAAATTTATCTTACCCCATTATTACTTCATTATCATCCCTCATAAATACACTCATCCTGCACTTCTCTCTATACACACACATATAATACTCATCACTAAGTAAATGATCTGCCAAATGGTATGTAAATTGAAAATAAACCATATTAATACCATCTATCTCCCCAGTGCAAAACCCAAAGCATGGAAAGTGTAGTGGGTGATGTTGGAATACACACTAATTTGTATGCTGTACATTCAAACATGTCACTTAAGGTAATTCATTAAATGACAATTTAATACACACACAATTGTTTGATGCCAATCTAGACTCAATTGAATAATTTAAATTTTTTTTTTATATATGAAGAGAAAAATTATACATTCAGACCGGGGTTTGAACCCAGGACCTTTGGCTTTCTAGGCCAATGCTCCACCGCTGAGCTATCTGAGCACTCCATCTGAATGCAAATTTTTCTCTTATACATTGTTAATTCCCAAGCACCAAATGCTATGAGCCTTTGCTCAATTATGCAAATGGCGACTTCTTATTTAAGAAGACTTTTATTGGGAATTTAAACATTACTTTATAAAGCCAGTAAGGCTTTTTTCAATGTTTATTATTAATTTAATATGTCTCACTGAAGAACAAATTATATTTGAATAGAAAAATTATTATTTTTTGTTTGTTTTTTCTCAAGGGAAAAAAATTGGCAAAAAAAGAAACAAAAAATTAATTAAAGAAACAAATTGTGGAAAGAACTATATTAAAAATCCATGTAAGAAAAAATATATTAAAAACAAAAAAACAAAACGGGAAAGGACTTTAACAGGAATCAGTGTTAAAAATTTAATTTTTCAGCTGAAATTTAGCCAAGAAGAAACTCAATTCTTAGAAAAAGGCCTAAAATTAGCTGTTAACTATTCAAACAAAATAGATGATGTAGCTAACATAGAGATTTCGATCCTAGGTTTAGAAATAGAAAGACCAAATGATCATGAGAAACGAATGCAGGGAATATGATGATCTTGTAGAAGATTTCCGGGCTGTTGGCCGTGGTCTTGAGGCTTGTAGTTCCCCGACGTTTTGCCAAAGACTGCATCCGACATCCTTAAGGGTTGTCTTGAGACTGGCAATTTTGTCGACTACCTGCCCTATTTATACATTTATCCACGACGTGTTCTCTGCACGGTCTAGTAGATTGTTCTTGTAGGGGTTTACATCTGGCTTTTTTAAGACTGGTATCCATAAAAAAAAGCCAGATGTAAACCCCTTCAAGAACAATCTACTAGAACATCAGACAGCAACCTCATTGGTGCAATGGAAGACCCTAATGCTAACCAACCAGAAGGCAGATACAATTTACGAAGTAACGGACTGCGCAGAGAACACATCGTGGATAAATGTATAAATAGTAGTCGACAAAATTGCCACTCTCAAGACAACCCTTGAGGATGCCGGACGCAGTCTCTGGCGAAACGTCGGGGAACTACAAGCCTCAAGACCACGGCCGTGAAAGCCTGTCAATATAGAATGCAGGGAGGTTTTAAAGAAAATCAAAAACATACCAAAAAAACTCAAATGTGCCAGAAATAGGAGAACACTAAGGAACATAAACAACAGAAATGTTAAAATTTAAAATAAAATTCTTTACACTTCACCTCATATCCTGTCTTCTAATTTAACCAGTTTCATAACTTTGTAACTTCAGTAGTTACATTACCAATGTTCTGCCTTAATCACTAAGGTTATGAAACAGATCTAATTAGATAGAAGACAGAATATGAGATGAGGTGTAAAGATTGTTATTTTAAATTTTTTATTTAGCCTCATAGTTATTTTTCTTATAATACTTCAACAGAAATGTTGTTTACATAAAATCTGACAAAGGGAACCAGATAGTAATATTAGACAAAGAAGATTATCACAGTAGAATGTAGGAGCTTTTGAAAAAGAAGAAGAATATGAAAAAATGAAATAATATCTCCTTCCCAATACTGTTAGAAAAGAAGAAAATAGTTTAAAGTCCATTAAGAAAATTTTAACCGAAAAAGAAAAATTTTAATTCAGAGAGGCTAATTCTAGAAACCTTAATATCCATGGTCTCCCCAAAATTCACATATTAGGCAATAAAATGAGGCCATTAATTAACAATATAGTTAACAAATTTCCAGAGACTAAGTGGGAATATCAATTAAATGGAAATTTTCAAAATCTGGCAATTAAAAATTCACTCCAACTAATGGAAAAATTAGAGAATATAGAAATTAAGCCCACAGATAGATTAGTTTCTTTTGATATTACTTCATTGTATATTATTGTCCCAAAAGAAAAAAAAATGGAAATTTTAAACAATTGACTAATCAAAAATAAGATTGACAAAGAAACTAGAGAAGAATATTTAAAATTAACTGAACTCTGCATTAATCTTTTTTTTTTACCTCTAACGGAAAATTCTACAGACAAAAGTCAGGACTTTCAATGGGTAACCCATTATCTCATTTTTTTGGCAAATTTGTTTATGAGTAATTTTGAATACAAAATAATTAACGCACATCCTCTGATGTTCGAATTTTGGTGCAGATATGTGGACTACATAATTTCAATAGTAAAACAAAAACATATAGAAGATGCTTTAAAACTCTTAAATATACAGAGTAAAACAATTAAATTCACTTTAGAAATGTACTAGGTCAATGTTTCATGGTTATCGATTAACTTGTACACTTCTTCAAGTTGTGATGTTAGCCAGGTACAGTTAGCTGGTGATCAATAAAAAATCAATAGTTTTAGACACAACCTTCGTCTAGTGTGGGTATTGATGGTCTTAGCAGGCACACATTGAAATATATTATATGCACATGCTTGAATTTATCTCTAACATAGTAGTTGGTATTAGTAGGAATAACATAGAGGAAACACTCTGTATGTTCCTCTATGGGAATAATGTGAATGCAGAAGCTCGATCAAACTGAATGCAATAGATATCTGCTGGTGCAGCAGGAAATTTGAATTTTAATGTTTTTATTATTAATTTCATACATCTCAATGATGGTTAAATCATAAAAAACATCGAAAATAGCCGTACTGGCATTTATAATGTAATGTATAATTCCCAAATATGTCTTCTTAATATAGGAGCCGCCATTTGCAAAGATAGAAGCAAAGGCTTCAAAGCATTTGGTGGGCGGGAATTACAACGTATATAGAGAAAGATTTGCATTTAGATCGGTACTTGCTCAGGTAGCTCAAATGGTAGAGCACTTGGACTAGAAAACCAAGGGTCCCGGGTTCAAGTCCCGGTCTGAGCGTATAATTTGAATTTTAATGTTCATGCATAATTGATTTCAATGAAATGTGACAAATGTATTATTTAATTTTAATAAAAAATTATGAATATACTAATTACCCCAGCCGTACTGGGGTTGAATGCACGCCATTGCTTTTAACACTAACATAACATAAGATTTTTCATTATATACCATATTTGTTGTATAAGAAACACCCTGAAAATTAAATAAAGTTTTCCAAATTATAAAACAAAACTACTATATCATCATCACTCCAGGGATTAGGCAATTGCCCGTCCGACTTCATAATGCATCAGCCCAACATCTTCTAGGTCTTCCAACATCACGTCTTCCTCTTGCTTGATAATTTCTTGCTAATAATGGATATCTCTCCTTACTCATTCCATCCATATGAACAATCCATTTCTGTCTGTAATTCGTGACATTTTCCAATAAAGGCTGTACTTTCAATTCTTTTCTTATATCCTCATTTCTTATTCTATCAAGTCTTGTACATCCTTTTACTTGTCTTAGGAACCTCATCTCCGCCGTCTGTATTCTATCCTTCTGTTTTTTCACTGGAGCCCAAGTTTCACATCCATACAATATTGTGGGAACCGCCATAACATTATACAAAACTACTATAAAGATAATAATTAATTGATCTTCAGAATCCTTTAAGACACTCTTCTTGATATCATTTTTCCCTCAATTGAATCCACATTTCCATTTACTAAAGTAGAGTTTAGTTTAATAAAATATACTTCTGAGAACACCAAAGCTTTTTTTACTCCCCCTCTATCAGTCTATATCCAAAATGAAATGTTACACATCTATATTTTAGGCATGTTCAATTATTTGGAGTTTAATCAAAAAGATATTGCTTGCAGATTATAAAATATAACATGTTCAGTCCTAATTAGCAATTGAAGTTAGTAACTTGATAGTACAAAATAGTGAACTGGTATTAAAATACAATTTATGAGTTCAGGAGTCAATATGTTTTTGTGTTTAACATTTTAGGAATTAATTAATGTCTGTATGTATTATTCTCCTTTGTGTGGGCCTGGTAGCAAGGCTACGGATTGAATGGCCTGATTTCAATCCTGGGTACTGATAATGTCTTGTACTTATTAATGTTCAGACTGGTCCTAAGGGCCCATTCAGCCAGAATGTAAAGCTAGCCATCCTACTTTTTCCAAGAATTGTGGAACCTACAACCCTTATAGGGCTTTCTGTTATCTTTTTCTCTATATTATTTACACTTGCTTGTTTTTCTCTCATTGAAAGGCTGTAAACCAGTACCATCCCAAGATCTTCAAGAAACTGGAGTACAAGTGGTTTTGTTAAATAAAGCTACATTATAGTGGTATATAGATATATATCTTTATGGAATAAGCCATAGGCTAATGTAAAACATATTTTGAAGATAAAAAATGTTTCTTGTACACTAACAAATATGGTATGACATTTTGATTTTATAATCATCACATGATATTAAGCTTCTTTTTTTTTAAGAATGTGAATGAGAGGAAGACAGTTTGTCAAAATCATATCATTATGAAAGACTTTGGACAATACAGTCTTATATCTAATATATAAAAATTAATGTTTGTTTGTACTTTATGTGTGGCCATACCGTTGATCAGATTGTGATAAGGTTTTTTCAAAATGTTCAGGAGATTACCGCGATGAACATAGGCTTTAAGAGAGTTGTGATACTCAACTCCTACACCCTTAAAAATCGCCCTTTGTAGTGGAAAACGTGAACAAAGTAGCTCTTTGGACTCTTAAATGGCTTATACTGCCTAAACCATAACAAATACACAAAATTAATGTACACAGAATTGAATATCTCAAAAAAGCTCTACAAAAAAGTCCGTGACAGCATATGTTTATCTCTTACGGATAACTCATAATATCCATTTTTGTCTTTCATTGATGTCAAGAAGATCGAGGAACGTACATAGATTCCTGTCCAAGCTTAGCAGCACATGGCGGATATTCTTTTAAAGATAACTATAACAATGACGAATTTTGTCTTTTAGCTCATTTATGCCAAGAAGATCAAGATAAGTAGATTCCTGGGCAACACCGGGTAATCAGTACAGGGAATCTTAAATAATTACGATATAGTTTTATAATTATTTTTCATTCTACTTATTCAACTAATCATAAGAAGTACATTCTTTTTGTCTTTCAGCTCATTTATGCCAAGAAGATCGGGATGAGTAGATTCCTTGACAACACCGGGTAAACAGAACGGGGTATCTAAAAATAATTACGATATAAACTTGTCCTCTTACTTATTTAACTAAACATTAATTTTCATATTTCAGCTCATTTATGTCAAGAAGATTGGGATAAGCAGATTCCCGGGCAACGCTGGGTAATTAGCACGGGGTATCTAAAAAATATAAATTTATAATTATTTTTCCCTTTACTTATTTTACTAAACATAAAAGCACATTCATTTTCATTTATTTAGGCGTAGCAGCACACACCGGGTATTAGCTAGTTATTTATAAAATTTCATAAATTAATAGAACTGTTTAGTTAATGAATTAAAGAGGAAGGTAGGAGGAATAGTAAATTGGTATTTCAAGAATAATCCAGATACTATTATTTTAAGTAAATAGCTGAAAGACAACATTAGGAACATGTTAGTTTTTTATTATCTTTTAGTGAATAAAATATTAATATACTGGTTTTCACAGGAAAATTAAATATTATCAATATAAAAAATAAGATATAAAGTTGTTTGACCACAATTAGTCTTTATTTTAGATTACTTATTTTAGGAATTCTCACTATGAGGTATATTCTACCTTAATTTATTTTAGATGTTTACATTCATGCCAAGGTTCTTTTTAAAGTAATAGTTCCTAAAACTGAATCTGAAATATTCACCTCATCTCATAAGAATAATTTTCTCATCTGCATATGTTTCAGAGACTATTGTCTTCATTCTCAACTAGAAAAGTAATGTTTGGCCAGCTTATTTATGCTATTGCTTTCTACTTCATGATTTTTAAATTGTATTTTTGATAATTAACTCTATTTTCAATTGTGCTTCAAGCTCTTAAGTTTAAATGATATTTCTGTTATGTTATATATCTTACAATATTGCTATGTTTTGGCCATCTTGTTATTGTATTTCTTTTTTCACAAAGCTTTCCTTTTGAAAAAATGATAAAATTCCATCCTTATTCCTTATCTTTAAATATTCAGTTTTCCTACAGTATAGGGTTAGTTTTTAATATAGGACAGTTTCCAATGGAAAAACATATTCATTGCTCTGAATAGAAAAAAGTTGTGTAAAATGGTATAATAGATCTACTTATTTATTTTATACCAGTATATTATTTTATATATTTATGTTAATTAAATATCACAAAAATATTAATTGTAATAATATTTTTAAAAAGAATATAAGTGTAATCTTAAAAAATTTAAAAATACTTTCTTTATTTTGTTTTAGAAATCTTCCAAAATTGAATATTTTGTTAAGTTATGTAGATAGGAAATAACACTATGAGGTTTATTTTAATATTGTTTATCTTTCTTCACTCACCTCATACTTCTTAACTTCCATGCATACTCGAGTTTCGTCACTTCATTTGTGACATTCTCAATGCTGTATTATGTTCACAACTGATGTCCAACATTGATAGAAGGCCGTTGGACATCAGTTATGAACATAATACAGCATTGAGAACGTCACAAATAAAGTGACGAAACTCGAGTATGCGTGGGAGTTAAGAAGTATGAGGTGAGTGAAGAATATTTTGTGTTCAGTTAGTTTTTCCATCGTCATGAAATACAATATATTTCTATAATAATTCATTCTTTTTCATTTAAATAAAAATTTCAAATTAAAATTTAATTATAATACTGTATATTACAATTTAAAAAAAAATTAGTGTAAAAGATCAGTTGACTAATTTGATCATTCCTTTCATTTTTTTGCCCTATTACTCTTTTTACTATTGTTTATTTTCTCTATTTTGAGAATGAATTTTCTTACTAAACTTATAGATTAAAAACTCAAATTCATTCCTGTCCTTCATACTAGCATTTATTTTTGCTAAAGAACAGCCTTGGCCTGAGAATGGTTATCATGAGCATAGGGCCCACATATACATCTTGACAGTTTATTGGCATTTTCAATTTAACTATTTATATCTTTTCATAATAATACCTTTAGAATATTTTTCAATGTTACTTTCATAATTTTACCATTTCTATAAATATGTTCATAGAAAATATAACAATTTATGTTCTTCAGAAATAATTATTTAGTATCATGCAAAGCTTGCTGAACAAGAAAAGTAGAATAAATAATATAATTACAAAAATAGAACCAATAGAAATTATCTTTTACTGAAAATTGAGAGTTTTTAGTGAATTAATAAATAGAGTTATAGTTAACACATCATCTCATAATTTTCAGTAAATATTTTGAAATTTTATGAATCCACAGATAATAACAAAAAAACTCTCGTTGGTTCTTTCATATGTTAACGAATTTTATTATAATTTTATTTTCATTTTCTTTAAGTTATTCAATTTTTTGGTGCAGTTAAGCAAATAATTGCTTGAATTACAGATGAATCTTCGCATAGCACAACGGTAACATGTCTTTTGGGGTTTTCCTCATCACAAAAAGGTATTTTCAATAACAAATTTTTACTAAAGTTTGCTTATCAGCTTACATAATATTTTCAGATTTTTAGTAAATTAGATAACATAGAAATTCACCATATGAGCAAGTAATATTGCATAAAACAGTTTTTTTTACTATAATAAAAAATATTGGATATGAAATAAGGTTCCACATGCTACTTTAATGTGTATATATAAATTATATATAATAAATATTGGTATTAACACAATGATGCAACCAATAAGTTAAATATAATTTAATTTTGTTTCAAGGTTCTATGCAAAACAAACCTCTGAATTGTTTGCTTTAAAGTAAAGTTAGTTACTTGGGGGGATGGAATTGATGGCTACAGGAAAAACTTAGTGTGATATTTTTATTATGAGCAAAAATAGAATATTCTGTAGCAATAAATTAAAGAAAATTAATTTCCCACATATCTTTGAAATATAACATAATTGAATAAACAAACATTTTAAGTGGATGATAAAAAAAACAGTGATGTTTACAGTGTATGTGTAAGTAAATGGAGGAAACCTACATAACAGGGCTCCATGTTCTCTATAGTAAACCAGATGTAATAAAAATAGTAAAGTCTCGTAGATAAATTGTACAGAATATGTAGCACAAATGGGGAATGAAAGAGTGTAACAGAAACTGCTTGTAAGAAAACCAGAGGGTAAGAACAAATTAAATAGGCTAAGAATAAGGTGGGAGAATAACATTATCCATAAGGGAGGTCAAATCTACTGGAATAACTGGAAAATATTAGTTCAGGGTAGGGATATATGGAGAGCTTATGTGTAAGTGGCCATAAGCATCTGGATTCAATAGTATCAGTGAGTTTAATTACTTAGTTAATGAGTTGACGATGCAGGACAACAAATTTATTATACTTTTAGAGAATAAATTCATGTACATATATATATGGTCTGGTCATTATACAGGGTGGACCGCTCGAATGGACCTAATTTCAATTGCTTGTTACTGGCAAACGGTTGAAGATAGAAACTTAAAACAACGTTCATATTACAGAAAAACTCACCAAGTTTTGATATCCAGATCACCACATCTCTATATGAGCCCCAGCAGTCACTGTGACGATATCAAAGCGATGAACAATTTCTTGCCAAGTACGTTGGAGTATGTCTTCTGGAATGTTCTCAATAGCCTCTATGATGCGCTCACGAAGATCACGAAGGTCTTTGACTGGGGTGGTGTAAACTTTATCTTTGACATAGCCCCAGAGAAAGAAATCCAGTGGTGTTAAATCGGGAGATCTCGGGGGCCACGCGATTGGTCCTCCCCTACCAATCCAACGGCCAGGGAAAATGTTGTCCAAAGTCGTACGAACTTCATTGGACCAGTGGGGAGGAGCACCATCTTGCTGGAAAACGATGTTAGGCTGCAGTTGTTCAATTTGTGGAAAGAAGAACTGCTCCAGCATGTCAAGATATGTGGTACCACGAACAGTTTTCTCGGCGAAGAAAAACGGTCCAATGACCTTATTATGTGACAAACTGCACCAAACATTCATCTTCGGACTATCACGAACATGCTCTTGAATAGCGTGAAGATTCTCCGATCCCCAGATCCGCACATTATGCCGGTTTACCTTGCCTGACAAATGGAAAGTGGCTTCGTCCGAGAAGAAAATCTTGGTCATGAAGTCAGGATCAGCGCCGAGACGGTCCAGCATCGTATTGGCGAATTCCACTCGTTTCGGCATGTCATTCGGCTCCAGACGTTGCACTAACTGCACTTTATATGCGTGCAGTTTGAGGCGTTTGTGGACAATCCGTTGTAATGTCGATTTTGGTATTTGAAGTTCCTGCGAAGCTCTTCTTAATGACTTCCGGGGGCTTCGCTCAAATGCGGCTTGAACATTTGCTACCATTTCATCGGATGCTCTGCGACCACCACCATGCTTCTTCAACACAGATCCTGTAGCTAATAATGTATCACGCCACTTCTTTATGCTTCTAGCAGTTGGAGCATCACGGTTTAAAACACACGCCGGAACTCCCTTTGAACTCTAATGATTGATTTAAACTCCGCATACCACAAAACAGCTTGCGCTTTCATCTGCGGAGTCGCCATTTTCACAAGCAATTAAATCTAAGAACGAGAAACGTATCTTTGTGCCATCTACCGACAGGATTCGAAACTTGGTGAGTTTTTCTGTTTACAATGAACTTGTTTTTTAAAAGTTTCTAATCTTTCAAACAAAAAAGCCGTTTGCCAGTAACAAGCAATTGGAAATAGGTCCATTCGGAGCGGGGTCCCACCCTGTATTATTAAGCATCAAATTATTACAGGCATTTAGAATGTGCAGTTGATTCAAAATTAATCATGAAAACCTTCAACCCAGCAATAGCATGTTAACATGGATTAATGTTAAAAGGTTTGAAATTTGATCTCCAAAACATACATCAGCTCTGTAGAGAAATTAATGTGGGTTATGTATCTCATCAGATCTACATCTCTCGAGTATTTTGTTTGATATACTATGAAGTATATGGTTTATGAAACTCCAATAACAAATTCATACTACAATATATCTGAAAAACTTAGCAAAACCAGTTTCTTAATATTTAAAGAAAATGACATATGAGGTTTACTTTAATTAATAGATAGTTTGAATTTTCATGACTCACCTCATATTTGTAGATTTCTTGAAGACCAGTTTTGATATGTTACATATTATTATCAATTCCTTCCACCTAAAACCACAAATATGAGGTGAGTCGTGAAAATTCTAACTCTCTTTTAATAAAAAAAACCAGATCCTTTACTGTATGTACTTATCTTTACACCACAAACACGTGCCTTGAAAAAAAAATCTGAGATTGACAATTTTAATCCTTATTGTAATTAATCCATGATGTCAAACTGTTATTAGACTGATGGAAGATTTTTAGTGATTATTTTTAAGGCTTGTAAAAGATCCTTAAGCCTGAATGAAAAGACCTCTAAGCAATATTTACCGAATTCTCCCGTCCTAGTACTACCTGTTTCCTAGATGTCAGTATGAGGCAGAACGCTGACCACGGACCACTCAAATGACATCTATATGAAAACAGGTGTAACTAAATTAGTATGGTTCAAATTCTTCCCTGTAGGGGGAGAGCGCCTAAATCTCTGTTAAGGGAAACATGGGCTTACAAGATTACAAGAAGATGCATGTTCTCTGAATCATACTTTGATGCATCATTATAGTCAAACAATACATACTATAAAATGAGTTCCTTCTTATAAATTTTTCAATGAGTTCCTTCTTATAAATTTTTCAATTTATTGATTTGTTACATATTTTACTTTGCAAGTATTTTTTAATACTCTGTGTATATTATTTTAAATTTAGTTTCAAGTCATGATTTATTTATAGTTTCTTTAATTCTAGAAATTTCACTAATATAGGGTCTTTCATATAATATGCAATTTTTAAATATGCAACAATTAAGTCAAAAATGCATCAAAATAATTTTTTTATCTATATACACTCCCATTTAAGTGCAGAAAATTATATCAGGCATATGTCCACCTCCACTGTCTCTGCAGGCAGTTACTACTCGGTCTATGAAGTTCGTGATGACCCTTTCACAGACATCTCTGTTGATTCGTAAATTAATTAGTCATTTTTTCACAACTTACCTCATATTTTATGTTTCTTTAAACATGGGAACTAGTTTTCAAGAGAAGGATCTCTCTCATTTTCAACTGACATTATGACTACCGGATTTTCGTTGGAATCTCCATCAATAACGTTGCCATCAGTTGTTGATTGATGAACTTTGTGATGAGGTCATGTTCATCAGGAATCTCGAAATTCATGGATCTAAATTTGTTCTTCTGAATATATATCTTCTCCCAAATTGTCAATTCTAAAGGTTTTTCCAAATGTTTTAAAAGTTGGGCTTCTTTTTCAATTTTATGATTCTCCAATAAACTATGTGCTGCAATAACTGATTTTTCAATTTCACCATTTTTAATATTTCAACGAAAATCCAGTAGTCATAATGTTGGTTGAAAATGAGAAAGATCGTTCTCTTGAAAACTAGTTCCCGTGTTTAAAGAAACATAAAATATGAGGTAAAAAATGACTCGTTAATTTACGAATTAAGAACCTCATAATGTTATTTCCCATATTTAACTATGAATCTCTGTTGATGTTGTTGTTGACACATTGATCTGCTTTGGATGAAGTGGATACAGCCAATATGTGATTTCAGCAGTACAGGCCCACCTGTCACACATCCCACGAGACAATAACCCTACTCCATAAAAAATTCCCTCAGTTCGTGGCGACTTGGAAGGCATCCCAGATCTTGTGACCTTACTCCATGTGATTTCTTTTTATGAGGTCCAAAGCCTATGTGAACAAACCACAAGCATTTCTCCAACTTAAGGAAGAAATTCAATGTGTCATCAACGACGACATCAACAGTGATGTCTGTGAAAGGGTCATCACAAACTTCGTAGACCGAGTAACTGCCTGACAAAATAGTAGAGGTGGACATATGCCTGATATAATTTTCTGCACTTAAATGGGAGTGTATGTAGATGATTTTTAATTTTATTTTATTTTATTTGTTTTTGACTTAATTATTATTGCATTTTTAAAAATTGCATAATATGCGAAAGACCCTATATTAAAGAGTCTTTTAAAATCAACTTATAGTTAAAATAAAATATTGAAGTGCAAAAAGTAAATGGCATCATTACCCATAGCTCAATTTTAAATATTAACAGATAATGTTAAAATACAATATTTATATGTTTACATAATTCAATATTTAAAATTCACAAAAATTATTAAAATATCTTCGTTTTAGGCAGTTTTGGGATAAGTTTTCTGAACAGCAGTCCTTTAAACATTTGATGGGAATTTATTTACAACCATTGAAACTACATACCAGCAATATTTTTTTCTTCTGAACATACAGGTTGATACATTAATGATATATTGATCCTGTATCCATTTGTTATTGCATTTGATCTCAAGAAATCTTTTTGACAAACAATAGAGTTTTAAGAAATATGTAAAAAAAAAACATAACATATGAAAATATAAATTTAATGTTTTTGAGATAAAATTTAAGAAAATAGAATTATGATAGAACAATATAAGAATTAAGCAAGCTTCTTTAGTTAAAACAAAAAAATTATAGGAAGTCACATTATAAAGTATTAAAAATATTAAAATTCATCGGAGAACATATTGTTTAAACAACTTACCTCATAGGATTCATGCTTCCATGATATCGCGATTTCAAACACAGTTCTTCGATGAATTTTAATGATTATACCACATAATGTTTACTTCCCAACATTAATTTAATATATTAAAAATATGTTAAGCGTCCCGCGCCTTAGCCGAGCGGTTAAGGTAGGAAGCCTTGGCGCAGAGCTACGGGACTTGCGCTGGTTCGAGTCTCCATGGGGGAAGAAATTTTCTCATGGTATTTCGGCCAGTATGGGACCGGTGCCCACCCAGCATCATGAGGCAATTGGGTAGCTACAATAAGTAGCGGCTCCAGGTTGAGGAACCAGCTATAACGGCTGGGGGACTCGACATGCTAACCACATGTCACCCCTACACTGGCTGTTGATCATCTACCTCTGTGATTGACACATGTGGATGTGAAGGGCCAGCAGCCGGCTGGTAAAAGGGCAACCGCTGAAAAGTGGAAAGACCCTCAATCGGAAAAATATGTTAAGCAAAAACCTGACATCATTTTAAGTTGAGTTTTTTTTTCTTCAGAAATGAGAAGTATCCATAAAACAGAACTTACAAACATATACATGTAGCCTATATATTTAACACAAGTAATCCTCTAACTGATGAGGAAAAATAAGAAATGTACTGGATATTAGGAGAGAGAGAGAGTTGTGAATTAATTGTGGAAACTCAGGCTTTTACATTTAAATATCTTATGACATTTAAGAAAAATGTTATCTTACCTCATACTATGTCTTTTAACTTGACTGGTTTCAGAACCTTGTTGGTTTCATCTTCAATAATTTTTACTATTGTTCTGTCCTATTGAAATACTGTTTCTTATTCCCTCTATTGGTAGACTGATGAACCTCCAAATCAAATCACATTCCCGGGAATTTCAAAATCCATTCATTTCTTGCTCTTGTTTTTTTTTAACGTGGATTCTTTTCCTAAACTTTAAGGTTTTTCTATTTGTTTATTAATGTAGCCTTTCTTTCGATTTGATGTTGATGGTTGTGAAATTAACTGATGATGAAACCAACAAGATTCTGAAACTGGTCTGATTAGAAGATAGAGTAGAAGGTTAGGTGATACATTTTTTCTTACCTATTTCTAAAATATTCAATCTTATGACATCTTATATAGTATGGATCAAGAAACATCATTGTCATCATCCCTGATTATGGGTTCAATTCCATTAAGTAATTTCCATCATTTGTGTCCTTCAATATGTTTTCATCCAATATTTCCAGCCCTGCTTTCCTTTTTCCCCACATTCTTCTTTTTATTTCAACTTATGTGTTATCAACAGTTAATTTTCTCACTTTTATTTCCTGATATTTCTTCATCCAACCTCATTTATTGCAAAATATTTTTAATTCTTTCCATACAATATATTTTAAATTCTTTTTTTATCTTATTGTTTTCTATACTATATTTTTTAATATATATGTAAGTAATATTTTATAAAAAATTAATGAGTGAATATTAAGTTTTTTATGGTAAAATCAAATGTTTCTTACCTCTCCTCATACAAATCTTGTAAGTACATCGCGATTTCGAGACCATCTTCAGTACTATTTTGGCGACTGATGTTATGTCGATGCAGCTTGGTCCGAAAAACATTAAATTGAATCAAAAGCCAGTCTAATTAAACAAACAGACAAACAAAAGGAACTCACGGTTTGGGAAAAGATCCACATTCAGAAAAACAAAGGAAAACTTATGAACTTCGAAATTCCCGCAAATTCTGACCTGATTCAGAGGTTCATCGGTCCACCAACAGAGGGAAGAAGTAGAATTTCTTCCGATCGACATAACATCAGTCACCAAAGTAGTACTGAAGATGAGACCGTTACGGTCTCGAAATCGCGATCTACTTAGAAGATTTGTATGAGGAGAGGTAAGAAACATTTGATTTTACCATAAATTAAACCTCATAGTGATTAATTCCTGTAAAAGTTCAATTAAGTTTTTTGTTTGTGACTCACCCATTAAACAATGCTATTTATGTGTGATCTTGTTGACTAAGATGCAAAACTAATCATATAACATCTGAACTGGGTAACAATTTGGAAAATGAATTAATTCATTGCCCAGGAACACTTTTGCACTCTTAGCACTTACTTGCACTATACATAAAATACTTTATACCGAAGCAATATTTTTATTATTTTCTTACAGTGCTTTGACCATCCATCTTCAGTGTTAGGAGACATAGTTTTTTTATGTTAAACCTTGTAATTATATCTAAGGTTCTCTACCTGTAAGTAGTAATGTGCCTAATGACTATGTACCTTTCAAAACTAACAGTTGGTGTTGAATAATGAATTTCTGTGTGTTCTATATTTTTAAACAACCATCTTAAATAGGCAGCTTGTGGGCTATATCTGACTCTTTGTATGTTAATTTTGGTCTTTTATTAGGGTAACTCAATGAAAAAAAATGTGAACGCAAGCAAGAACTTGACCATTCTTGATAGGTTGGCAATAGAAGGGCTTATAGATCCTGTGTGACCTGCAAGAGTAATATATAAAAGGCCTGTGGTCCAAATGAGTTTGATATACCTGCTCTAAAGAGTATATTACAGAAAAGAGATAAAATGATTAAATATTTTGTAGATGTAATGAACACACTATTACTACTATACTATAGTTCATGATGAAATTGAACATGTCTTTCTCCCTTGCATGTCATATCATACCAACATTGTATGATAGATTAAAAACATTCACAATATACATTATAATGTTTTCTACTGTTTCTTTAATACAATATTTTAGATAAACAAAATTTTGAATTTTTTTATAAATTGCAATTTGATGAGTCTAGAAAAGTTAAGTTTGGTTAATGCAATGTTCACATTCGTTGCGATCCTGGAAAGGATTTTTTTATTTAATTGCAAACGTTGTTTACAAAATATAGCATTGCTCTATCTTCAGTAATTGATGCAATGAAATATTACCTATAATTACCTTGTACAAACATAAAGGGACCATAGATGTTCATTTAATCATACCTTTTCTTTTAAGATACCTCTTATTTAATCACACATTATATTTGGCTGCTCATTGATTCATATTCTGAAAGTTCAAACATTTATTGGAATTGCACATATTTTTTAATATATTTCTATTTATTTTGACAATTGCATAGGACTAAGACTCTTTACTTCTTTTTTTAACTGTTGCTTAAAAATTGTGAATCAATGCATCTGTACTCATATGGGCCTTGGTGGCACTTTTACCTTTTATTCGTATTTATTGGTTTACAGAGGAATAATGTATTAACAATTTTTGGAATTAGTATTTTTTAATTGTGATGACTAATGTTATTTACAGGTAATGCTTCTCTGTGTGGAAGATTGTGCTATGAGCTATTGCGTTGCTGTAACAGTAGGTTATCGACAATTCGCCAGGAGTCATGTGCAATTCTTTACCTTCTTATGAGGAGTAACTTTGAATTTACTAGTCGCAAAGGTCTCACCAGAGTTCATCTTCAGGTATGTACATGTTATTATTGTATTGATGAGTGAAGCAATTTAAAAATTATGACAGAACACAAAGTAAAATAAACTAAATTTAAACACACTTGCTTTTTTATATGACATTTCCTCATATATTTGTTAAACATGTAAGTCACTTTTTTTCAGTAATCATATTTGCATTCAAGACAAATTAGATTTACTTTATTAAGTTATGTAGATAGGAAATAAACAATAGATTTACGTTAATTGTAGAAAAATTAAATAAATTGTTATTTATAGTCTCACATTCATGGATTGAAAAATGGTGTAGTTCAAGTTGAGTCCATCATCTTACCTCATAAATTATTGTGTTCTTGAGAACATGTTTCAATATGTTCTCAAGAACACAATAATTTATGAGATAAGATGATGGATTCACTTGAACTAAACCATTTTTCAATCCATGACTGTGAGACTGTAAATAACAATTTAGATGACAGACTCAAATTAGTTATTCCAGAAGAGAATGTCCAATGATGGAAGAGAAGGTTTGTCTTTCCAACAACAGAGATGGTTGAAGATATATATATATATATATATATATATATATATATATATACTCATTAGCCATAGAGAGAAGGCACATCCTAGAAGAGAAAACCCAAAACAAATCTTGGTCCTTTAAGTTGGGGGTTGAACATTAATTCAGCTCTCTAGCTTCATAAAAAGATTTCTGCTGAAGAAGCTTAATTATTAATAAATTATATTAGGAAGTAACATTATGAGGTTCTGTATAATTGTAGGCTTTCACAGCTGGTGTCTTGATCCCTGTTTGGTTCATCTTCGGTCTGTAGCTAGGAGTTCACACAGCGCATGCAGAATCTCCTGATGAGGTTTACCGCAGCAGTAGACAAAATGTCGAGTGACAAAATCGGACCATGACTATCTAGCCCGGACGAAAAACCAAACAGGGATTATGAGGTTCTTCTTAATAAAAAGGTGAATCCAGAGTCATCTTACCTCATAACTTGTTGTGCTCTATTTGAACATGTTTCGATATATCATGTGTACCATTATCAGCTTTTCTAGACTGTTGAATTTTAAGTTGTTGACCCTGGATTTCAGCTCCCATTCCATCTTTTGGCTGATCGAAGAACTTGTAAATCAAATCTTTTTCCCCGGGAATTTCAAAATCCATAATCTTGTTTTTGTTCTTCTGTATTTAAATCTTCTCCCAAACAGTGAGTTATTTTGTATTATTCGACTGTTTTAATAATTTATTGTTTACATATTAATACCATCTATCTGCTAAAATGCAGAGCTCAAATCACAAAATATGCAGTGATTTAACATTGACATATATCTACATCAGTTAGGAAAAACCGGGTAAGTCTTCAAAGTGATTTTTTACAGGAGAGCAAAAACTAGTTCAATGACTTACATCAGAGAGTGCATAAATCGAAAATTCAATGCTTAATAACACCGTCACTATTCGCTTGACGACTTACCCGTTTTTACCGAACGTGCATCGGACCAAAAGCTGTTGGGAGATGTTAATAACTCATTTTCGACCAAAAGTTGACTTACCCGGTTTTTCCTAACTGATGTAGATATATAGGCCTATATTACTGAGGGAAATTACTGAGGGAAATTACTAGATTATATAAACAATATTTAATTTTAGGAAGTGATTTTGTTCCTTGTGAGGATATAGAGTTGAATATGTTAATAACTATTTTGTCATTTATGAAATATGTCTGTGTACTTTCCTACAAACTAATATTTCTGTTATGTAGATAGAAAATAACACTATGAGGTTTTTTAATATTGTTTATTTTTTATTATTTCACTCACCTCATACTTCATAATTCATAGCAGACCCTGGGTTTCTTCACATCTTTTGTGACATTCTCAATGCTGCGTCACGTTCACAACTGACGTCCAACGGCCTTCTATCCTGCAGACTGATCTCCGCGCCATCTGGTGGCTGACCGAAGAATTTCCAAATCAGTCCTCTTTCTTTATAACCGGGTATTTCAAAATTCATAGTTGTATTTTCATTCTTGCATATGTAAATTTTTTCCCAAATTGTGAGTTCCTTCGGTTTTTCCAATTGTTTAAGTAATTTTGTTTTGGTTTCTATTCTATGTTTTTCTGACCAGGCATGTGCAGCTATTGCAGAAACCGAAAAATCTGCAATAGCTGCACATGCCTGGTCAGAAAAACATAGAATAGAAACCAAAACAAAATTACTTAAACAATTGGAAAAACCGAAGGAACTCACAATTTGGGAAAAAATTTACATATGCAAGAATGAAAATACAACTATGAATTTTGAAATACCCGGTTATAAAGAAAGAGGACTGATTTGGAAATTCTTCGGTCGGCCACCAGATGGCACGGAGGTCAGTCTGCAGGATAGAAGGCCGTTGGACGTCAGTTGTGAACGTGACGCAGCATTGAGAATGTCACAAAAGATGTGAAGAAACCCAGGGTCTGCTATGAATTATGAAGTATGAGGTGAGTGAAATAATAAAAAATAAACAATAATATTTCTGTGTTTATTATTAATTTAACAGTTTTCACTGAAAAAGAAAATATTTGATGAGAAAAATGATATGCTCAGACTGGGGTTTGAACCCAGGACCTTTGGATTTCTAGGCCAATGCTCTACCGCTGTGCTATCTGAGCACTCCAATCTAAACAAAAAATTTTCTCTTATACATTGTTAATTCCTGATTGCTGAATGCTACGAGATTGCTTAATCGAAGCAAAGGCTTGTAGCAATCGGGAATTAACAATGTATAAGAGATAAATTAAATTTATGTTTAGAATGGAGTGCCCAGATAGCTCATCAGTAGAGCATTGGCCTAGAAAAGCCAAATGTCCTGGGTTCAAATTTCAGTCTGAGCATATAATTTTTCTCTTCAAATATAATAAAATATAATATTTCTGTATTTATCAATTACTATGAAATTAATTATTCATTGGATGTAATTTTTTATTCCATAATACAAAAACAATTTAATATAATACATTTGGGAATTTTAACATTATGAGGTTTCCTTAATAAGAATCAAATAAATCGTGAATTCTTCTTACCTCATACATCTATGTTTTTTTAAACACAGCACTGCAGTATCAGAGAAAACTCTTCTCCATTTTCAGCATTTCACGACTGTCATGAAAACAGTCGACAATGGAGAAGTGTTTTCTTCCGATACTGCGGTGCTGTGTTTAAAAAAACATAGATGTATGAGATAAGAAGAATTCACAATTCATTTGATTTTTACAAAAACAATATTAAATATTATTTTCATCTTGCAGGTTATTATATCAGTTTCTCAGATGTTGGGAAATGTGATAGGTTTGAATTAATGCTCGATTCCAAGAATCTCTTTCTCTTATCAACAGCTATGCTTCAAGTGATAAAGTGATGAAAGGAACAGGTAATTGTTATTATTATTTAATTTTAGGAAGTTATATTTTGAGGTTATTTTAATTATATTATTTTTGGTCTGGACATCTTACCTCAATATTAATGTTGATTTGTTCTTGAACATGTTTCAAAACAATTCTGTTTTATCTTCAGCTTTCCCAGACTGGTTTTATTTATGTTGCATTATGTTGTTGGGAAAAAATTTATATTCAGAAGAACAGAAACATAGTTATGAATTTTGATGTTCCGATGGAGGGTGACCTTGTTTGGAGGTTCTTTGGCCAACCACAGGATGGAGCTGACATCGACATCCAGGTGGTGCAACATAATGCAACATAAATAAAACCAGTCTGGGAAAGCTGAAGATAAAACAGAATTGTTTTTGAAACATGTTCAAGAACAAATCAACATTAATATTGAGGTAAGATGTCCAGACCAAAAATAATATAATTACAGGTAATTGTGTTTAAATGTAATGTCTCAACACATTTTTTTTTGTTTATTTTAGCATTTCAAATTATTCCTATAAATCCAGAGTTCATTAAACCAAAGGTTTATTGGTTTTTAATTAAAGTTCCTCAGTGAAGGAATATATTAATTTCTTTTAGGACCAGATTTGAATTGTTACACTATTAATCTATGTTGTTAAAGAGCTTCATTAAGTAATATACAAAGCTACTGCAAGAAAAGTAAACAATTTTAAAGACCCATAAACCAGAAACTTTCTGTAATATTAGCGTACCTTTTGCAGTACTACATTGAGAAACTCTGGAATTTTGTATTCTGTTATTGTAGTTAGTAATCCTATATGTTGTTGATTTGTAGAAGCAGAAATGGCAGATCCTGTGGAAAAATCATATTATATAATATGAGTTAGATAGGCTTGACTCACCTCATATTAATAGCTTTCTTGAAGACACGAGTTTCGATGCTTTAAGCATCATTATCAATTCTTTCTAACTGTCAAAACGGCAGTTCATGATTCTGTAGGTTGATTTCTGCTCCCTCTGTTGTTCTAAATCAGTTTTTTTTCCTCCAGGAATTTCAAAGTTCATTACTTTCTCTCTATTTTTGTGGATGTAAATTTTCTCCCAAATTGTGAGTTCGTTAGATTTATCTAACTGTTTCAGTAATTTGGCTTTTGTTTTGATTCTGTGTTTTTTCTGACCATGCATGTGCAGCTATTGCACATTTTTCTATTTCTCCATTTTTAACATTTCTAAGGTATTCTTTAAAAAAATCATATTACATGTTAGAATTTGCTAAAACTAATTCCAATGCCTTTTAGAACACATTACAATAAATCACCAACAACTAAAAACTTGATCTGTAAGTGGTACAAAAAAATTTAAACAACAGGGGTAGTTTTGTTGAAGGGATAGAGCCTAAAAAGACTGCATTTGAGAAAAATATGATGAACGTGTTTGTGCTGCTTATGTAAGAAGTCCACAGAAATCAACAACAAGAGCAAGGTTGCAGCAGTTACTAATTCCACAACAAACTGTGGAAAATTTTACAAAAGTGACTAAAAATTACTCCATACAGTTACAGTTGTTGTTTCTACATGAAGAAGGTGAGATCAAACTCCAAGATTTCTGCATAGAAATGTTGCAACATAATGAAAGAAATGGCTTCGGTGAGCGGCTTCGGTGAGCACATAATTTTCAGTGATGAGTCTACTTGAGTAAAAAAAAGAAAGAAAGAAAAAAAACAAGATGTTCAAATTTTGGGAACTGATTCTCTGGGCTGTGATGGAATATGTTCTGGACTCTCCCAAAATTTCTGTATCCCATATGAAGATGTGAGACTATTCTTTTTTTGTCAAAGGAAACAGTAGCAGGACCTACATATCTCAATATATTGGAGATTGGTTGATGCCCCAACTGAATGAGGAATGGGAAAACTTGATTGTACAACAAGTTGGAGCACTGTCCCACTTGCACATAATTTTTAGTCTTCAACAGGAAGAAATGCTATCGCAGTGTTGATTAGACATGCTACAGACAATAACAATCTTTCACGTGGCCACCAAGGTCTCCCGACCTCATTCCATGTGACTTTTTTTTTTCTTTGGGGATTTGTGAAAGATAGAATTTTTTTCCCTCCTCTTCATCATGATTTAAATTGATTGAAAGAAGGTATTAGAAGAGCTGTGGCAAGTGTTGATGCAGATATTGCACCTTGGGATGAAGACGGCCACAAGTGTAAAAAATATCATAAATTGAGTTAAGACTACTATCTGTTAGAAAAAATGGTTGCAAATTTATTTCTTTATGGCCACAAGTCATATGCAAGAAAATGGAGACAGGATAAAATTGTGTCCATATCAAAAATTGAATCTACTATACCTTTTTTAAAACTGTTGTTGTTTTCAAATGGCTGGAGCTTGTTTACTCTGATGGTATTAGAGCATTCGAGGCCTAGGAGATATTTCCCTACTTTCATTTCTCTAAGGAGTAATGTTGTCCGCGTCCGTGACATACTTTAAGTCACACGTGCTCCATGGATAGTGCTAAATGGACAACAAATATGGCATGATACTTCCTTTTTTAAAACTTTAACCAATAATAACTCAAAACTAAACTTTTTACGCTTGTGGCCATCTTCTTCCCAAGCAATGTGTTGCATTGTTAGTGTTTTAATTTTAAATTTGTCACTTACATTGAAGGACAAATTAATATTTGAAGAGAAAAATTTACTAATTAATAAAAAAATTACTTGTATCTCACCCCCTATTTCATGTTCTTTAAGCACAAAACCATGGTTTCAGGAGGCATCCCTCTCATCCTCAGTCAACCTTATGACTGTCAAATCCTTGTCCACATCTCCATCTTCAAAGACCAGGATTTGACAGTTATAATGTTGGCTGAGAAGACGGATTCCTCTCAAAATCGCTGTTCTGTGCTTGCAGAACACAAAATATGAGGTCAGATATGACTCATTTTTCATTAATTATTAACTTGGAAAATTTCATCATGTTTTTTCCCATAATTAATTTATGAACAAAAATGTGTGCCTAAATTAGGATTTGAACCCAAGATCTCTGGTTCTAAACTATTGAGCTAATTTAAAAGCATTGAAAATATAAGCTTTGCTAACTAAAAAAGTACCGGTAGTGTTAAAAAAGTAATAAGCATTGAAAATGTTACATTGTGTTTGGAATTAACTTGATTATTATCATCTTGATGTGTGTTGTGGGATGCAGGGATCACACATTCATCATTTGGTGAGTTTAGAAACTGAACTTCAAGACTTTCTCTACAGAACAGTGTAAAGTGCTTATAAGTATTATAAATTTTTTTTTGCTTTATAGATTGTTAACTTTGTTTACTTCTTTCGTGGTAGCCCTGTACTATCTACCTATATGTCCAATTTCATATCATAGAATTAAAATAAGTGACTGAAAAAGTTACGTCTGTAGCCAGGTATTGGATTCTACACCTGTTTAGATATATTTGAACAATTTAATTACGATATCATGTTAGAAGGTCAGCTGTGGTGGATTAGTGGTTATGCTCCTTGCATCTAATCCCGAGGGTCGCAGGTTCTAACCTGGCCTGGGTCAATGGATTTTTTAGGACAGAAAAATCCAAGGAACAAGTCCTTTAAGCCGTGAGTCCTGAGTCAGAAGATTTTCAGGCTCATGAAAGTTCCTTGGTTGCCTCCTAGATATCTCATTAAGTTGATGTGTTAATTGCATGTCATTCTTGACATCTATGGGCAAATAAGATAACTAAATTAACGTGGTCTGGTTACTTCTGACAAGGGAGAGGCTATGACTCAACATTGGGACTACGCTATTATAGATATAGATATTAGAAGTATGATTATATAACTAATTTGAGTACTTGTACATTGCAGGTTTTCCAGGTGAAGTGAAAGATCTGACAAAGCGGATACGCACAGTACTAATGGCAACAGCTCAAATGAGAGAGCATCATCATGATCCAGAGATGCTTGTTGACCTCCAGCACAGTCTTGCCAACTCATATGCCTCAACACCAGAGCTTCGACATACGTGGTTGGAGGCTATGGCAAGGAATCATGTGAGGGATGGAAATTTTTCTGAGGCTGCATCTTGTCAGTTGCACATTGCGGCATTAATGGCAGAATATCTTAAGCTCAAGAATGTACAATCCTGGGGAGCTGAGGCTTTTGGAAAAATCTCTTCAAATATTGCTCAAGATGAGAAAGGTCTTAAATTGGATGCAGGTATAAAATAACTATTTCTGGACTTTAATAATATTTTTAAAAATGATTATAGAGAATAAAATGGTAATGAGGGATGGAGAGACAGCAACAGCTTGTAACAATCCATAATGAAGAAAAAATATTTGAAGAGAAAATGTTTCACCCAAACTTTTTTTCTTCAAACATTAATTTGTCCTTCAGTGTTACTGATAAATTTAAATAAAAAATTGCAAAAAAAACATTGCTTTTGAAGTAAATTAATTTCTTGTGTGAAAGTTGTAATTTGAACTTTTGTAGGAAAAATCACTATGAAATTTAATTTAAATTAATTTTTTTTATATTTCACTTATATCCAGTCTTCTAATTAAACTGGTTTCAAAATCTTGCTAGTTTCATCTCGACTGATGTTATATCATTCATGAGAACTGCTCCTTGAAGATGAAACCACTTAGGTTTTGAAACCGGTTTAATTATAAGACTGAAAATGAAGTGAGGTATAAAGAATTTAAATTTAAATCTGAAAGTTGTATTGCCTACTGCTTATGATAATATTTTCTATTAAACATATGATCAACAAATTAATATAAAGCAATCCATTGCTTCTTATAATATATTTCATGAAAAACAATATGCTACAGGAACACTAGTTAATTTTAGACAGCATTTTGCTGTTGCACCTGCGATAAGTTATTTCAATACTTCGACTCATATAGCAATTAATGACCAGTATTACAGTTTTAAAAACAATTGATACTCTTTCATTTGGAACTGTATACTGTTTTCAAGCTTTGAGTAAATACATTATTATTCAGCTGTTCAAATCTCCTTTATCCAGTTCTATAACATCCATCCAAATATTATCCTCCCACCTATGCCTAGCCTTCCTAAAAGCCTTTTCCTCAAGTGTTTCTCAATAAAAATGTTGATAAAATTTCTATATTACCCATTCAACCTAAGTGATCTGCTGATTATTTGGGTTTTGGATGTAATATATTCTACAGGAGAGCATTGGCCTGGAAAGAGCCAAAGGTCCCAGGTTCGAGTCTCGACCTGGGCGAAAATTTTTCTCTTCAGATATCATTTTTATCCTTCAGTGAGAAGGTCAAATCAATAATAGAAACATCAGTTGAAGCCCTACTGGTTTTATAAAGTAGTGTTTAAATTCCCGATAAATGTCTTCTTAAGTAAGAAGCTGCCATTTGTAAAGATAGAAACAAAGGCTTCATAGCTTTTGGTGCTGGGAATTACAACGTATATAAGAGAAAAATTTGCATCTAGATCGGAACTCGCCCCGGTAGCTCAGATGGTAGAGCATTGGGCTGGAAAGCCAAAGGTTCCGAGTTCGAGTCTCGATCTGGGCAAAATTTTTTCTCTTCAAATATAATATTCTACAGGATCTTCATTATAAGTTGTTTCCACAGAAATGGTGTTTTCATTCTCTGCTACGAAACCCACATTAGCCGCACTTGATGCGTGTGTAGCTTCAATGCTTTAATTATATAAAAAGTATAACATATACATATAATCTTACCTTATAACATATGTTTAAAGTGTCATCATTCCTGTTTATACAGGCATTGTATCTAGAAACCACATTCTGGCTGATGCAAGTGAGGATTTGTTCAAAAAGCCTTAATAAATAAGTTTGGTCTGCCTTATTTACTAAGTAGAACCTCATAATGTTATTTCCTAATAAATTTTCATAATCAAAAAACCTTATCTCTCAGGTTAACCCACAAGTAAAAATCACACTTTGTAGGTCTGGGGAGAGTGGAACGAGACCAGCACTGATCACTCTATCTGTAAACATTTATGAAATTTTAACAGCTTTGTTGATTTGTGTGCAGAAGAAACAGAAACCCCTACTTCCCGATATTAATTTAAATACCCCTACTTGTGCTAATTTTTAGAGTAATTTATTCGATGAATGTTCCAAGATTTGCACCAATCTCATCATATCTTTTCTTCTGTTAAACTAATGATGTGCACTTTTTTTTCTTTTTTTTTTTTACTGAGCCAGTATTTTTAATTTATTAACAATTCTGTGAATTTCTGTTCTTGAAGGTGGCACTTCAACAGGAAATATCTGAATTAATTTATCATGTACCTGTCAAACAGATTCACGCTTAAAATAATTTTTACACACAAAAATATGTTGAACCTAATAATTCGGATACATGTATTTATTGGTAAAGTCACATGATTATCTACATCTAGAAGCCTAAAATTACTTAAATTTATTTTATTTTGGTGAATAGCAAAATCGATCTCACCATCTTGATAACTTAAAAACTGACTAACTGCATCCATGTGCCGTGAAAGTCAAACTAATCCACGCGCCACCCATTGAAGCAAGTCATATTTTAAAAGCCTTGCAGGAGCAATTACAACTTATAATATAGTCTTTTTTTCTTTAGTGTGTGGTAGATATATAATTGGATTCATTGCTATTGTGTCTTGTTTGAAATACTGCAGGTGTTCAAGATATACAATATACAGAGTACATTCTCCTGGAACAGTTGGAACAGTGTGCAGAGTATCTAGAAAAGGCTGAACGTTATGATTGCTTGGGGAACTCTACAGATTAATCATACCGATTCATGAGCACAAACGCAACTATGAAGCATTGGCACATTGTTATCAAACTCTTGCACAAGCTTACAGTAAAATAGTTGAAGTATCACGCACTGGGAAAGGTTACTAGGAAGATACTACAGGGTGGCATTTTTTGGTCAGGTATTGTATTGCGTTGGAATATATTATTTCATTGTATTTTGTAATATGGTTGGTTGGTTGGTATCTAATGTCGAGCACTTGATAATGAAATCATTCGCTCTGTATTTTGTAATATTCATTCATTCATTTTGTATTATGTTTTATCTAATAAATTGCTAATACAACTAAAGAGAAAAGTTCCCTCCTGAACCGGAATCTGAACCCAATTTTGAATCTTTATGTTTTGGGTTCAGATTCTGGCTCAATGAATGAAAAGGCCTCTAAGCAAAATTTACCGAATTTTCCCGTCCTAGTACTACCTTGGTTTCCTAGATGTCAGTATGAGGCGGAACACTGACCACGGACCACTCAAAATGACATCTATAAGAAAACAAGTATAACTAATTAAGGTAGAATATGTTTATCACTCACCTCATATTGTTCTTCTTATTTGATTATAGACTAGTTTCGGAACATAGTTTCTGTTCCATCCTCAGTAACATCACGACCGTTGTTCTGTCGTCTTGAAGAGTTGTCCTTCTCTCCTTCACGGTCGTGATGTTACTGAGGATGGAACAGAAACTATGTTCCGAAACTAGTCTATAATCAAATAAGAAGAACAATATGAGGTGAGTGATAAACATATTCTACCTTAATGAATATACCTCATAGTGAGAATTCCTAAAATAAGTAAGTATAACTAAATTAATATGGTTCAAATTCTTTCTTGTAGGGGGGCGGGGGAGAGCACCTAAATCTCTGTTAAGGGAAACATGGGCTTACAAGAAGAAGATTCTGGCTCAGGCAGATATTTTTCTCTTTAGTTGTGTTAACCATTACTTACAAATTGCTTAGTAAATTACAGTTTAACTTAGGATCTGATTTTCTTAGATTTAATAAATTTATTGTTGAGTAAATATTACCAATAAATTTGACAGCAAGAGCTTTTAGAATAGATTTTCACTTTTTTGGCAAAATATTAACAATAGACAGTAAGTACAATAAAGAATGGTTTCAATTTTTTGACTGTTTTTCTATTTATTGCTTTTTCTTTTTCTTTCATTTGTCCTTTTCTTCTATCAATCTATCTTCTTAATTATTTTCAGTAATTGTCTGTATTAGTGCCTCACTTCTCTTTCTAGGCATATTTTGAAGAAGATAGTGGTATAGAATATATTTACAAAGAACCAAAAGTTACATCACTGCCAGAAATATCAGAAAGACTTTATCGTCTTTATT
Source organism: Diploptera punctata (assembly GCA_030220185.1). NCBI lineage: Eukaryota > Metazoa > Arthropoda > Insecta > Blattodea > Blaberidae > Diploptera > Diploptera punctata. Next base: position 1,179,079 of record JASPKZ010007151.1, read on the forward strand.
GTGATAAGTTTGGACAAGAAGTAGTGAAAATTATCATGGATTCTGCACCAGTAAGTAATGATATTGTAATTATTATGAGTTATGTATTTTGACTCACCTTATTTTTTTTTTTTTGCAGACTATGGTTTTATCGCATTTGTGTGATATTGTCGATACATTATATCATATAATTATTATGAGTTTTTTGACCCTTGCCTTTTTTTTTTTTGCAGACTATAGTTTTGTTGCATTTATGTGACATAGTCGATGCACCATATCATATAATTATTACGTATTTTGACTCGCCTCATATTTTTATTTTTTGCAAACTTTAGTTTCATCTCATTTATGTGACATTGTTGAAGCATCATATCATATGATGCATCGACAATGTTGCATAAATGGGACGAAACTGTAGTCTATAAAAAATTTAAAAATATGAGGTGAGTCAAAATATATAACTCATAATAATTTTTAAAAAACCTCATAGTGTTATATCCTAAAAATATTGTAAAAAATTATATTGTAATTCATCTGTCTAATTCTGATTTTAAAATTAGAAAACATTTGAAGTGTTTTGTTTAATCATAATGGAAATATTGTGCTAGGGTTGCACTAGTAACTGATAGCCAATTATTAACTTAATATTTGTGTTATGTTAATTTTTTTTTTATATCTTCACTTCAGATTGTATGAAAATTTTCTTTTCTTTTTTTTTTATATTCAGAATTTCAATATTTCCTCTATTTGTTTTGGAAGTATGAAAAATGGTATATACATTTTAAAATAAACTTTCTCATTGCCACCCACTGCACTCTCCTTGCTTTCAGGTTCTGTACTTAGCAGATTAGATAACATTTATGCGCTTTACTTTCATTTTATGTATCACTTCAATAGACCACATTATGTAGATTATGCATATAAATTAATTGATTTGGTGTTTACTTGATAAAAAGTTTTATTTTATTTAATCACTAAAAATTATAATTAGTTTCTGTGTTTTAATTTAAGAAAAAATTAATGCTTGAACCGGGATTTGAACCCTGGATATCTCGTTCTCCATACGAGTGTGTTGTCCATTACACCATTCAAATGATGATACATACATTAACATTCTTTCTTCAACGTTTACAATTCTCGTTCATCGTCAAAAATATTTTGTGTAATTAAATTGTTCATATAGAGAAGTATAGGATGAGTGTATGTTTAAATATTTGTGTGTAATTTGGGGGATGATGATGAAAAGAAGAGAGAAGGTAAAACCGTTTGCTAGGACAAAGCCTATTCTTTGTCAAAAAGGACCAAAGAGAACACTAGGTGAAAAGTTCCTATCCATTTGACAAATCACTATCAACAGTGCCACATGTCTTCTTAACATGTGTAGTACAAAATATTTTAAATTTAATCCAGGCATCTTGTGCACAAACTATAGTGATTATAAATTGTTTACCACCACCTCTTCTACCCCAAGATTGAAAATTTTATAATTAAAATTTTCAAGTCTGAGATGATGATGATGATGATGAAGAAGAAAAAGAGAAGGGAAGTGAAATCCAAGTTTAGTATGTCAGCATATTCCCTTTAAAAAAAACCTATGGTTGAAGTCCCCATTTGACAACCAAATTGCTATGCCTTTTCAAAATACATATTGCAGAAGAGTATGACATTTAATAGGCATTTAGGGTCGTATGCAAATACATTACTCTCTACTCAAAATTACTTCCAATCACTGGTGAGCTGAGATTGAATTAACGCTCACCTTAACCGGTCATGCATGAATGTTGACGTTTCCATAATATTGGCAACGAATTACCCAGAATTCTCAGCGATAAAACCACTTCCGTTATTTTCGTCTGCTATAGAGGAATGCATTTATGCTTGCATCCTGCAAATAATACCATATACAAACACGTCTGCGACGCGCAATATTATGCCGATTCTCCTGTTCTTCCAGTTGAATTCTTTGGTAGACTCTATCAAATTCCTCTTCTCCGCGTATACCGAAAACATGATCGAAGTCTTCAAGGTCCGACATCTTGGATAAGTTTCAAACTACATCGGTTCCCTTCGGGATTTTCACATAAGTTTATATCTTGAGCTACGATCTTAAGGTACCTTGTCAGGTAGCTTTACAATTATTACCGCGTGAATAGATTTCTGAGTAAGAAAAATGTGTTTGAATAAAACTTTATCAGCAGAGAACGCCTTTTACTGCCTAATGCGTTCAAACATTCGACCCTTAGACACAATCTAATGATTATAAATTATAAACATTCATTCCTTCTGTATTCCCAAGATTGAAAAATTTGCAATTAAAATTTCCAACTCCACAAGTTATTGATCTCAGACCGCAAGAAAGAAGGCAGACATGCTACCATCTGAGCAAGTGTGATGGACTGCTAAATAGAGCAGATTTATTAAGAACTTGATTAGTGCTCCATACAAATGGGAAAAATAATTATATGTAATAAATAAAATTAACAAAGTTTTATATGATTTTCATAAATATTTTTATAGTTTTATTTATTAAATACATAATGGATTTCATCAATTGATGAAATTTCTGCGACGAACTGCAGGTTATAGCCTTCTAGACCACCAAAGAAATTCAACAATAGCCAGAGAGTTAAACATCGTACCTATATCTGAATACCTCCAAGAATATAGAAACAATTGGCTAGCCCATATTCAGCGCATGGATCGTCACCGATAACCAAAACAAATTCTTCACTACAATTCTCGAGGCAGAAGATCTGTGGGTCGACCTTTTCGGAGATGGCGGGAGACTGTAACAGGCCACTGGGCCTAATACTTAATGTTAATAGTAATTTTCCCTTTAATTTTTTTAATCCCCTTGTGTTTTATATTAAATTATTGATTTGTTCAGTCGATAATTTTTATTATTATTTTGGGACGATGATGATGATCAATTGATTAATTAAAAATAATTGTGTTCATTTTGATGTTTGCATCTATTTTTTTACAGATTAATGTAGGTGAGCTTGATTCAAAATATGCTTATATCCAAGTGACTCATGTGACTCCGTACTTTGACAAATTGGAATTGGAAGAACGTCAAACTGAATTTGAGCAGAGTCATGACATCAATTGCTTCATGTTTGAAACTCCTTTCACTAAGGATGGGAAAGCTCGTGGAAGTCCTGAAGACCAATGGAAGAGAAGAACAATTCTCGCAAGTAATATTATCTTATGAATTAACATTTTGAGAAAAAACAAAAAAAATGTATTTTTTTCTATTTATAGTATGTATTATATTACAAAATGATTCAGATTTCCTATTATACATTTCTAGGAGTTATAGAGGATACTTAGTTGATAAAGTTCAGATAAGAATATTATTATTTAATTTTTGGAAGTTATATTTTGAGGTTTTGAGAATTGTTTTGAAACATGTCCAAGAACAAATCAACATTAATATTGAGGTAAGATGTCCAGACCAAAAATAATATAATTAAAATAACCTCAAAATATAACTTCCTAAAATTAAATATTAATTACAACTTCTTAAGTTACAAGGAAGAAACAAAACCAGAAATTGTGTTTGTGTTATAAATTACGAAAAACAAGATGGCGTCCTCCATACTCAACTTCAATAACAATTTTTTCGAAACAAAATATGAAGTCAAAAAGTTTATAAAATTAAGAGAGAAGAAATTTAAAAGATTAGCAGACATTAAATTCATCAACCAATGTCTAAAATTAGAATTGGTTCCCATGTTCATTAGAAAAACCGTTAAGCATAACAATAACAGCAAACAACAAAAAATTTTGGAGAACAAATTACTAAAACTAGAAAAGAATAAACACTTTGAAATGATCAGTAATCTGGATATTGAAATTTATTTGTTACATATCAAATTGTCTAAAATATTAGGAAACATCATGTGGGAAAACCTAGAAAATAAATTTTTCACTTTTTTGAACATAACCATGAAAAAGAAAATTGAGAAACAAAAGACAAAGATAAATAATTTGTTAACTAAATCAAAAGGAAAAGAAGAATACATCAAATAAAATCAAACATCAGAATAAAACCAGAAATGAAGAAAAATCAGAATCCACCAGAAATTATGTTAAAAATTTTTCAAAGGCAACCTTTAACCTAAAAGAGACAAAATTGTTAGAAAACGGTCTAAAAACAGCAATAGATTATTCCAATAGAATAGAAGAATACATAGTGGACATTGAAAATTCAATAGAAGGGTTAGTTACAGAAGAAAAAATAATCATCAGAAAAAAATGTGAAGAAATTTTGAATAAAATAAAGAATACAAATAAAACCCAGTTTTTGTAAGGAGAATTTAAAAACACTCAAAGAAATAAATAACAAAAATGTTGTATATACAAAATCAGATAAGGGTAACCAAATTATAATTCTGGACAAAGAAGATTATCAAAATAGAATGGAAGAACTTTTGAAAGAAAAAGAGTATGAAAAAAATTAAGAATGACCCCCTACCAAAAACCATAAAAAAAGTGGAAAACTGTTTTAAAAATGTTAAAATTCTATCCAAGAAAGAAAAAATTTCAATTAAAAGTAAGCAACCCAAGAAACCCTAATATACATGGACTTCCAAAAATTCACAAACCGGGAAACAAAATGAGGCCAATAATTAACAATATTGGATCACCAACCTACAAAATTTCGAAATGGCTGAATAATCAATTTAAAAGAATTAATAATTTTGAAAGTCTGCAGATTGAAAATTCATTGGAATTAGTTAAGAAATTAGAAAAAGTGGAAATTGAACCCACAGATAGGTTGGTTTCGTTTGATGTAGTTTCACTATTCACAAATGTACCGAAACAAAAAACTTTGGAGATATTGAACAATTGGTTAAGAAAAAAACAACATAGACAGAGAGATCAAAGAAGATTATTTGAAATTAACTGCGTTATGCATTGACCAAATGTTTTTTACATTCAATGGGAGTTTCTATAGACAAAAATCAGGGCTCTCAATGGGAAACCCATTATCACCCTTCCTGGCAAATTTATTTATGAGCGATTTTGAATGTAAAATCACTAAAGCACATCCCACAATGTTTAAATTTTGGAGTAGATATGTTGATGATATAATTTGTATTGTTAAAGAAAAACATGTAGAAGATTAATATTTAATTTTAGGAAGTTATATTTGAGGTTATTTTCTGGGAAAGCTGAAGATAAACAGAGAATTGTTTTGTAAACATGTCCAAGAACAAATCAACATTAATATTGAGGTAATAATGTAGAAGATTCCCTAAAACTATTAAATTTACAGAGTACAAACATTAAATTCACCAAAGAAATAGAAGACAATAAACAAATACCTTTTTTGGATCTTAAATTGGTCAGAAACGAAGAAAAAAGAAAAATTGAATTCAGGATTCATAGAAAAGAAACTCATACGGAAAATTTTATAAAATCAACAGGGTTCAATCCAATTGGACATAAATTAGCAGCATTTAATAGTTTAACTCATAGATTGGTAAACTTACCCTTAAACGAAGAAGATTTCAAACATGAAAAAAACACATAATCAAAGTAGCAAGAGAAAATGGGTTTGATGAAAAATGGTACATAAAAGGATAGAAAAGTATAAAAAACAAAAAATGATAAACAGAAGTAATCTTGAAAAAGAAGAACCACCTATGAAAAAATATAGGAAATTCACATATCACCCCTGGGTACATAATAAATTTCAAAATATATTTGAGAAGTTTAATATTAAATTAGCACCAAAAATAACTACAGTTTAAATAAACTAATAAAAACCAACAAAAATGAAAAAACTGATAAAAATAAAAAGTCAGGAATATATCAAATTGAATGCATGGGTTGTGAAAAGATATATATAGGGAAAACAAAAAGAAACCTAAAAATTAGAACCAAAGAACACATAAGAAATATTAAAAATGGAGAAATTGAAAAATCTGCAGTTGCTGCTCATGTTTGGTCTGAAAAACATAATATTAATTCAGACACTAATTATTAAAAACAGTTAGAAAATACAAACGAGCTGACTATTTGGGAAAAATTTATATTCAGAAGAACAGAAACAGAGTTATGAATTTTGATATTCCGATGGAGGGTGACCTTGTTTGGAGGTTCTTTGGCCAACCACAGGATGGAGCTGACATCGACATCCAGGTGGTGCAACATAATGCAACATAAATAAACCAGTCTGGGAAAGCTGAAGATAAAACAGAGAATTGTTTTGAAACATGTCCAAGAACAAATCAACATTAATATTGAGGTAAGATGTCCAGACCAAAAATAATATAATTAAGAATATTATATTTAAATTAATGTTGGGAAGTAAACATTATGAGGTTATATCATTAATAGTGAGTGGAGAACATCTTGTCTGAAACTGTCGGTATCAAAGAAATTTGAAATTGTATCAGGTGAGTTGTTAAAAATATGTTCTCCACTCACTATTCCAGATAAGAAACCTATAGGGTGACCAGACATCCTACATTTACTGGATAAGTCCTGTATTTTAACTCTAAGTCTAAGCATATGGAAAAAGAGTCATAAGGACCTGTAATTGAATAGTTCTAATTTATTTATTGAATTTTTTTTTGTTATTTTTTTGTTATTCAGTTTATTGTTGTTTTCAAATGGCTGAAGTTTGGTTTACACCATTGGTCCTCTTGCTTCCCAGTAAAGTCCTGTGATGTCTTTCCTGTCCTTTTTCTCAGGGTCCAGTCACCTGAAGTATAGCAAGGGTTCCGTGCTTAGGAGAACATTTTCTCCACTCAAGGAGCATCCCATAGTTCTAGGTACAATCCACATTCCATGAAGGTGGTCATCTAGACAGTCATGGCATTTTTTTCTAATCTGAAGAGGGCTACCTGCTGTTCTTCTAGGGAGGTGTTTTATTGTATCAGCATATTTCGCTGTGTGTTCATATTTCTTATTTTGAAGATCTTTTATATTCTGTTCTCTTCTTTTGAGATGTATTTTCTGTTTTAGCTCCTGTAGTCTTCTTTGTAGAGATATATCTTTTGTTGTCCTCAGCCTGATTTTGGAGCTTTTCTTTGCTAAGAAATCTGCTTGTTCATTACCCAGTAATCCCACATGCGACGGTACCCACTGTAATAATGTGTTTACTTTGAGCTTCTTCAATTTTGTACATGGTTCTTATATTCTGGATGATTGGGGTTAATGTATTTTGCAGGAACCCAGGAATCTACCTACAAAGGAGAACCAAAACAGATCGTTCAGTGCCAACTCTTAAGTGATGGCCACAGAGCTTTCCATCTATCTATCTAGGATGATTGGGGTGTTTTGTTGGTTACTAATTGTTGCTAGTATTGCTTGTTATTCAGTTTATTAAGTTCTTCACAGATTCCTGCCAAAATTCTGATGTTACTATTAGCTCTGTTAGATTATTTTAAATCACAATTTCTCATAATAAGTTTTATGAAACACAATATAGTGATCTATCTCTAAGATTCACTTGGTACTATCCTGGTATCACATTCATAACTTGGAGTGGAGGGAAGGCTTGGCATTAGCTTGGACTCACACATTGTTAACATTGACTTTTTCTTTGATTTTGGTAATTTGTATTTGGTTGATGTTAGAAAACAATCCTAAAACAAAATCTGCAGTAGCCGCTCATGCTTGGTCAGAAAACATTGACTTGAAAGAAAGCCAAAATTAATTAAACAAATAGAAAAACCTAAAGGACTCAAGGGAATGTGATTTGATTTTGAGGTCATCGGTCTATCAACAGATGGAGGAGAAAACAGTGAATCAATACAACAGAACAGTGGTCGAGTAAATGTTGACTATGGAGAATTAATTACTCCGAAACCAGTCTAAAAAGAAGACAAATTATGGGGTGAAGTGTTATTTTTATTGATATTAAATTATTATTAATACCTCATAGAATTACTTCTTAAAATTTTGAATATAAATTGAACTAATTTTTACAAGGAACTCTCAACCGTTACATATCAAAATCTACCTTGAAATTTCTTCCAGAGAAGCGTTGTGACAAAAAATTATCTGCCACTTTTAAATACAAGGCACTAAGATCCGGCGCCAAATCTATCATTTAAACTATAGGGAAGTAATACAACTCCCAAATTGGTAGGTCGGATAACTTTCACTACCTGTTGTCTGCACTGCATGCCACCAAACTCAACTCCACTCTTACTCAAGTAGAGAGTCCATCTGCTCCATATAATGAGTTGCAATAGCTGGATTCTGGCTTCATTTTCTGTGCCTTGCAGCTAAAAACAGCAATTTTTTTGGGCATGGCCTTTGTACATCACATCACTTCTCTGGGAAAAATTTCAAGGTAGGTTTCGGCATACAATATGGACAGTTTTTCCTTGTTAGTATAAAGCTTTTTTTTAAATCTAGCACCAAAATCTAACCTCAGTTCAGTTATTTTAAGAAGTCACAGAATACTTCAAGGTTAGTCTAAGAAGTGGCTTATATAACATGGATTCATATTCTATTTCAGCCTGTATAATTTTTTTTTATTAAAATTTAAAAATAAATTATACCTCATAGTAATATTTCCTATAATAGTTCAATTTTTTTATTGTTTTCAGCACAATATTCTTTTCCATATGTGAAGAAAAGAATTAGAGTTGTGAATCAGCGAGTACAGGAACTAAGTCCCATTGAGGTTGCATTGGATGAGATGCAGATGAGAGTTACAGAACTAGAGGAGGTTGTTTTCATGAAACCAACTGATGCAAAAGAAACTGCAATTAAGGCTGCAGGTAATGCATCAAGTCACTAATGTTTTATTTTCGTTCTTTTCTGATTTTTTTTTAAAATTTCATTCTTAAATATACACTCTTGAATATATTATGTCATATTCAGCCAATTGGCATTTCTGGCAGGTGTTTTAGTATACTTAAACATCTAACTGATGATGGATATAGGCATTAGAGTTGATGTAATCAAATCACGGCACCTAAAAGGTTAACATAATTAAATAAACTGCAATTTTTTTTTTGTTATTTTGTAAAAATATAGTCCAAATATGTCCTACAAGGGTAAAAGTTATGGTATAACCATTAATATTTAATTTTAGGAAGTTATATTTTGAGGTTATTTTAATTATATTATTTTTGGTCTGGACATCTACCTCAATATTAATGTTGATTTGTCTGGGAAAGCTGAAGATAAAACAGAGAATTGTTTTGAAACATGTCCAAGAACAAATCAACATTAATATTGAGGTAAGATGTCCAGACCAAAATAATATAATAACCATTAACATTCAAAACAACTCTAAAACACAAATAAAATGAAAAAGTGGAAAATTGCAAATTTATTTTTAATTGATATTAGTTGGAGTTGTGGCTGAAGATGGACGTGATATTGTCTGAAACTGTAGTATCGTGAAATACATAAAATTTATGAGGTGAGTTGTCAAAAAATGTCTTCTGATTAATTTCAATGATATTGAAAGTGACATTCCTGGTTTTGATCATTTTATTGTATAATTTTGGGGCACACTGTAGTGTAGTGGTTTAAGGCACTGAGCTACAAGCCGGAGGGTCGAGGGTTCAAGTCCCGTTGGGGTCAGGATTTTTAAACTGACCCAAACCCTCTGGCGGCACTATGGCCCTGGGGTCGACTCAGCCTCTAACGAAAATGAGTACCAGATGCTTGTTCTGGGGTAAAGGCAGCCGTCACGCAGGACTGACAACCCGGCTGACATAAAGTGCAAATTGTTTAGAAAAAGTGGGAGCCTTAACCTCATACTACCCCAAGGGCCTCCGGGCCTGTTGTGGGATCACTTTATTGTATAATTTTGCATATTTTTCCAAGCTTACTGATTTTTTTGTATTAGATACAGATGAATCGGCATCAGTGGTCTAGGGTTTAAGTTCCTTGTCTCTGGTCCTGATGGTTGCAGGTTCAAACCCAACCAGGATCGATAGATTTTTTATGATGAAAAAAGATCCAAGGGACAAATCCTCCAGGAGGAGCTTTAAACTGTGGGTCCCAGGTTTGAAGATTTTCAGGCTTGTAAAATAATCTCAAGCCTGAATTAGTGCTTCTAAACCTTCTTACCTCATATATCTATCTTTTTTTAACACAGAACTGCAATATTGTGAAATACATCATTTGCATCGCTAGCTGTCGTGAAAACAGCTGATGTTGTGAATGATGTATTTCGCGATACTGCAGTTCTGTGGTTAAAAAACATAGATATATGAGGTAAGAAGAATGATTCATTTGATTCTTATTAAGAAAACCTCATAATGTAGTAGTAGTAGTAGTAGTCTAATGCCCATTAGCTTGGATGTGTTCCATTTGCTTTCTTGCTTCCCAATAGAGTCCTGCCAGAGTTCTTATAGGTGACATCTTCAGAGCCTCACAGCTAGCAAGATGATCTTTGTTCATGGTAGTGTTATTGTTTGGCACAGGATACAATTTGGAGAGTTGAAGATTCCAATTTTATGGAGGTGTGCTGCCAGGTAGTCATGGCCTGTTAACAGTCTGAATGTTGCTACTGCTTCGTGTCTTGGTTGTTCAGGTATTAAGTTTTTATTCTGCGAGATAGCTGCCCGTGGTTTCTCATTACTTTGTGATTTGAAGTGCTCCATCAGTTCTTTCTGGAAGTTTCTTTTAATTATAATTTTTGCAGAATGGTAGGGCAGGGATTGATTTGTTTTCTGTAAAATTTTGGTGCCCTTTTTTGCTAAAAGATCTGCCATTTCATTTCCATGTACCCCGCAATGAGAGGGGATCCATTGGAGCTGGATAATTTTATTTTTGTTTGGTCAATAATCTTATGATCTTTTTTATTTCCAACACTTTTCTGGAGATTGGAGAGTTATTTGTTGTTATAGCTTGTATAGCTGATGTTGAATCACTTAGTACAACTGCTCTCTGAAATGTATTTATTCTGTAGATGTTCTAATCACATGTTACTCACTGACAACAGTAGGGAAATAATCATAACTAAATTAATAATTAAAACATTTTGTCTCTTCATTCTCCCTCTTATAGCTGTTTCTGTCAAACATATGTTTCAAGTTCAAAGTTAAAATTGGGAAACACATTATGAGGTTCTTAATTAATAAATTAATGAGTCATTTTAACATCTTACCTCATATTTCATGTTTTTTCAAACACGGTAACTATAGTTTTCAAATGATCTTGTCATTCATTTTCAACCGCCATTATGACTACCGGATATTCGTTGGAATCCCCTCCATAACGCTGCCATCTGGTGTTGATTTGACGAACTTCGAGATATCGTTGCCATCTGGTGTTGATTCGATGAACTTCGAGATGAGGTCACGTTCATCCGGAATGTCGAAATTCATAGATTTAAATTTGTTCTTCTGTATAAATATTTTCTCCCAAACTGTCAAATCCAAAGGTTTTTCCAAATGTTTTAGAAGTTTAGCTTCTTTTTCAATTCTATGACCTTCCAACAAACTATGTGCTGCAATAGCTGATTTTTCAATTCTTCACCATTTTTAATATTTCTAAAGTGTTCCTTTGTGCGAGTGTCCAAATTTCTTTTTGTTTTTCCTATGTATACTTTATTGCAATCTCGACAATCAATTTGATAAATTCCAGATTTTTTACTATCTGGGGTGTTCATTTTCTTATTGGTTGTTAATAAGTTACCAAGGCTAAATTTATTTATCGGTGCCAATGTAATATTGAATTTCTTGAAAATTTTTTGAAATTTGTTATGTATTCCAGGATGATAAGTGATTTTCTTAAATTGTTTTCCTTTCTTTGAATCAGATTGCAGGGTAGTGTATTCTTTTAATCTTTTTGTTGTCTGAATTTCTTCAATTTAGTTATAATTATTTCCTTTCCAAAACCATTTAAATTAGCTATGTCCAAAATGTGATTGTATTCGTTCTTAAAATCCTCTTCATTTAGTGGAACATTCAATAATCTATATATCAAACTGTTGAAAATTGCATGCTTATGCGCAATATGATTGAAACCTGAAGACTTTATGTAATTGTCAATATGAGTATCTTTCTGTATATATTGAATTCAATTCTTTGTTGTTGTTCATTCCTTCTTATGTAGAGGTCCAAAAATGGGATTTGGTTATTATTTTCTAATTCCATAGTAAATTTCACAGATTCATCCTGGAGGTTTAGTAATTTTAATGCATCTTCAATATATTTAGAATTTATCACAGAGAGAATTTTCTCTGTGATAAATTCTAAATATATTGAAGATGCATTAAAATTACTAAACCTCCAGGATGAATCTGTGAAATTTACTATGGAATTAGAAAATAATAACCAAATCCCATTTTTGGACCTCTACATAAGAAGGAATGAACAACAACAAAGAATTGAATTCAATATATACAGAAAAGATACTCATATTGACAATTACATAAAGTCTTCAGGTTTCAATCATATTGCCATAAGCATGCAATTTTCAACAGTTTGATATATAGATTATTGAATGTTCCACTAAATGAAGAGGATTTTAAGAACGAATACAATCACATTTTGGACATAGCTAATTTAAATGGTTTTGGAAAGGAAATAATTATAACTAAATTGAAGAAATTCAGACAACAAAAAGATTAAAAGAATACACTACCCTGCAATCTGATTCAAAGAAAGGAAAACAATTTAAGAAAATCACTTATCATCCTGGAATACATAACAAATTTCAAAAAATTTTCAAGAAATTCAATATTACATTGGCACCGATAAATAAATTTAGCCTTGGTAACTTATTAACAACCAATAAGAAAATGAACACCCCAGATAGTAAAAAATCTGGAATTTATCAAATTGATTGTCGAGATTGCAATAAAGTATACATAGGAAAAACAAAAAGAAATTTGGACACTCGCACAAAGGAACACTTTAGAAATATTAAAAATGGTGAAATTGAAAAATCAGCTATTGCAGCACATAGTTTGTTGGAAGGTCATAGAATTGAAAAAGAAGCTAAACTTCTAAAACATTTGGAAAAACCTTTGGATTTGACAGTTTGGGAGAAAATATTTATACAGAAGAACAAATTTAAATCTATGAATTTCGACATTCCGGATGAACGTGACCTCATCTCGAAGTTCATCGAATCAACACCAGATGGCAACGATATCTCGAAGTTCGTCAAATCAACACCAGATGGCAGCGTTATGGAGGGGATTCCAACGAATATCCGGTAGTCATAATGGCGGTTGAAAATGAATGACAAGATCATTTGAAAACTATAGTTACCGTGTTTGAAAAAACATGAAATATGAGGTAAGATGTTAAAATGACTCATTAATTTATTAATATGTTTCAAGACTTATTAGTCCCAATCATCAGCGATTACAGATTATTGTATTTTAAAATAACTAAATTAGCTTGGTTAACAATAACTCAAGTATTAATAACTTACTTTTCGCCGATGATTTAGTCTTACTACACCATGATGAAGATCTGTTACAATTGGCTGCTTACAAACTAAATGCAATATGTAGCGATTATAATTTTAAAATTTCAATAAGTAAAACAAAAGTAATGGCATTGTGTGGAAGAAATACTCTGCGTGCAAAAATAGTAATTAGAGACGAAATTATTGAACAAGTATCCCACTTTAAATATTTAGGATGTGGCATCAGCTATGGGTATGATAAAGATATCACATCAGTTTCAAGCTATTTGTGGTACAATAAATAGAACATTGAATAACAAAGCTCATAAACAAACAAAATTAAAATTTTATAAAACAATGGCTGTCCCTGTCCTTTTGTATGGGAGTGAATCTTGGATTACCACTACCAAACAAGAAAGTAAAATCCAAACAGCCGAAATGAAATTTTTAAGAAGAGTAAAAGGCTGCACTAGAATGGACCAGATAAGAAACGAGGATATCCGTGAAGAACTTCAGATCTACTCCATAAAAGAAAAGATATTTAACAACAAGATACATTGGAAAGAACATGTAGAAAGAATGGAAGAAAGTAGATTACCAAAATAAAATCTTCCATTATTTTCCAAGAGGAAGAAGAGATGTCGGACGTCCTCGGATGGTCTTAGATCTATTAGTGAAGACGGAACAGGCAACTCTTGCCTAAACCAGGAAGTGAAGAAGAAGAAGCTTGGTTAAGACACTCGCTAATGTGCACCCATGTGGGGGTGTATGGGTATACGTTAAATATAAATGCAATCATATTGATTTTAAGATAATAGTCAAGATTTTTTTTTTCAGGGAAGTGTGTGTGTACAGGTAAATGCTGGACCGCTCACATATGCTTCTGTTTTTTTGGATCCTAGCCAAGATAACCAGTATCCTGAAGAGAAAGTTGAGGATCTCAAAGATATCTTCAGGTAAGAAATAATATTTTACTTACACTAATGTGAAATTGAGTTGTCATATATAATGGTTTTCTTAAATATTTAAATTTTACTCTAGTTGAAATTTAACTCTGTTTCTTCAGCATATCATAATTTTAATTTGTTTCATTTATATAATCTAGCCATTTTGTCCTCCTTTGATAATAATTAGTGAGTTAATATATTGTTTCATATTTTTTTTAGGTTTTTCCATCTGTAGCTCTCTTGGGACTGTTTTCCATTTCTGTCAAATAAAATCAGGAATTTTCCTCAATATAATAATTATAAGTGGTGTATATGAATTTAAATAAATTTATTAAACATTAATCCATATATGTCCACAGCTGTGGTCTCGAGGTAGCATGCTGCCTTGTCATGCAGCAGGCCGGGTTCAATCCCCGGTCGGGGCAATTTTTCTGGGTGAGGTTTTTATTGGGGTTTTTCCTCACCTGTAAGACAAATGTCAGGAAAACTTTAAGGCCCAAACAGTCCCCAAAATCATATGGCCAGCATCATCATCATTATCATCATCATCCTTCACCGGTGTGGAAAGCAATGGGAAGCTACCACACCTACAATTCCCTAGTAAAGCTGCAAGCTTAGCATGAAAATGCTATGATTGCAGTGAAGGACCTGCCTTCGGGCAGAATTACTATGGATGAAATCCATATATATCTATAGATGCGCATACAGTACTGCCAATCTAATTGATATAATAAGAGTGAACAATGACCTTGAAAAGGTGTTTAACTTGACTCAATTAAAAAAATCTTAAATGCTATATACCGCTAATATAAAAATGCATATCAACTTAATGTTTTCTAACAATATACAAATTGGATTTGCCTCAGAATTTTAGGGGATGTTTAATAAATCATTGTGTGTAATTTAACTATTAGAAATATTTATTTTTGCATTATGAATTTACATATCAACTTAATTTTAAAAATGCAGTGAAAATATGTTATTGGGGGGAAAAAAAATTACATAGTAAAACCACATATTAAAAAATGTATTTTTATAGAAATGATGCATTGCCATTAATGGAAAGAAAATCCAAAAAAATGGACAAAGTACTGTTGTAGAAAAAGAACACAACAATTTATGCGATAAGATGTTAAGATTCAAATTAATTACATATCTATAATATAAATAAAAAATCTTTTGTATTTGTGTCTGACATAATACCATCTCGGGGATGAAATGAGATCAATCCCCTATTAATGCATGTCTGTGATAAATAAGGGTGCCTGTTGCACCATCACAGGAGTAGATAAAATGAAATGGAACAAAATGGATGACATGAATATGGAGAAATGATTGAATGAAGTTTTGACATGGGTAAATAAGAGACCTCCAAAGATAAAATGAAATGGAACAAAATGGATGACATGAATATGGAGAAATGATTGAATGAAGTTTTTGGCATGGGTAAATAAGAGACCTCCAAAGAAAAATCTGCACTTTTTCTGATTAATCCACTCCACATGGAGTGACTGAGATGCAAACTTGGGGCTCAGAAGTGGAGGGCAAGTGTTTAATTACTTGTGCCACGGAGCCACCTGTAATGTAAATGCACAGGCTTATTATAATATAATTTATACGAGAGTTCATTAATTTATTTTTAAGTCCAAAGGGATCCATGATCAAAATATTTGGAATACCATTTCATAAAACTTATATGAGAATTAACATTATGAGGCTTAAAATTAATAAAATCAAAATGAGTTGTACATCACCTCACCTCATACACTCTGTATTTTTCATAGCACAGGACTGCGTTTTCAGGAACAGTCGTTCCTATCTTCAGCCATCTTTTAGACTTTTTTTTAAATTTAAATAAAATCTTTTAGATTCATAGTTAAATATGGGAAATAATATTGTTAGGTTCTTAATTTGTAAATTATTGAGTAATTTTTACATCTTACCTCATATTTCATGTTTCTTTAAACACGGGAACTAGTTTTCAAGAGAAAAATCTCTCTCATTTTCAACCGACATAGAGTCATAGAAACATGAATTATGGGGTAAGATGTAAAAATGACTCATTAATTTACGATCTTTTAGATTGTTGAATTTTTGCCTTCACCATCATCTTCTAAACTGGCATCTAGTGTTGATTTGATGAACTTTGAGATTTAATCTTGCTCGCCAGAAATTTCAAAATTCATGGATCTAAATTTGTTCTTCTGAATGTATATCTTTTCCCAAACTGTTAATTCCAAGAGCTTTGGCAAATGTTTCAAAAGTTTAGTTTCTTTTTTCAGTTTTATGATTCTCTAGCAAACTATAAGCTGCAATTGCTGATTTCTCAATTTCATCATTTTTAATATTTCTAAAGTGTTCTTCTGTGCTAGTGTCAAAATTCCTTTTTTGTTTTCCTGCATATGCTTAATTGCAGTCTATGCAACTATCTATCTATCTTCGGGTTTTTACAGCTGCTACTATTTTCCAATGCCAAACCTCCAAAGCCTATGATCTTAGGCATCTTCAATGTTTAGCCCTCTTGCTTGCATTAACATCCTCATGTTTTCTTTCATGTTAACTTTCGTCTCCCTCTTTTCTCTGTCTGATTAGTTGCCATTGATATAGTAGTTTCGGCCATCGCTCATCTTCCATTCTTAAAATATGTCCTAATTCGATGCAACTAATTTGATAAATTCCAGAACATTAGACATTTTAAAAATGTGGTTGGTTGGTTGGTATCTAATGTCGAGCACTTGATAATGAAATCATTCGCTCTCTTGCACTCCAATATTTAGCAGAAAGGCTGGTCTCTTCTACAAAAGCTGGACAAGGAGGAGATGGTTTCTTTCCATATCTTCATTTAAATTGCAAAAAGGGCATTTAGGTGAATCTGTTATGCCAATTCTGTGTAGGTGTTTATTCAAGCAGTCATGTCCCGTTAGCAGTCTGAATGTTGCTACTGCAGATTTTCTTTGTAATGTAGTAATGTCATAAGCTTGTAGATTTTCCCATTCCTTTCCAGATGTTTTGGTGGTGTATTCTTCTCTAAGTTTATTGATGTATTTATTTGAGATAATTCTTTTGATAGAGTGAAAGGAAACTGGAGCAGAATTGGGTTTGAAACAATTTTGCTACCCTTCTTGGCTAGAAAATCGGCTATTTCATTGCCTGTCACTCCACAATGGGCCGGAATCCATTGAAGTACAACTTTTTTATGTAGACGGGATAAATGTTTTATCATTTTGTGACATTCGATAATTTTGATGCTTTTGGGTGTTGTGTCTCGTGTTATAGCAAGAATGGCTGCTTTGGAGTCACATAGAATTACAACTTTTGTAAATTTTTGGATGTGATATAAGAGATTTTGTAAACTTAAGAAAATTGCTAGAATTTTGCCATCAAAGTTTGTTGAATTTGTGTTTAGTTTACGATAAAAGGAAAAAAGTGGACATACTGCACCAGCACCAGTGCCACCATCATTTGGTAGGCTGGAGCCATCTGTAAAAATATGTATCCATTCAGGAGCTGGGTATCTTAGATTTATCATTTCCAGTGACATTTGTTTTAAACATGTTGAAATTGAGAAATCAGTAATTGCAGCTCATAGTTTGCTAGAGAATCATAAAATTGAAAAAGAAACTAAACTTTTGAAACATGTGGCAAAGCCATTGACATTAACAGTTTGGGAAAATATATACATTCAGAAGAACAAATTTATATCCATGAATTTTGAAATTCCTGGCGAGCAAGATTTGATCTGAAAGTTCATAAAATCGACACTAGATGCCAGTTTAGAAGATGATGGTCATCATCATCTTGCCAGGTATTAGTCCTAGAAAGAACTGTTACGGCCTGAGAAAGCGGTTTTCGTGCCATCTTTCATGGGTCGACCAAGTGACCGTTTCCCATTTGGACAGTAGTTCATTATTGCCTTGGGGATCCTGGATCTAGCCATTCTTGAGATGTGTTCCTTCCAGTTTAGCTGATATTTGGAGATGTAGTACAGTGACATTAAGTTCTTGAAGGGTTTCTACATTTTTCTTTCGATCCCATTTGGTGTAGCCAGCTGTTCGGTGCATAAATCTCATCTCACAAGCTGTTAGTCTGCTTTCATCTCTCGTCCTTATAGTCCACGCTTCACTCCCATAACATAGGACTGGTCGAGCCATTATTCGATAAAGACGAGTACAAGTTGATTTTTGCACTAATGAAGGTTTTAAAACTCTATTAATGATTCCCATTGATTTGTTGAATTTCACAATTTTCTCTGATAAATCCAAATTTTCAACAAAAGAGAGTTTATATCCCAAATAAGTAAACTGGTGAAGGTTAAAATTCAACAGTCTAAAAGGTGACTGAAGATAGGAAACCACGATCCTCTGTTGTGAAGAACATGGAGTGTATGAGGTGAGATGATGTACAAGTCATTTTAATTTTATTAACCCTCTGCATGCCACTGGTAAAATCTCTTGTGTCAGAGATTTAAATCGCACCCGCCGATGTGATTGGCTTTGCAAGTAGTTTAAGTATATTGTCTGGCAGGTAATGGACAGGAGCACCAGAGCCGATCTAATCAGCTCATGACACCTAAAGGGTTAACATAATACCATCATACTTTTGTTCTAACATCATATAATGTTTGCTTTTAAATGGTCCTGCTGTAGAGAATTTGTGAAGATCTGCTATACTGCTCTTCAAATAAATAGCAAGCTGATCACATCTGATCAGCAAGAATATCAGGAAGTGTTGCGACAAAACTTTCAGAAACTCTGCCATAATCTGTCATCATTATTTGGAGAATCTCTGTGGCCAGATGAAGAGATGGGCTGCTTCAAGAGAAATAGTCAAGCTTTGTTCAGTGTTATCAGTGGAGCTTCAGGTAATTCAAGTTCAGCATAGTGCTGCCATGTGTCTTCCACCCTAATTTAACATATCAACATCTCTGAAATACCAGAAATTTATTAATTATGTAGTATATGGTATATGATGTCAATTCGACATAGTTAATATTTTTCAGATTTATAATTTTCATGTACCATTCTATATCAATCGATAAATTAGTCATTTAGAATTTTTTTAAGAATTGTTATTCCCACAAGAAATGCATCACATAACAGTAATGATATACTCTAATTTCGTGACAATATTCATTCATTAAAATGTTTCTTTTGACAGTTCTGATGTTGTAAGTTGAAAGTTTTTTTTAATCAAACAACAAAGACAAAGAAGAAAACATATTATCAATTCTCTGCAATCTAAAGATAAAATTAAATAAATTTATCAATTCATTTGTACACCAAAATCTCATAGAATAGAATTCTTCATCATGTGCCTCCTTTCATGTTTTAGCCCTAGATGAACTTTTGGTCTGAATGATACATCGTTCAGACTTGAAAGTATATCAGTTTTCCTTCTAGTTGCTGGCAAGAAGGTAAATCCAGTGATGGAGCTGCAAGCTTTTGTGAAGGTGGCATTTCCTCCATATTTGATGTAATGGTTTTACTAATGTGATTCATTCACCAGAGCCTCGTCTGTTAAGAAAAGTTTCCCATTAGATAGTGAAGATGAGAATAGGGCAGGAGAGGTTATAAAGAAATACAAATCTGTGCCCCTTCCAATCCTAAAATGGAATTAAATATGCATAAGGTTTTGTGTATTTTATTGAGAAGAAACACTCAATGATGAAAACTCATTTTGTATTAGAATTAAACAAGAAGTGTTTTCTTCATTTTGACTTCAAAACGTTGTAGCCATATGCAATGTTTCAGGTGGAATGAAAAAAGAACTGGGATATTTGAAGCCTGTACCTAAAGGTCTTCAGTAAAATGATTATGGTAATAGACCAGTGCTTTAGTGGGTGGAATGCTGGGGGAATGCCATTCCCCAAAACATATTGGATGGATATTTTAAGTCTATTTCTTTGTAATTTACTGTAACAATACTGCCGGAAGTATGTATACATAATTTTTGTCAAAATGCTTTTAAAAGCTCTTGTAAATACAGTAAATAGAAATGAAATATGAGGTAAGATGTTAAAATGACTCATTAATTTATTAAATAGAATGTAGTTTGTGTGTACATACTTTATGGAAGTTCCTATAAAGGTGAGTTCTTCAAAGGATTTTAATAGACCTGATTATATTTAATTTGAGCAGTATGAAATAACGATAATATTTTGAAATCAACACATCTATAATACACTCTAATAGTACAAAGAAATCATTCCGGAATTGCATTATTGATTATGGGATGATTTTAAGTCATTTAAAAACATCTGGGGTGCCATCCCACTGCATTCCACCACACCTCAAGCACTGACCATATCTTGTCAAAATCTCAACTAATTAGAAAGATATATATTTTTATTATCAAATAGCTATATTTAAAAGTAACTTTCTTAGTGGCTGAGTTTTTGTAATGCAGTTTTCGACATTAAAACATTGTAATAGCCAGGATACAATGTGTCATTATGTGAATTGTTTGAATAAATATTTTGCCACCAGGCAAGAGATCTTTGGGCCGACCCTTTCAAACGTTGGATTGAGACCGTAATAGACCACTAGGTCTATCACATGAAAGGAAGAAGAAATAATTCTATGATAAATTCTCAGATATTATTACTCAAATAAAGAGTAGCATGTAGTCAAAATACAAGGCCATTAAAATTGATAATATTATTTAGGATCTTTGTTTATCATTGAGCACTTTTGAAAGGAAGAGTATTGAGTTTCAGTGTCCTTCTGTTTTAGGTTGTGCAGAATGTTGCACAAAATCCCTCATTTCCAGTAAACTATCGTCTTACTTTGGAGCTCTAGTCCTATATCTAATCTTGGCTTTATAGATGAAATGTCTCCAACATTTTAATTTTCCAATGTCTCAATTTAACAGTTGTAACTAAATTAGTATGGTTGAATTTCTTCCCCGTAGGGGAAGAGCACCTAAGTCTCGCTGAGAAAACAAGGGCTTACAAAAAGAAGAATGTCTCAACTCCTACAATCCTCATTGCTTCATCTTCCATAACATCAATCTATTTATATTGAGTGGAGAACATACTTTTAATAACTCACCTCATACAATTTCATATTTATTTGAGATCATTGATTTTGAATGAATTTTTCTTCCCAACATTAATTTGAATATAATCGATCAATTTGTTCCTTTATATGTCCTCTTCAAATTGCTTTCATTATCTCACTTGATTTATATACTTATTATTAAAATAATTTGAAAAATAAAGCATAATAAAAAAAAATTTCCAAATTTCTTTTTTACATACAATTTTTATTTTATTTTTTCTAAATTGATTTGCTCTAGAACAAGGATAGTAAATCTAAGTCAAGCATTTAATTTCAAAAGGAATTTATAATCATATGAGATCATACATCATGGATTTCCATATTGATTTTTTGATTGATTTATATTCAATAGTATAGTTGTGGCCATTATGTTTGGCTTACACAGAACTGCTGATAATTGTATGTTAAAAATACACCAAGGTTATATCTGTGGACACAGGAAATAAGTTGTTAAGTATAAACTTGCTACTTTTCAGGAAGCACTTTTTTTTTTGTAAATTAATTATCGGAAATAACATTATGAGGTTTTCAAGTTAATAACTAATAAATAGTGAGTCATGAAATCTACCTCGTAACTCCATGATCTTCAAGTATGGTACTGCAGTTTCAAGAGACATCCCTCTCATCTTCAGCCATCTTTATTACTTTTTTAACTAAGAACATGCATTATTATGAGATACCAAGAAAAAAACCTTTAACAATTTAATTGTAAAATTTACATCTCAGGACCAAGAAAAGTGGTAGTGTACAATTTTTAATCACTTGATTGTGCACCAGATTCCTGTATTAAATTGCAAATCCCTCCACAATTCATATGTTGACAAGGCATATGAAATTGTTGATAGTGATTTGTCTGTCAAATGGAGACATTAAGTTGGTGCTTTTTGACAAGAGTCGCTAAGTGCAGCACCAGTTTCACCTTCTCCCTTCTCTCCATCATTATCCCTCATGCATCACACTTTACTCTACATAGCCACTTAAACATTTACTCATCTTAATACTCCTCTCTATACACAATACAGGGATACGTCATCTACATAAAAAGATCTGCTATAGTTGTGTTTAAATTGAAAATAGAGCATATTAATATATTAATGCAACCTATGTACCAGCGCAGAATGCGAAACATGAAAAGTACAGTGGTGGCATTAGAACATACACAGAAAGTGTGAGTCCTTTTGTAGTGCACCTAAAGTTTTAGCATATGATCACAATACACTTTACTCATTTTGGCTATTTTTCAACTTAAACAACTTATTCCTTGTGACCACAGATATATAATACTAAGTCATCCAAAAAATTAGAAATGACATGAGCTACAAAAGTTTCCGATATTATAAATGAAATTTTTGTGTTACACAATCATTGATTTGGTCGCTCTATTCAAATCATTCAGAATTTGTTTCTAATTCTGGATCTTCAAGTAAATTGATTTCACCTTATCATGGTACCCTATGTGAACATAATTCATAATTATATTTGAAGAGAAAAATTTTCGCCTAGACCGGGACTCGAACCCGGGACCCTTGGCTTTCCGGGCCAAGTGCTCTACCAACTGAGCTACTGAGGCGAGTTACGATCTAGACGCAAATTTTTCTCTATGTACGTTGTAATTCCCTCGCGCCAAATGCTTGAAACCATAGCTTCTATCTTTGCAAATGGCGGCTTCTTAGTTAAGAAGACATTTATTGGGAATTTAACACTACTTTATAGCCAGTAGGGCTTCTATTGATGATTTTATTATTAATTTAACACTTCTCATAGAAGGATAAATTATATTTGAAGAGAAAAATTTTCGCCTAGACCGGGACTCGAACCCGGGACCCTTGGCTTTCCGGGCCAAGTGCTCTACCAACTGAGCTACCGAGAAGTGTTAAATTAATAATAAAATCGTCAATAGAAGCCCTACTGGCTATAAAGTAGTGTTAAATTCCCAATAAATGTCTTCTTAACTAAGAAGCCGCCATTTGCAAAGATAGAAGCTATGGTTTCAAGCATTTGGCGCGAGGGAATTACAACGTACATAAGAGAAAAATTTGCGTCTAGATCGTAACTCGCCTCGGTAGCTCAGTTGGTAGAGCACTTGGCCCGGAAAGCCAAGGGTCCCGGGTTCGAGTCCCGGTCTAGGCGAAAATTTTTCTCTTCAAATATAATTTATCCTTCTATGAGAAGTGTTAAATTAATAATAAAATCGTCAATAATTCATAATACTATTCACCTTTTCTTTCTTTTTATTTGGTTTGTATTATGTGAAGGTATCACAGTGATGGTGTTGATATGTTAAATAGGACACCTTATGTGAGCATACACTTATAACAAATAATTTAGAACATTGGAATAAGGCTTTCATGATTATTGAAGTTAACATTTGAATTGTTTATTCAATAACAGTGAATATCATTGCATCTTTATTTGAATGATTACCCGTTAGAATGATCCAATTAGTTATGACTATTTGGGAAAAAAAAAACTATTTAAATATAATATAAATTGTATATAACATTCTTATTTGTACTTAAAGAAATTACTAGATAAAAAATTAACTTTTTCATAATAATTTACTAAAATTTGAATATATTTATCAATAAAGGCTTATAGGTATTTTCTTTTATTAAAAGGTTTAAATGATAAAATGGAAGGAATTGTGAAATAATTATTATATTTCATTATCATTCATTATTATGTTTCTGATACATAGCACTATTATTCTCATTCTAGCACTATTATTCTCATTCTCACTCATTCATTACAAAATTATATTATTATTCTTAAGAAAGTGGAAACTCAACCCTTGGAATGGGGACATGAGACCAGATAATAAAGAGATGAAAGTAGAAATTTGCTAACTGAAAATAGAAAGAATCTCACCTAAGTATTAATGTACTAATTGTCATTAAAAAAGTAGTAAATGAATTTTCTAAAAAGATTATATTTTTACAAGTTTTGCAGTTTTAACACTTCAATTGTTTTTGTAATAGATAGTTTCTCTTTCATTCTCTTAATCCTAATGAATCCTTTATGAAGAAATTATTGAATTTAAGTATGAATGAGTAATTTTAGAGTGTACAAACAGGAATGTTTTATGCTAGAGAATAAGATTTTGTTTTAGTGAGTGTACAGTTGATAACAGTTCCAGGGGTATGCCTGCATTTGTTCTTTGTTTTAGTGTTGATATGTTGGATTGTGCAATTGATCATTTAGAATAATTTGTGTGTGATTAAAAAAAAGAGAATCTGTGAAGATGGTGTTGCTTCCTTTTACTACAATAATTTCCACAGATTTCTCAGAATCTATGAGTCCCTATATTGTGATGTTTATATAAATATACATATATGTGTAGAATCTTGATATTTGGAAAGTTAAACTTGGGCTGTATAATAGTGAAGTTTGTATCTAGTAGTGGCCTAGCACAAGCAGCAAATAAGTAGGTATAAATGTTATGTGAAGTTATATAACATTAAATTAGACATAAAAAGTAGAAGTTAATAAAAGGAATTCATTTAAGGATCTCAGAAGTTTGTTAAAGTTGATGCTCACCAACCAATGGGTTGTTTACAGCAAGGCAAACATGCAAATCTTTTTCACTGTTGTAAAGGTTGCAGTAAACGTTCAAGAATTTGTAATTATCAAGCTCACATTTGTTTCTTAGAACATACTCCCATTTTCTGCAACACTATGTATTTACCAGTCTCTCTCGCAAGTTCTTCAGCACTCATAGAGTTTATTGTAACTTATATTCTCCATAAGTTTGTATATAAGCTATATTCAGAGCTTACACTGAAGTTGACCTCATAAATGAACACCTCAACAAAATTGGAATACTGAACTCTCTATCATTTACTCTTTATAACAACCTTCATAATATGAACTCAAATCATTTATTAAATTGTCAAGAGAAGAAAAATCTAGCTATTTTGTATTAATCTACAAGATTAAAGATAAAAAATCTTTGAAAAGCCCATTGAAAAACAAACAAGTTTGTTTATGGATTTTTTATTTGTGAATCTGATTGCTTTTAAGTCTACCTCAGAAATAGAAATTACATGACATTAGATCTGGAATATGAGCATGCAGATCACAAATACATTTTGAGCATATTATGTAATTTTGCCTATAACAGTGCAGTTGATATATGCTTGCATTTCATGGTAACCGATCCACTGGTGAGGACCAGCTCCCATAAACTTCAATCATCCTTAACTGGATTCACTATTAGTAGTGTTCTAGTTAGAACGTGCAAGAGAAAAGCAATTCATTATTATTAAAAATTGAGATATTACTATATGTAAATTTTATTGTAAGTCCTTAGGAGATTTGAAATGGATTTTTTTCTTTTCTTTTTCAGATGTATTTTTCACATGTATATTTTTTTGTCATATATCACAAGAATTTTTCTTAAGATTCCTCCTTAGTTATATTTTCATCTCCTTAATAAAAGTATTGGGGGCACACTGTAGCATAGTTGATTGAGGCAACATGCTACAAGCCAGAAGGTCAAAAGTTCAAGTCCCAATGGGGTCAGGATTTTTAACCCTTAAATTCGCAGTGTATCCTATAGGATACATCAATTGCTTTAATTTGTCTAATAGTTTTAATAGAACAGAAGAAAGCTAACGATAAGAAATTACTGAAATGTGTGTGGAATTACATAATATACCTAATAATGACAGTTATGCACAATTTTGATTTCAGTGCGGTCCACCACATTTAAATAACTGATACGAGAGAGAAATTACCGTTTTGCCAATCTAAGGGTTAAACTGGACCATACCTTCTGGCAGCATCGTGACCCTGGGGTCAACTCAGCCTCTAACTTAAATTAATACCAGTTGCATGTTCTAGGGGCAAAGGTGGCCATCATGCAGGGCTGACACCTCAAGCTGATTGTCTAGAAAGGTGGGAGCCTTAACCATTCAGATCATTCATGAATATAGCTCATTTCAGATTCTATTCTTTCTTAATGACGGATTCTTGAAATTACCAAACTATATTTTAATAGATTGTGATTATTTATTAATTAAATAAAAATAAAACGTAGTTTTATTTGATTTTCATATTTATTATATAATTCAGTGACAGCTGTTTTGGTACACTGTACCTTCTTCAGACATGTTAACAAATTATGAATTGTGTTCCAACTGATCTAAGCAACAATACAACAATATTTTTAATAATGAATGGAGAACATATTTTAATTGACTCACCTCATACATTTTCAAACTTCTTTGAAAATGTATGAGGTGAGTCAATTAAAATATGTTCTCCATTCATTATTAATGATATAACCTCATAATGTTTACTTCCCGATATTAATTTAAATACAACAATATTTATTTAAATTTTTAAATTTAACAAAGGGGATTCATTCAAATCAAGTTGAGAATTTAACAGTTTTTTACTACTTTTAAACTTATTAATTTCTACAGCCTCCAAAAGATCTAACTTCTTACCCTTATCACAAATATGTAAAATTTCAAAATTTGGATCAATGATTAAATTGGAATAGGTGGTTAGCATAGTTTGAATTTTCTAAATTTCTGTTATATGCTCTCATGTGTTCCTTTATCCGAGATATAAAAGGTCTACCAGTTTGTCCTATATAGACATTGTCACATGTGCCACGCTTCAATTTATATACACCTGATAATTTTTCTTTTTTTGTTTTGGTTTTATTGTTTGTTATTATATTTTGTAGAGTTTTATTAGTTTTAAATCCCACATTAATGTTCAACTTTTTGAAGTGTTTAGATATTTTATTTGAAAGTGGGCCTATGTATGACATTACGGCATATTTCTTATAATAAATATGAAAATCAAATAAAACTACGTTTTATTTTTATTTAATTAATAAATATGGATTTTCATCAAGTAAACACCAACTCAATTGATTATTGTGATTATTTGTTTAGGCAGCTCCTTGGTGCAAATGGTTAGACACTGGCCCTGCACTTCTGGGTTTGAGTTTGTATCTTGGTCTTTTTCATGATGGACAAATTATTCAGGGCAGGATTTTCACAGGATTTCTCCTATTTTCATAAGCCTAAAACTTAATTCCAACATATCTCCATCTCACATCATCCATTTGATTGCATTTCATCTCCTCTTGTGATAGTGTGACAGGCCTGATCAGCCAAGAATCCTTGTATATTTCTAGGGAAAGGATTTTAAGATGCAAATTTTGGTTGTAAAAGAGGGAAAAAGGTTCTAAAAATACATACAAAAAGTACAAAAAAAGGTGCTGCTGAAACAATTTAATTAAGGTTATAAACCAGTTACATCAACTCAGTTTATATAATAAGCATATAATTTTTCATCATTTTGTTTTCTCTATAGAGTCCATAAGAGGTAATTCATAGTTCTTTAGTTATTGCAATATTTACTTCACAGATGGAACATCGAAGAATGATGCAATCAGTTTCATAAAATTGCGTTTTGAATTCAGAAAGTGCATACAACTTATCCTTAACATTTGCCATGTTATGGTTATGAAAACCCAGTTGTAATACTAATAAAAATATGTTGTGGTTCAGACTAGTAAAATACAGCCAACAACAAGTCGGTAGATAGAAAACTGTTAAATTATTGCCAGTACTAACTGAACTTATTTTAAACTTACAGCAACACTGTTGAAATTTAAATTTTACTTCACGGCTACAGATTGGCTATTGTTGCTGGGATATAAATTACTGGTGGTTTTCATAAATTATATTTTAATATTTATATTTATATTGTTGACTTCACACTGCAGATTAGCCATTGTTCCTGGGGTATAAATTACATTAATTATATTTTAATATTTATTTAATATTGTTGACTTCTGATTGAGATTTTAGCTGTTCAAGAAGAAAAAGTATGCACATTTTTCTGCCCTATCTATTAAAAACGCAGAGGAAAAGGTGCTGAAACATAAAAAAAAGATGGAAAAAGGGGCAAAATGTAGTAATCTCGCAAAAGAGGTGCAACAAATTGAGTTCATTTTGCTTCATTTCATCCTCCCAAATATAATTTTGGAAAGGTGCTGCACCACAAAATCCTTTCCCTATATATTGCAGACCTTCAATAATATGGTTTTCATGTAATCTCACCCTTGTGCCAGGCACAAGTAAAACAGGTTTACTTGTTTCTTTCTTTTGTTTATATGTTGAAGTGAATTTGTACTTGTTTATATAAAGAAGTTGCTTTTCTCTTTCACATTGTCTTATATTTTAAGTGCTAACATTCATATTTCATCTATTAATTTTAATATTAAATGTTCCTATATTTTGTAGACATTCCATTTTAGTTTTAATATTGAATCTCATTGAGGTGACTAAAGTAACTCTTATGGAGTATTTGTAAATAAAGATCACATCTTGCTTTAGTGACTTTATAGAGATTGCTATACTTCATTATATTACAGAATTCATCCTCTGAATTTGATCTTACAAAAATAAATTAATCAGACTAATTGAAAAAATCAGGAACAGTAAGTAAATGGTTAGATAAGGTATTTACTGAATATCAGAGAAGTAACTACTGTGATAAGATTTTATGCAACACAGCTATAAAGTTTGAGACAGACAGAAACACGTTGATAATAAATAGCGACTTATAGAAACTCAGATTAACTCAATCAAACTGAAGGCTTCCATTCCACTACAGTATGGCATTATGAAGTCACCAACTACAGTATTGTTAAATTGTAAAAAAATATGGTTTATCCAACATGATACAATAATTTGATTTGTTTTTAATTCTACAGAAATAAAACCTTTTTTAATAGTTACTAAATTATAAGGAATAGCAATAAAACAAATAACTAACTAGCTCACTGGTACTATCGTACCCATAGGTTCATGGCTGAATGGACATATGCTCTCCATACATCCTATCCTGAGCTAATGTTTTTCCAATTATCCCCAGTATAATCTACTTCCCTCAAATAATAGTTAATGTTATTCTCTCACCTTATTCTTGGTCTACCTACTGGGTGCTTTCCTTCTGGTTTTCCTACGAGAAGTTTCATTCCCCATTTGTGTCACATGTCCTGCTGATTGCAATCTGCAAGGCTTAACTGTTCTTATTATATCTGATTTCCTATAAAGATCTTGTAGCTCATTATTATGTAGCCATTCACCTGTCTATTCATCTCTCTTTGGTCCAAAAATTTTCCTAAAAACTTTATTCTCAAATACTTGTAATCTTTTCTCCTCCTTTAAAGTAAGAGTCCATGTTTTGCATCCATATAATGTAACTGGGAGAATAATATTTTGATATACTTTTCCATTTAATATTTTTTGAGAGAAGTTGGGACGATAAGAATCCCTATAATGCATAATAGCATGCATTTCCAAAATTAAGCCTATGTTTAATCTCTTTTTGCATCTCACTTCTATCTGTGATTATTGTTCTAAGCTACGGTATTTGAAATCCTCAAATTTTCCCCTCATTTGCCATTATCTGTTGATTTCCATTATATAATGTATTTCTGTATGTGACAACATATTTAACTTTATTGGTCTTTACTTCAGCCCCAATTTCTTATTGTTATAGAGGAAGAAATTAATGATAGAATTGCCCTTGTCAACAAAGTTTAATATGCCTCTTTTCAAAAGTAAATTGATATAGAATAAAGCTAAATTTAAACTCTATTGGTAAACATTAAACATGCTTCTATCTATTCCAATGAAGGATGGGTTCTTAACACATTCAGTACCAGGCACTGAGCAGGGCATTTAAACCCACAGGCCAGCCATTTAAATACCCCAGCTACCCTTTTTGTGGCACTTCAGAAAATGGACCATTATTCACAAACTATTAGTCCTAGAAAATTCAAATTTTGTACATACCTAAAGGAGATATCCTTGTAGGATTTGATGGTGAAATAACTTGGGTGATTGACATCACATGGTATCGGCGTATCAATTTCAGGAAGTGGAAGTTCATCTTCACTTTCACTTTGTGAATCTTCTAATTCAGGAATCAGTTCATCAGCTGAATCATCATTATACAAAATATTCACTAATTATTCTTCAGTGAGATATTTTTCTTTCGTCATGTTTTCACTCACGCACAAACAACAGCGCGATAACGAGAAACATATACGACTGCATTGGAGCCTGGGGGGAAGTTGGGTGAACGAATTCCATGTGTTGTTTGTTTTAAAAATAAAAGGGGATTCACCAAGGTTAAACGTGTCAAACGGGAATAGAAAATGTACATTTACATGTCATCTATGATCTCCAAGACATACTAAGCCAACACAATATTTAGGCGTCAAATATAAACACAGTTTGTTCGCGCCCGCTCTAAAACGAGTTAACTGACCGATGGCCGCATACACGATAGTCTCTTTAAACGCCTAACTGGTTTACGGTACTGAATGTGTTCAAAGAATCAATTAAATATAGATAATTGAAAGTTCAATATTAATGCCCAGTGCAACTCAACAGGGGAACTGCAATACTTGAAAGCAAGAACTAAAATGTTGAGCCTCATGGACTAATGAACCTTTGTTCAATGTATCCCACCATTAGATAAATAAATATTAAGAAGAATTTTTGGTCCATCTAAAATGATTAGGCCTAATGATGTTTCGAGAATAAAAAATAGCAATGAATTAAACTTATAAATAATAAAAAAATGTAATAAATCATATACAATTAGGCTTTTTGATCATATAAACAGAGTACCTAAAATATTCATAAATGGAAACCCTGTCATCAAAGATTGAAATTCAAGAAAATAAACGACTGGATAAATATAATACAGAATCAGAAAGAATAGAAGATATTGCTGAAAAGAACTAGGCCCTTATTATGGAGTTGTATTCCCCGAGAAGAAGGATATAATTATTATTGGTTTGATATAGTTAATTTTAATGAGTTAAAATTCCCACTACATGTATTCTGAATTTGTTATTTATCGCCATTACCTGCAACAACTCCTATAATTGCTAATATCTCTTATGAATCAATGGTGTCATAAATTATTTGCCAGTAATGTGTAAAATTATCAAATATGTAATCAAAATTACAGTGGGAAGTAACTCTATGAGGTATTTTCAATTTATAAATCAATTGGAAAAAATATTTTTATACCTCATCTCATAAAATTCCATGTTTTCACAATACTGGTTTCAAAGGCCATTTTGCTCATCATCAGAAGATGAAGACAAAATTGGCCTTTGAAACCGGTATCATGAAAACACTGAACTTTATGAAGTGAGATATAAAAACATTCTCTCCAACTCATTTATAAATTAACAAAAATGATCTAAGGCCAAATTCATTGTTCCCTCCCAAGGCAGGCAAGTAGTCAATATTCAGTTTTTAGTGAGTTAAAAACTCTTAATGTGCATATTATTGTGTTTGTTAGAAACAAATAATAGTATATTAATTAGAATTTTTTTCATTTATTAATTACTTGAAATACCACTGTGTTAGGTAACACATCAAAATAAATTTTATGCATGCAACATGAAAATAGGATGTTTTTATGGAAGTGTAATACAATTTCAAATAAATGTATTTGGATTCCTTACAGAATTTCTTTATCTCTGTGACAGAGGATAATAATGCATGTTTAAATTATATACATTTCTTAGTAGTAGTATCTCCTGTTACTATTATTCAGAACATAGGGCCTTAATGAAGGAACTTCAGTGTGCCTTATTCCACTAAAACTTTCAAATCTCCTCCTTTCTTTCTGGCTTCATCTTCCACATTCCTTTACGATTACATTTGTGGTCTATCTGTTTTCCTCCGATCTTGAGGTTTCCAAAACAGGATTTCTACCTGTCTAATACAAAATGATAACATTCCAAAAAACCAATAATCATATACTTCTTCATGCCAAATATCATCATTCCAAGATCCATCCAGCTGCTTTTTTGGTTACAGTAATGATCATTTATATAAGCAAATCTGGGTTATTGACTCAGATTTTCTGATTTCAATGATGGAAATGTTAATCATTCATTTTAATATACTTAAACTTATTTTCTCTGGTTGAAAAATATAGTAGGTCTACATTTCTAGGCTTGCTTTATTCTCATTTATTTTATTAGTACGATGATCTTATCACTATTATCAACACAGTACTTGGATGATAGTTTATATTATTAAGACCAGGGAAGATGAAAAGTTTTATGAAAAATCTAGTAAGACCTGTGGTAACATATGGCTGTGAAACTTGGAAATTAAAAGAAAAGAAATATAAAAACTTAAGCTTTTTGAAGTAAAATTTAAGGAAACTTTCTGGACCAATTAAAAATATGGACAATTAGAACAAACAATGAGTTAAACAATATAATTAAAATCAGGATTATCGTTAATTATATAAGAACACAAAGTTAGTTTGGACATTTATACAGAATGCATGAAGCTAGATGTGTCAAAAAATATTTTATTAGAAACCTTTAACAACTAGAGCTCAAAGGTAGATCTGAAATTATATGGGAGAACTATGTAATATAAGACTTAGAAAAAAAAAAGATTGTGTTCATGATGGGAAAAGTTGAAAAATTATAATTGAGATGACCAAAGCATCTGTGAAGCTATAGTGCCTAAAAAATAGAAAGAAAGAAATGTGATGAAAAGCATTTAGAGACACTCTTATCTTTCATCCGAATATGATATTGTCACGGGTAGTGGTGGCATGGGTACAACTCAAATTTCTTTAATTCCACTTACACCAGTTTTCTCAAAAATTCCAAATATTCTTTATTTCCATCACAATGATTCACTCTAAATACACATATAATCTTCAGCTATAAGAGCCCTATATAAACACAATTTATCTGCTAGTCTCTTTTTCACACCTGTCTTCTTCTTCTTCTTCACTTCACGGGCTAGGCAAAATGCCTGTTCTGCCTCACAGTTGTTCTGTCCATCTTTTCACTGGCCTTCCTACATTCCTTGAACCTCTTGGCTTGTAGTTAAATGCTGCTTTTGGTAATCTTTTTACATTCATTCTTTCTACATGTCTAAACCATTTTTCTCTATATCCTTTGATTTTATCATTTAATGGATATATATTTAACTCTGTTCTTATATCTTCATTCTTTAACCGATCCATTCTTGTGCAGCCTTTTGTTCTTCTAAGGAAATTCACCTGTAGATGTTTTTGTTTAAAATATTCTTCACTGTAGATCACAAAGCATTCATTACCTTTCAAGTAACAATTAGTTCTCCCGACTGACTTCTCAGACTACTCCCATCCCTTTAGAATTGAAAGCCCAAGAGGCTGATTCTTTCAAAATCAATGTATAAACACATGTAAAAAATAATCAGCAGGCTCCTTTGACTCATGAGTTGCCAGGTCACGAATTTCCTACCATATGTAACAAGATCTGATCACCAGAGCTGCCTGCGAATTTAAAAAGCCAGCCTAACAATGCATCACAGTATCATGTTTATAACTGTGTAAATTTTCTCAGTTGAGGTGAACTTTATAAAGTTGATTGTCCATAAATAGTATGCCAATACCTATTTTGTGTTTTAAAATGGTGAGTTCTACATTTAGGCCATAAGGGATCTCAAAGAATAATACTTTACAGCTTTTTTCATGCATATTTCACATTTAATAATGTCATGGTACATTTCTCTAAAAAAATGTATAACCTTATTCCGAGACTATCTTGTGAAATTCTTGCTGCTGATAATTCTAGTGGCTGATAATTTAAAACACTATTGTGCAATATTTCTTTCATGTTTTAATATACTTAATTATAGCTTAATAACTGCTGTACCTAAGGATTTATAATTAAAAGCCAAATTTGTAAATATTGATTTACACTTATGCCTATTTGAACTATTGACTTTTGTCATAAAATATTCTGCAGTATTTTAAAATGATGCTTATGCTAGGCTCACTAAAGATCTCGAGCTAAAACAGTATGAAATACAAAGTGATGATATGTGAGTTTATATTTAAATAAAATTACTGCCAATAAATGCTCATTGTTAATAAAAATCCTCAAAATGTATTAGGATTTTTATGCTATGAGAATTCCTGTATACTTAGTATAATGCTTTTATAATAATTCAATACTTTCTTAAAACAGTCCATATTATTGTAATTAGGACACAGTCTTCCCTTGTAATAATTTGGCTTCTGCTGTTAACAGTAGCTCTCTCAGGACTTTCATTGTCATGAACAGTATTTTGCTCTTTTGTCTCTTCAAGAATCTGAATTTTATATTGTATTACTAGTACATTTATACTATTTATTGATTATTGTTTGTGTTTTGTGATGAAATTACACTGTATGTCAATTGATTTGTGGAGTTTTAGGTAAATGCAAATTAGTCTGCATTTAATCTTCATTTATAAACCCATGTTTCAGGATTTGTTCCTTTAAAAAAAGGCACAATAGGTTTAATGCTGTAAAATTCATCGGAGAACATATTGTTTAAACAACTCACCTCATAGGATTCATGCTTCCATGATATCGCGATTTCAAACATAGTCATGTTCATCGTCAGCCATAACTCCGACTGACAAAATTCTTCGGCTGTCAACTATTCTATTGTCGTCATCTTCAGTGCTGCCATCTATGGTGAATTTATGAACTTCGAAATCAATGTAATTTCGTTAGGGATATCAAAATTCATTGATCTATTTTTGTTTTACTGAATGTATATTTTTTCCCAAACATTCAGAAAAACAAAAATAGATCAATGAATTTTTATATCCCTAACGAAATTACATTGATTTCGAAGTTCATAAATTCAACCATAGATGGCAGCACTGAAGATGGCGACAATAGAATAGTTGACGGCCGAAGAATTTCGTCAGTCGGAGTTATGGCTGACGATGAACATGACTATGTTTGAAATCGCGATATCATGGAAGCATGAATCCTATGAGGTGAGTTGTTTAAACAATATGTTCTCCGATGAATTTTAATGATTATACCTCATAATGTTTACTTCCCAACATTAATTAAATTTAATGCTGTAAGTTGCTATATACATTGCCCATATATCCCTACTTATAAAAATGCAAGCACAAATTCTTCATCCATATATTCTATAGTATTTCATTTCAAATGGATCATTATGTTTCAGGAATTTTTAATATTGAACTTAACTTTTATAGAAAAAATCACTATGAGGTTTAATTTAAGATTAAAATTAAAATTCTTTATACCTCACTTCATATCCAATCTTCTATGTAATATATATGTGAAAGCAACGGGAAGCTACCACACCTATAATTCCCTAGTAAAGCTGCAAAGCATAGCATGAAAATGCTATGATTGCAGTGAAAGACCTGCCCTCAGGCAGAATTACTATGGATGGATGGATCTATATATATAAAAGATCAGCCTCACAGGCTAGTGGTCAGCATTTCTGACTTACTGTTCATGAGGTCCCAGGTTCAATCCTGGTCAAAAACCATAGGAATTTTTTCTTAAAGGGAATTATCCCATGGTTGTCCATGATGTGGAATTTAGGTTAAGTTTAGGTTAAGAACTCTCCTGGCACTTCATCATTATTTATCACCCATCATATCATCGGGGTAACGTAACTCCGCCTTCTAGATGTCCCAACTTCAGAAGTGGCTTACAATTATGCCAATAGCAGGAGAGAAACCAGAAATGTCGAAATGACAAACTGAGGCATTGAATAAAAAAATTATATATCCAGTCAGAAAGATTACTGAAGATGAAACCATGTAATTGGAAGACTGGATATGAGGTGAGGTATAAAGAATTTTAATATATTTTCAAAAAATTTACATGACACCAAATAATTTTTTTCTGAAGTTGAATTCTTTCTTGCTAACAAGTTCTTTCAGTTTCTTTAATTTCTCTCGTCCCGGCATCGATATTGTCTATCCTTAAATCTTAATTTTACAATTAATTATTTTTTAACACTTTTAAAGCTATTAAGTAACTGTAACTGGTTGTTAGAATTTGTACCTTCCCATTTTCCTTATCAGAAATCAAGTTTTAGTCCTATTGAAAAAATACTTTGAGGAATATTAGAAGATGCAAATATAAGTTATCGTGAAGATATTTGATATATTTGAATTTATCTCAAATTCCACTACATCCTAAATGTTATTTTGAATATTGTGAAAAAAATGATATTGTATGGATTTGCTTAATTGGACATAATCATTTAGGAAGCAACCAAGTATCATTTTGGACATTGTATGTATGTATGTATGTAAGTATATATGTACATAAAAATATATAATTAAATGATAATTTGACACTGATTTGATTTTTTCTTTTTGTTTTTGTATTACTAACCTTTATTAATATATAAGATCTTCTTGATGATAAAATGTGTTACACACATTATCAATTAAACCCAATCACCAAACAAAAACATTTAAAAAGAAGTTGAAACATTTTGACATCTTTTAAATATTTACGTTTTGGTGATCGAGTTTTATTTATATAATATGTGTAAAATTACTAACCTTGTTTTTCAAAATATTTCTTAACACTTAAAAACTAACACTTGGTTCCTTTCTTTCATAACTAACATACAATTGTAAAAGTAGCATAAAATAAAAAAATCTCAATTACAATTTTTATAAAAAGTAACAAAACATTTTTGCATATTTGCTTAAAATTTGTTGGGTCTCAATAATTGTTTCAATTTAATGTCACCCTATGTTGCTCTTATTTGAATATGGATACGCACAAATGCAAACATTATACTCATTGAATACAGTCTTTCTTATATTTTAAGAGAAAAGTTATATACTCAGACTGGGGTTTGATCCCAGGACCTTTGGCAGTCTTTCTTATTGAAAAGGATTTTTTAATAAAGAGTTGCATAAATTACAAGCACGCCAGCATGAGATTCTAAAAAGGAAACTGACCAATTTTTTTTATTTAGTGAATTTCTCTGTGTAATTAACTTCATATTTGAGGCACAAAAATTTAATATGCTATAGTAACAGACTACAATTGTATACAGTAGATGATACATACCATCAATAAAGATGATACATTAAGAGGTGTGAGATTTTGTGTGTTAACTCTACGATCACAAGTTCAATCAATACCGGTACCAGATTTAGAGCCTATTTTCTTTCTCATTTTTTATATATTGTATAATATAATTTATTAACATTTTTTAATCTGCAAACTTTATTCAAAACTTGAATTGCTGGCTATCTGCATTTGGTATTCTTTATAACATTTTCTCAAAGTTTGGATTCCAGGTTTGTTTGAAAGTGTTAGGAGTTTCCTCTGAATATGGCAGTTGTGGAAAAAAATAAGTAAATTGATCATAAAATGTGTTCATATAACATTTTGAGGGAGAAAATTAATATAGTTTTGTCAAAATTTTCATTGAAAAGTTTGGGCAACATGCTAGACGACCTTCAAATGTGTGTTCCAATGCCACCCACTATACTTTTCATGCTTTGAGTTCTACGCTAGGCAGTAGAAGGTATTAATGTGATCTATCTTGATGATGTATATTTGCATTGTGTACAGAGAGGAGAGTAGGATGAGTATATGTTTTAAGTGTTTGTGTAGTGTAAGTGTGTTGTATGAGGGATGATGATGAAAAGAAGGGAGAAAGTTAAACTTGGTGCCAGCATATAGCATGTTCTTGTCAAAAAGTACCAAAGGGACTGCAAAGTTAATGTTACCATCTGATGGACGAATCGCTATTAACAGTACCACATACCATCTTAACATATTGTATACTGCAGAAAGATTTAAAATTGTACACCACCACCTGTCCTAGCCAGGGTTGCCAGGTGTTCAGAGTAAAACAAGAGGCAGAGTTACAGAAACTCAAATTGTAATTGCAAGTTGGAAACAATGGTATTTAAATTATATTCAAAACAGTGTTTAACGTCTTTTACATGTTATTTAACATTGAAATTCAAATTAATGTTCCAAAAGTTGTATAATTTTATTGTGTATTAATTAAAATGAATCTGAAATATGAATAAGTATACAGTACATACTTTGTGTAATATATAATTTTATATTTAAATTAATATCGGGAAGTAAACATTATGAGGTTATATCATTAATAGTGAATGGAGAACATATTTTAATTGACTCACCTCATACATTTTCAAACTTCTTTGATACCGACGGTTTCAGACAATATCATGTCCTTCATCAGTCATGGCATCCATTGATGAAATTCCGTGATTGTTGATTTCTTTAGTGACATCACCTCTTGTGCTGCCATCTTTCGTTGGGGATTATAAACTTTGTAATAAAATTTTTATCCACCGGAATATCGAAATTCATAGATCGATATTTATTCTTCTGAATGAATATCATTTCCCAAATTGTCAATTCCAACGGTTTATCCAACTGTTTTAAAAGTTTCGCTTCTTTTTCAATTTTATGATGTTCTAGTAAACTATGTGCAGCAATTGCTGATTTTTCAATTTCACAATTTTTAATATGTTTTAGAAATATGTTTTAGAAATATTAAAAATTGTGAAATTGAAAAATCAGCAATTGCTGCACATAGTTTACTAGAACATCATAAATTGAAAAGAAGCGAAACTTTTAAAACAGTTGGATAAACCGTTGGAATTGACAATTTGGGAAATGATATTCATTCAGAAGAATAAATATCGATCTATGAATTTCGATATTCCAGTGGATAAAAATTTTATTACAAAGTTTATAATCCCAACGAAAGATGGCAGCACAAGAGGTGATGTCACTAAAGAAATCAACAATCACGGAATTTCATCAATGGATGCCATGACTGATGAAGGACATGATATTGTCTGAAACCGTCGGTATCAAAGAAGTTTGAAAATGTATGAGGTGAGTCAATTAAAATTTGTTCTCCATTCACTATTAATATAATTTTATATTTACAATTTTGTGCAGTCATGTTCTTTCTATAAAATCAATGTGATGTGTATTTTTAATTGCTACTAAATGCTTTCAATAGTTTTTGGTTACTTTTTTACTTCTTCATAAAACTCTTTGCATGAAACTGTTGCATAATTTACTGAAATTAGCTGCTCAGTTCTTACCAAGTTAGGCAGACTTCAAGTTCATATGTGAAAATTACTCTTTCCATAAACTATTTGAACTAGGTATGCTCAAATAAAAGCTGACCAAAAAAAAAAAAAAATGGTACTCCATGTACTTTTTCTTCATTTTTTAAATAGAAACCCATTTTTCACTATCACTCAGTTGATCATCTTTGCTTACAATGGCTAATGAATCCTTCAAAATTAAGAATTCATCGTACAACTCATCAATATTAATCTGAGATTCAGTATTGACACTAATTTAGTTATTGCATCAAAAGTAAGAGGTGTTTTTAAATCTAAAATTGATATTCTGAAGAAAGGATCTTTGTCTGAAAAATCAAACCATTTTTCAGTGTATTCTATAGCACAAGTCGGAAAATTCTTGAGTGAGTTTGGTTTGATTGTGATGGTATTATAGAAAATGCTTTTAGTGCAAATATCCAAAAAGAATTGTCTTTAACTCTACCTTTAAGTTGTTTTACTAGCATATATATTATTCTGAACAATTGAATAGCAGTAGTGGATTACTCTGTAGTTGCTTACTAGCATTTTCAAAAACTTTACATGTGCCTCTAACAAAGTGAAGTGAAGGGTAATAATTACATTACTATACTCAAGATCTTTTATGTCACTCTCATTATTATTTATTTGCAAAGTGTCTGAATTGCCTTTGGACAGTGAGACAATCTGAGGAAATATGAAATAATAGCTGGCCAGAATTAATCGGTGTATTTATAGTTGGACCTAATGTTAATCATCTTGTTACATATTTGATAAGTTCTTCATCATCCATGCAAGTATTAGGCCGTGTGGCCTGTTATGGTCTCAAAGAAGAATTTTCCATCCAGCTCTTTTTTGGACGTCCCGGCGATCTTTTGCCTTGGGGGCAGTAGCGAAGTATGGCTTTTGGAATTCTATGAGATGACATTCGTTGAAGATGGGCTTTCCAGTTGTTCTGGTAGTTTTGTATATGGTGAAGAATGGGTTTCTACATCCAACTCTTCCATAATTTCCTCATTTCTTTTATGGTCTCCCACTTTGTGTAGCTTGCTGTATGGCGCATAAATCGCATCTCATTTGCTGTTATTTAGCTTTCATCTCTTCTTTGTATTGTCCATGCTTCACTACCATATCTTATTACTGGTCTTGCAAGAACCTTATAAAGCCGTAATCTTGTGTTTTTCTGTACTAAAGATGGTTTCATTATACTGTTAATTATCCCCGTTGTTTTTGTAAAATTTGTGATTTTCTTTGATATATCAGCTTCATCTTGAAATGTTAAATTATAACCCAAATAATTAAATTTGTTTACTCATTCTAGGATTCATCATCCAAAACAATTTTGCTAGGTATAGGGTATTTCCCACAAAAGGCCATCACTTTAGTTTTCAAACCAAGCTTCGGATGATAAGTTCTTGCCACTCACAATTAACAAATGAATATATTTCTTTCAACTCTTCTCTGTAAACAACAGAACTAGAAAAATATGAATATATCTTCAAGATAATGCTATCTACATCTAAATATTCTAAAGCATAGCAAAAAGCATTGTTTACAATGTGTGCTGGACAACCTAACTTTGTTAATTTTTCATTATTTTCCTTCAATAATGTAAAAGCAGTAAGTTTCTTCTCGAAATTCACATTTGTGTTATCAGCAGCACAAAATGCAGAAACTTTACAAAAAGGCAGATCATGCTTAGGAAATGATAATACACAATCCAATATAGCTTGAGCAGTTTAATAGGATTCCTTCATAACATCTAAGATTTTCACAAACACCTTTTTCTTCAGTAAAATAATCTACACAAACAGGATGAAACTTC